>JAJHZJ010000379.1:0-485000 GCA_023548195.1 Bettongia penicillata ogilbyi | reverse complement strand
GTCTCAAAAAGGGTAAACTGAAAGACACTCTTGTGTTTCAAAAAAGCTTAGCATTGTTTGTGTGTGTGTGAGGGTTGTGTACGTCTATCTGTACCTCTCTACAACTCTACAATCTCTCTCCTCACACAAATGTATTTGTATATAGATTAAGTACTCTGAAATAATCAATTTAAATGCAATTTTTCCAAGTTTTACAATTTACTTGATTATAATGTCAACTCTATAAAATTTCAGAACCAGAAGGTACTTTAGAGCCCAATAACCCAAGGCTGATTTTATAAATGAAGAATGAAGATGAATGAAGAAAGTAAGGCTTAGAGACCTTGACCAAACATATAGCCAATGACTGAATTAGAACCCAAGTCTCCTGACAGACTTTTCAATGTTGTTCCATTACAATGCTAATTAAATCTTTTGTTCATTTAAGCATCAGTTGAACTCTAATCATTTTCAATTAAGTACAGATAAGATAAAAATTCTTCTGAAATTCAATATAATTCTGATATTTGTGCCAAGGAAGAGAAAAATTGAGATGAACCAATGAAAACTGAAAGTCTTTTGAAGATTCATTAAACATGTAATGTATACATTGCACTGTGCTAGGAAATACAAAGTTTAGAGAATAAAAGGTCATGCTTGTAAAGCATCCCTAAATCCCCAATCTGACAGTGATCCTCTCTGGAGTAGCATTCTTGGCTGGACCAGTGATTCCTTTAGCATATCAATCATACTATGAGAAAACTCTTTCATCTATGGATAACTAATATTAAAAATCTCATTTTGGGCAGTTATATATTTATGCAGAATTATGTAGCTATAGTTTCTCTCCTGAGTTAATGGGCTTTTCAAACAATATGTCCCAAAGACATTTAAACTTCAATTGTCCATAATGGAACTCACTATATTCCCCCTTCAATCTCAACCCTTTTCTGGACTTTGCTATTTCTTTTGAGGACCTCACTCACTATTCTTTCAGTCACCCAGATTCATAATCTTAGAGTCATTTTTGCCTCCTTATTTAGCCTCATCCCATAGTTTCATGTCCCAGCCTTTGCACAAACAATCCTTCTTGAATGGAATGTTGCCCAAACAATCCTTCTTGAATGGAATGTTGCCTTACTTCTAGCTTCTTACAATTCCTAGTTTATCTCAAACCTCATCTCAAATATTACTGCCTCAATGATAATTTTCTGATCCCTTCACCCTCACTGCTCAGCTAGTAGTGCCATTTTTGTGCAAAAAATAGCATATTTATTTTCATACACTTATATTTGTATGTATGCATATATATGCATATACATGTATGCATAGAAATACACACCTGTATGTATGTATATATGTGTGTGTATGCATGTATGTGGTTGTGAATGTATGTATGAATGCTGGTTGTCCCAATAGAATAAAAGAGTCTTAGGGGAAAAGACTATTTTATTTTTGATTTTGTATCTGTACTACTTAGCACAACACCTGGCATACAGCAGGCACTTAATAAATGTCCAACATTTGATTGATCACCAAAAACAATAATTAATTGCCCGTGGTTTCATAGTTCTGATATCAGTTCTGATATATGATAACAGAAGTAAATCTTGACACAAATCTCTTTACATCTGCCCACTATGTCAAGGAAGACATTTTTCTCACCCAGAACTCAGTGAAGCAGATAGTATGATTTGAAATTAAAGAAGCGGAGAAAAGCAAAGTGACTTTCCTCAGAAACATGGTTAGACTTGACTTTCAGCCTTTTCTTTAAGAAAAGCACTTTTTTTGCCCCTTACTATTACTGGCTGTCTCTATAACACTAGACTTTATCCCACTCCAGTGGTTATGGTTTGGTTTTGGTTGTTGTCCTTTGTTTTTGAAGAGGACCAAAATGACATCACCATAATAAAGTGAAGTTTCAATGTGTATGACTGTGGCTGATCAGACCAATACAAACTCGAAATGCTATACCACAGATTGGGCACAGAAAGTCCATGTGGGGTGGTTAATCTAAATTTGTACATCTTACATTTCCTTGTGCTGTTTTGATTCTGCTTTGCTTATACAACACAGCCCCTTTTCTGATGTGGGCATGCCATATTGAGCGGTCCTGTGCCAATGTATCCCATGTTGCAACATCAAATCCTAAATACTTGAGAGACACTTTGAAAGTGTCCTTGTATTGCTTCTTCTGACCACCATGTGATCACCTGCCCTATGCCAGTTCTCCATAATATAGTGTTGTTGACAAGCATACATTTTGCATTAGAACAACAGGACCAGCCCATCAGAGTTGCACTCCCTGAACCATAGTTTAAATGTTTGGCAGTTTAGTTCCAGCAAGCACCTCAGTGTCTGGTACCTTACACTACCAGGTGATTTCCAGCATTTTCCTAAGACAATTCAAATGGAAATGATTCAGTTTCTTGGCATGGAAGACTAGTAGATTGGCACTGGTAGACTGTCCATGTATCCCAAGCACATAACAATGAGGTCAGCACAAAGGCTCTGTAGACCTTCAGTTTGGTAGTCAGCCTAATACCTCTTCTCTCTTTTCTTTGGAGCCTCCCAAACACTGAGCTAGCTCTGGCAATGTGTGTGTCAACATCATTGTCAACGTGTACATCTCTGGGAAGTACACTACCAAGGTAAGTGAACTTATCCACAGTATTCAAAACTTCCACATATGGATGGTGTGGTGGTAAATGATGGAGCACCTGTGTTTTCTTGGTGTTAATTATTAGGCCCCAATTAACACAAGCATCAGAGAATTGATACATACTTTGTTGCATCTCAGCTTCAGAGGCTGCCTTCAGTGTGCAATCATCTGCAAAAAAAAAAAAAAAAAAAATCACGCACCAACACTCCCTCCACTTTGGTGCAAGAACTTAACCTTGGAACACTAGGTGACCTTGATGCTGTATTCATCCTCGTTGAAAACATTTGACAACATGGCTGAAAACATCATGCTGAAAAGCTTGAGAGGAAGCACAAAGCCCTGTTTCATTCCATTGGTGACTGGCAAAGTACGAGAGCATTGTCCCCTCTCCAGAACCCACGCAAACATGCCATCCAATGACGTCCAATGCTGATGAACTTCTCTGGACATTTGACATAATTTTCCATAAGCCCTCATGACTAGCAGTGTCAAAGGCCTTGGTCAGATCTACAAACATTGTGTACAGACCTCTGTTCTGCTCCTGGAATTTCTCTGGGACTTGTCCAGCAGGAAGTACCATTTCACCTGTTCCTCTGCCCTTTATGAATCTAAACAGGCTCTCAGGTATATCACCATCTTCCAGGTGAAGAATCAGTCCACTAAAGACTCTAGGAAGAATCTTGCAACAGTACTGGCAAGATTCTTGCTAGAGTCCTCCAGTGGTTATATTACTAAGGTGGATTGAGACTATGACTAATCAGTCATTGGAGTGTAAACTCCTAGATGGTGAGTTTTCTATCAGATATTGTTAGAGGTAAGAGTAACACTATTACTTTCAGTTCAGGATTAATATGGAGGTGAAGCAACATGGTTAAAAGTCATTTAAAAGTTAATCTAAGAAGGTCTACTTTGCCCTAACATAGCAAGGAGATGCAGCAAGGGTGCACTGATATTCAGCTTCTCTGGACCCATCCTCACTTGTCTCCATGTGGAAACATACCTAGTCTAGTTAGGAGAATAGGGTGTGATAATGTTGCAGTAAGCACCCTAACATACACGATGGGGCCTGCTATTACAGGTTTTTAGAACTGCATTCACAAAAGGAAAGGCAATTTTTGAGGGGTTAGCAATCATTTTAATCAAGCACATGTATCATTCCTTTAACCAAGCACATATATCATTTGGTTAGTTCAGGGGAGTCAGCACCTTGAATTTCAAAGAAAATACAGAGAAATGAAAGATCAACAGACATGGCTTCCTCTGCTTGAATTCAACAGACAGTTGGATCCCAACTTCCTGAAAAGATTTACCACAGAGGGAAGTATGGCATCTGGGTTCTCCAAGCTGGGTGGTTCTTTTGCAGCTTCTCAGAGTCCTCTTCTGACCAAACAAACACTTCCAGTCAGTAAGCTCCAAAGTAATCAACAGATATGGCTTTCTCCACCTGACCATAATTCAACAGACAGGTACAGCTGTCTGACCAGTTACTAGAGAGAGGACCATGACATCTGAGCTGTCAAAGCTTTGAGGCTCCTAAGTGGCTTCCCAGAATCCCTGTCTGGCACTCAAACCTTATTACAAAAACTAAGACCCAAAGTAAAACCTCACCCTTTTTGAGAGCCACAGGGCATCACAACCCTTTGACTCAGTGCCTCCATAGAAAGAACAAAAGGTACTTGGGGCAACTCCCTTAATCAAGCATCCCACAATGGCCTTCAATGGGTGGGAAAGATCTTTAATCACATTAACAATACAAATACATATACTGTTTCTAGTCAAAGAAACTCTAGTTTCTGTACTTTACTCCTTGTAAAGACTCTTGATTGATAAAGGCAAGGTTCAATCAGAGGCACTTGATTATACTTAAACAAAAACATTAAAAGATTAGATTTTGATTGACATCACACTCTCCCGGTTCAAGGATCCTTGGCCTTGCAATCTAAATGTCCATGGAACCTGGAGCAAACAGAGGCATTGTACTTCTTGATTATACTAAAACAAAAAGAACAAAAGATTAGATTTTGATTGCCATCACAGGTAGTTCTACTGGTCAAAGGAATCCAGCTCCATATATATATATGTGTATGTGTGTATGTGTGTGTACACCTGTACATTTATATGTATATATACACACATATATGTTCTAACTTACTGGAGGGAAGAAAGGGCCCATTAGGCCCTAGAGATACCTTTGTCACCTATTAAGAAAAAGTAATTTCTCTTGAAGGAAAATGAGAAACCCTGATTTTGTCACATATCTCATACTCTTCAGAGTATCAGGAATCTCCTTTTGGCAAAATGGGATGTCTACAAAAGAGAAAAGTAAGAAATAAAGGGGAAAAAAAGCGTGGAAAAGGTGAAGGTTCTATCTTCTGGCAGACATAAAGAAGAAAATGATCAATTATAATACATCAACTACTGAATCATAGGTTTAGAATAAAAAGAGACCTTAAAGTCACCTAATTAAAACTTTTTACTCTATGGTTTGGGAAACTGAGGCACATAGTGGTTAAAATGAGTTGACGGTGGTGACACAAGCAAGAAGTGGTAAAGCTAAGATTTGCACTCAGGTACTCAATCTCCACATCATAATCAATAACTGCTGCCCACTTCAGGGAGCATTTAAAAGTCAAGGATTGCTTTATCTCTGAATATCATCAGGAAGTCTCTGTCTTTGAGCATACTTGATGGATATAAAGGATGTAAATGCATATTAATTGTATGAATACACAAACACTTAAGAAAATAAAAGACAAGAAAGAGAGGAAAGAGAAGAAAAGATAAAAAAGAGGCAAAGGAGACAGAGACAGAGAAACAGAGAGTGACAGAGAGATGGAGATAGAGATAGAGACACGGAGAAATAATACATTCCATCTATATGAGATCACAGGATCATAGATTTTTAACTGAAATCAGGGATCTATTGGAGTTACTTCTTCCAAGCTCAAAAGTCAATTGTAAAGTTTTCAGTGTGAACATTTGCATCTTGAAAACAGGCAAATACTACAAATTCAAACTTGATTTCTTGTTTTGATTACCAAAACTTAAGAAAGTAATGGGAAAATATTAACAATACAGAATCAAATATATGTATTACTATTAATTATTGAATGCATTAATGTATATTTGATGAATTTAAAAGATATATATTTGCACATATGTAGTACACACATCTGTTTGTGCATATATACACAAACAGATGTGTGTGTATATCTATTTATCTATCTATTTATCTATCTATCTATGTATCTATACATATGTATTAAATAAT
Source organism: Bettongia penicillata ogilbyi (assembly GCA_023548195.1). NCBI lineage: Eukaryota > Metazoa > Chordata > Mammalia > Diprotodontia > Potoroidae > Bettongia > Bettongia penicillata. The sequence continues at coordinate 479,088 of JAJHZJ010000379.1, read as the reverse complement.
CCAATTTTTGAACATTTGCCAACACACACCTGATTAGAACCAGGGGTGGGGATACTGTGCCCTTGGGCCACATATGACCCTCGAGGTCCTCAAGTATAATTTTTTGAATCCAAACTTCACAGAACAAATCCCTTAATAAAAAGATTTGCTCTATAAAACTTGAACTCAGTCAAAAGGCTGCATGCAAGGACCTAAGAGGTCACATGTAGCCTCTAGGCTGCAGTTTCCCACCCCTGCTAGACCTTAGAAGTAATTTAGTCTTATTGCCCAAGATTCCTAAACTATAGGTTAGGAAACTGAAGTTCAGAGATTTTAGGCAAATTGTTCAAAATCTTATTACTGATTAGTAACATAGCCTTGCTTTAAGCCAGAACCTCTCTTTCCAAGTTCAGCTCTTTGGCCATTGATCCCCATTAACCTCCTGATATAGTGTGTGATATTAGGAAACACATTATGTTCTGTTACTTGATTCTCATAATAACCCTGTGAAGTAGATAGAGGAAAAGGTAAAGACACACAAGTCTATAGATTTAGCATATGGTGGTAGAATCCTATGAGTAATGAACTAAGGAGTCACTTGGTGGCAACAGAGCTGGCCAACACTTTTAAAGACTTTCATGTCAGGGTCTCTTTCCAGCCAGATGACCAGGTTTCATATTAATAATGGAGGCTGATCTAGCAGAGTGGGCCTCACCCAGTTTCCTTCCCCTCAGCTTTGGGAAAGTAATGAACTGTTGGTTATAAACAGTTGAAAACAAATATTAGAAGGTCACTGTGCCTCTAAGCTTTGATATATTGAGAAATGTGAACTTTAGCAGGGATTCTGAAGTACTGTCACGCAAGAAGCAGTGGAGTAAGTGGATTCATCTATCACTGGTGAAAACATGGGCCATGGTATCACTGTTTGAAGGTTGAGCATGGAAATTCTCAACCCTGATTAAACATCCATAATTCCTAAAGGCTGTGACATGGCTGGCAGGCCTAGAAAGCTGAGCTCTTAAAATATAAATGGTTAGAATTTATAATGCAATGCCAATCCATCCCCAAAAATTTGATTCCTCCTAAATTTGTACTGTTGAGTAATTATTTTACCATTTGTAAATGCTAATTTACAAATGTATATCGATTATCAGAGAAAATCCATATTTTTCTTCTGAAGCTGAAATGTAATTGGTGATTTCCATATAGTGGTAATGTATAATGTTTCCAGTGACTTTTATTTAAGTGATCTCCTGGGAGATGTACTTCTGGCATTTTCATGACTGGGAAGGGTAGGTGAGTCGAAAACTTGGTATAATTACAGATGCCAAACGCTGTGCTTATCCTTGAAATAGTGTATAGCCAAATCTCAGATTAAAAATCAGATGGTGAGTGAATATATTTTCTTTCTTGAAGAAATCTTCCTTATGAAACAGTGCATTTATTCCAGAGAAACTCTCCAAGTATAAAAGAGTCTATAGGTGTCTTAGTGCAGGAAAAAATCACAAAATGACTACACTAGTCCCGGGGAAGAATAGGTAATGTTAATAGGGTGTTTTAGAGTGAAAATTCCTAGAAGAAAACCCTGTGCTAATTGAATGTGATGTAATGGCAGGGGCATTTGACCCTGCTACATCTGTTCTGCTGCTTCTCTTGTTCCTTCTGACCAGGACCAGAGAACTTCCAGACACCCTACTAAGACACTGATCCCTTTCACTCTTGGAAGATAATTAATTCAGCTATGGAACTGGCCTTAGGGCAGAACTGCCCTAGCTGATGAATAGAGGTTAAGTAAATCAATCATGCCTAAGTCTTTTACAAGTAGCCAGGTTCCAGATTCTGGTCCTTGCCCCTAACTGTCAAGCAACCTAAAGACAAATACATATATATGTATAGACAACTGACAGTCTTTAACAATTGATCTGTGACTACTTGTTGCCCCTCTCTACCTTTCTATCTCTTTCTTAGAAAGAAGATCTAATAAATATCACTATTACTGCTGGGAAAGATGTGACAATCTGCTATATTATGGATATATTGAGTAACCCTGTGATTCAGAGCTGTGAGGCTTCTCAGCACTATCTCCCTTTCCTATCATTGCTTTCTCTGGAATACCCATCTATGTCAGCCATATCTTAACCATAGTGCTATATCTCATACCATTCTCCTCCATTGTACCTCTCTTCTATCAGTACCACCACCACGACAACAGCAATGCTGAAAATATATTGTCCTTCATGTTAGAATTTTTCTCATGCTCTGTCCATCTTCTTGTATTCATGAAAAAATTGGGTTCCCCTCAGAAAACACTCCCTTACTGCTTATCTTCTCCTCTGCCAGACATCTGCCCTGACATATTGGGTAAGAAGCTAAGGTATGCATGCTCATTGTACCTCACTGTCAATCTCAGAGCCTGTTACTACCTACATTTGTCATTTTCTCTTTCTTCAAAGAGGATTCTCCATTATACTTACTACAACTTCTATTCCAAATCCTTTCACCTTCAATCTGTTTCACTCTTTTCAAATCTTGGTGGCTATTGTTTATTAGTCCAAGTTCAAGTCAAGTCTTTCTTTTCATATTCAGTTCTGGACTTGTCTAACAAGTAGTTGTCCTCTTTATTTAAAACTACAGCCTTTCTACTTGGGAACTTCAATCTGAATATTAATTGTCCTGCTAATGCCATTTATTACACTTTGGCAACCAATAGGGAGACATACTCTTCCTCTTTTCATCAATTACAAGTATTCCTCCTCCAAAATCCATAACTCTGAACTTCCTTTATCTGACCATATTCACCTCTTCTTCCAGTTAGTTATTCCTGTATTTCACTCTTGCTACATCTACTCAGCACAACTTCCTGTCACTGAAAGTCTCTTTGATTTTTCAGGCTACATTTTTTTAATTGAATTATTCCATTTGTTTTCAGTGTTCGATAATCACTTCCATATATCTTAGATTTTTTTCCACTCCCTCACTCTCATTCCCAGCTCCCTCCCTACTCCCTCCCTGAAACAGTGCACAATCTTATATAGGTTCTGCATATGCATTTTCTATTAATGCATGTTGTATAGAAGAATTAAAATGAATGGGAGAAATAAAACAAAACAAAACATAATACAGAAGAAAATGGTCTGTTTCTATCTGTGATCCAATTTGTTACTTCTTTCTCTGGATGTGAAAGGCATTTTGCCTCAAGAATGCATTGGAAATTTTTTAAGTCCATGCATTTCAATGAAGTACCAAGTCTACCAGAAAAATTCCTCTCACACTGTAGTTGTTGCTGTATACAAAGTTCTCCAGGTTCTGCTCCTTTCACTCAGCATCAGTTCATATAAGGCTTTCCAGGCTTCTCTGAAATCTTCCTGTTCATCATTTCTCATAGCATAATAGTATTCCATTATATTCATATACCACAACTTGTTCAGCCATTCCTCAATTGATGGGCATCCCCTTGATTTCCAATTTTTGGCTACCACAAAGAAGGCTGCTCTAAATATTGTTGTACATATGGGACTCAGATCACATTATTGTTCTGGTCTCATTTCCTTCCTCCAAAATTTTGCTTCTATAGTTAACTTATTCAAATTCGTATTGTCATTTATTACCAAACCCTTTTCCTACTTGTCTTATCTTGACTTATATATTTCAAAATCCATTCTTGAATTGTCCCCACTATCTTCAATCCTGAACACTACTGGAGAAATTAATACAATTGTGCTGAGTTATAATTGGCCCAATATGAATTTATGTTATTTAATCTCTACCAAATCTTCACTGCTACATATCTTTCATTTTACTCTCCCTTAATGGACTTTCTGTTACACTGCATAAAACATCTATTCCCAAGCTCTCCTCAAGACATTTGTGTCTCCCCTCCTTATTGTTTCTTATCCTAGAACCTGGCGTTATACTTTGCTAGTAAACTGAGGTCTCCAATCCCTAACTTTAAATCATCTCAGCATCAGTTTCTGTTTTCCTTTCCTTTTTTTTTTCTTCTGATATCATAGGATGCTGTAGCCCATTCTGTCAAATATAGTACCTCTACTCAAGTACTTGATCCCTTCTCCCTAACATCTCCTTTGAGAGTTTGGTCAGATCAGCCAGTCAGACATAGAAACTTGACTAGGATAGTGATATCATTTTGATCCTCCTCAATAATGAAGAATAACAAGCACTCCAATCCCCCCAGTTTTGCATATCTTCTTCCCTATTGGCTCCTTTCATATTAATTACAAATTTGCCCACATAGTCTCTGTACTAAAAATGGACAAAATGTAAAAACCAACAAAAATGACCACCACCACCACCACCACAAAAACAAAGAGGAAAAACACACCTTTATTTGACTACACCATAGAGGAGAAAATGAACTTCACATATTGGGGGAATTAAAAAGAACTGCCTGATTTGAGTGGAAGGTCCATGTTGGGGAGAAATGGGAAATTTTACAGTAGAGTAGTCCTAAATGGTGAAGTATCTTGCAAGGCAACAGGGACAATTTAGATCAGACGCAGGTGGTAAAAGGGAATAATTGTGTCCTAGAACAGGGGTAATATATTAAAAGGACAAGGAGATGGAAATTGTTATGTGGCAAGTAGTAGTAATTCAGAAGGTACGTAAATGCAAACTAGTATTAGAATGACTGCAGAGGAAGTGAATAGAGAGAAAATACAAAGGATATTGCAAAGAGGAAACTCTCAACACCAGTGCTGATGATTTAGAAAGGTGGGATATGATAGTAAGATCATTGCTCTAGGAGTCAAGAGACAGCTTTCATAAACTCTTATCCCTATTCACAGTTCTATGATCACCACACCTTCCAAACAACTTCTCAAATTTTTAGAAGCCTAACATGTCTGTTATTCTTGTCCTAGGATTGGGTGGAATTCTCAAACATTCTTCTACAGTGGGCAGCAAGTTGATATTAGAACATTACAATCAGGGGTGCACTGACACCAATTCATATAGACTTGAGAGAGTTAAATTTTCACTGTGAACATCAACACCTTAAAAAGTGGCAACTCTACAAATCAAATGCTACACTAGATTTATTGACTTGTTGATTTCTAGACTTAATAAAATGATGGTGAGAATGTTAATAATGTGGACTAATCTTAAAAGTGTGTCTAGCATACCATTCCTCCCCCTTCCAGAAAGCCAATTGTTAAACATTTATCAGCACATATACTCTGATGTAATCCAAACTTTGTGTCCTGTTTTGGGACCATTCTAAAACACATTGATCCATTCAAACTACAAATGAAATGGTTTGAAACTTCTACTTAATGTTGAAAGTTGGGTCTCTTGTGAAATGCTAAATGCTTCTTTTGGGTCCAGGAGGACCCTTTGCTGATATGGAAAACTTGACTACATCAGAAAGTAAGTAAAAAATTCCAGTATGATCCAGCTCCTCAGCACTTTGGAACCACCTAGGACAACAAACTGAAATAATGATTTCCATATTCCTGTTAATCTTTGTCAATAGTCTGATGCTCAAAATATTAAAAATGGTCATTCCTTTGAATTAGTCTCCCTGGTTTTCTGGATGAAGGTACTAATGTAAGTAAAGCCACATCATAGCAGGAGACCCTTCAAGGTACTGATGAATCAGGCAGGCAGAAACAAGGTCTTTCTGAGAACCCCTTCATGTGAGTGAAGTTTATGGTGGAGGAAAGGGGAGAGACAGGTGTTTCAGAATAGTTGGCAAGGGAGATTCAGCAAGCATGACAAGCACCAGAACTAAAACACACAAAAAATTCCAAGCATACAGGAGATAGTAGGACCATGTCAGTCCTGTGCTCAAGAATCCTCTGTTTCTCCCTATTCCTCTAGGATAAAATGATAATTCTTTGCCTTGATAACTTTGTTCCAGACAACCTTTCCTGACTGTACAATCTTCCTCTTCACATACTCTACATTCCAGGCAAATTGGTTTATAATATTTTTCTTTTAAAAATATTTTTGACTGGAATCGTTTTTTGTTTTTGTTTCTGTTTTTTTGCCTAGAATTGTCCCTGGCCAATATTCCTGACCACAACTTGGTATTTTACCTAATGCCTTTGAATTGGTACAAGCCATTTACTATACCTTGAATGCAGGTAGCCTCACATCTATGGTAGGTTCATTCCATTCAAGGTTCAGTTTAGTTGCTACTTCCTAAAGCAGGTGTGGGGAATCTTCGACCTCAAGACCACATGTGGCCCTCTACATCCTCAAGTGTGGCCCTTGAACTGAATCCAAACATCATGGAAGAAATCCCCTTAATAAAAGGATTTGTTTTGTAAAACTTGAATTCAGTCAAAAGTTCATACCAAGGACCACATGTAACCTCGAGGCAACAGGTTCCTGACCCCTGTCTTAGAGGATGCCTCCCACTCCTCCTACCCCTTCTTTTTCAAGTTATCTTGATTTGCATATCTATTTAAAGGTAATATCCCCCCCAATAAAAAGAAAAATATTTTAGGAAAAAGAGTGCTTTATTATTTTATCTTCAGAGCATTATACGGTACTTTGCATGTTGTAGGTACATAATGAATGCTTATTGATACAATACTACTGCTAATAATAATAATAGTGGGGGAGGGCATTTCTGAGTGGTAAAGAGGTTCTAAGAAGTGAGAATTGGAACCAGAGCCAAGAAACTGAGACATAGGAATGTCACTCAGAATAAGAATTATTAGAATGTAGTAATCCTGGCATACTAATTTTTGTGGTGTTTCAGCTATGGGCTAGAACCACTGCTATCTTGCATGTCTATGCAGAAATTCTAGTATTTATATACATTCTTAGGCCTATCTCCCATTATCCTTTATCAAATAAAGAAGAGTTATAGGCATTAGTGATGCCTTCAGAAAGAAAAAAGGCAGAATAAAGGAACCAGCAGTAGCAAATGCCCTGGAATTGCTTTGATGGCAGGGATACATCTGAGTAGTTCAAAGTGATTCATTAGCACAAAGAAATAGAGGAGAGGGAACAGCCCTGTGAGCCTTTGGCAAGCATGTTAAAGCAGGCCTGTGACAGATGAGCTCAATGAACTAGCAGCTTAAACAGCAGTTGGGAACTTGAAGTCCTGAGAAATGAATGTGTTGACCTTACAATGGTGAGCAAAGCTTCATGCCTAGAAAACCAACTTCTGGGCACTAGTGAGAGAATGTATAGTATTATTCATCATAGGAGTGGGGTGGGGGTGGGAGGGTGGTACTATAGAATTATTTATGCCATTAATTAAGCTTAGCACAGCAGGGCTGCTGACTTCCACCTAATCTTTTGATTAACAAATGGGGCCTAGAGATTTCCCTATTAATGAACTGGCTTTTGTTTTGTTAAGTTTTGCTTTTAACATCAAAGACTGAAAGGGGCATGGCCTGTGAAAAAACACATCTATAATTAATGAGTCAAATTGGAAAGAGTGCCTGAAGTTTCTCTCCCCACTGGCCTTCCTCTTGCTTCCCCTTTGTTTCCATGGGAGCTAGATACTTGTGAGGTATGTTACTTCATGCAGCACAATTCCATTTTCACTTATGTGTGTCCATTTGTCAAGCTACTTCAGATGCCCTGGGGATGAGTAGGGACATTAGATGAGGAAAATAACTATGAGGGTTACTGTTATAAAAGGTTTGTTTATTTAGCTCATATTTTAAAAACGAGTAAAAAAAATTTTACTCACTTAAGTCATACTGAAGGATCCCAATCATCAGTATTATACCATCCTCTAAGGCTCTGTGCAGTACTATGGTTTTGGCATGATGAAATAGGTGGAGACCTGGAGAAACCTCATGGTTGGCATTTTGACTCTCCTCCCATGAGGTATTCTGCTTTAAAAATTAAACAGGTTGGAGGGGCGGAGCCAAGATGGCGGAGTAGAAGGACGCACATTTACGAGCTCCGAGCCCACAACCCATGGAATTGAGGTAAAAGGAGATCCCCATAAATTCTGAATCTCTGCAGGGGGTGCATAAACATAGGGGAAGAGATTTCTGTTCCACTGAACCCTGGAGAGCCGTCCCCGGGGTCCATCGCACCCCGGAAAGTGGACCCCACCCCCACCCCTGGCCGCAGCCCCAGAGAAGCTGACCCGAGCAGACTTCAGAGAGGAAAGCTCCGGGGGAAGCTCCGGCAGCCGGGAAAGTCCCTCCGCCCACAGAAGCTACAGGTCAGTAAGAAAGAAAGCTGCGATAGGGGAGGGGAGCGGAGCGTCTCCGTGACTCGAGCCCCCTCGGGAGGAAGCGGCTGCGGCAGAGACGGGGGTAGGAAGCGGCGGAGGCAGAGGCGTGGGCGGGCGGCTGAGGCGGCAACAGCCCGGGACTCAGGAATCCCCCAGCAGCAGGTAGGATCTTCAATACTGAAGGTCTTTCCAACCTGAGGGAGCCGAGCAGGGGAGACGGCCCTGCCCCCACCCTGCTCTTCTGCTGAACGCCTCTGAATAAAACCCCCAAGGGAGCTGAGCACAGCAGGCGGGGCCCCCCACCCCGCCCCCACCCGCTCCGTTCCTGAAAGTCTCTGCAGAAAGCCCCTGAGGGCCCAAGCTTAGGAGGTGGCCCTGCCCCCACCCCTGCGCCAGAACTAAAGCTTGCCGCGGGAAAGCGCATTTGAATCTCAGAGGCCAAGTACTAGCTGGGCGGATCCAGGCGGGGGTGGAAAGGAATCTCAGAAGTCAAGTAACTGGCTGGGAAAATGCCTAGAAAGGGGAAGAAAAATAAGACTTTAGAGAGTTTTTTCCAACAAATGCAAATGATTCCGACCTTCGGATCTGATGGGGAGGACGAGAACGTATTTTTCCCATCAGGGAAAGATGTGGAGGGCGGGGCCTCAGTACCCCAGACACCCCAGGGGGGTGTTGGGTGGGCTAAGGCCTTGGAAGAGCTTAAAAAGGATTTTGAAAAGCAAGTTAGACAGGTGGAAGAAAGACTGGGAAGAGAAATGACAAAGATGCAAGAAGAGTATGAAAAAAAGGTCAATATCTTGGTAAAGGAGACCCAAAAAAATGCTGAGGAAATTAACACCTTGAAAAATAGGCTCACTCAATTGGCAAAAGAGGTTCAAAAAGCCAATGAGGAGAAGAATGCATTCAAAAGCAGAATGAGCCAAATGGAAAAAGAGGCTCAAAAGCTCACTGAATTTAATAGTTCTCTCAAAATTAGAATGGAACAGATGGAGTCTAATGACTTTATGAGAAACCAAGAAATCACCAAACAAAACCAAAAGAACGATAAAATGGAAGAGAATGTGAAATATCTCATGGGAAAAACAACTGACCTGGAAAATAGATCAAGGAGAGACAACTTAAAAATTATGGGACTACCTGAAAGCCATGATCAAAAAAAGAGCCTAGACATCGTCTTGCATGAAATTATCAAGGAAAACTGCCCTGACATTCTAGGACCAGAGGGCAAAATAAGTATTGAAAGAATCCATCGATCACCACCTGAAAGAGATCCAAAAAGAGAAACTCCTAGGAACATTGTGGCCAAATTCCAGAACTCCCAGTTCAAGGAAAAAAATGTTGCAAGCAGCTAGAAAGAAACAATTCCAGTACTGTGGAAATACAATCAGGATAACCCAAGATCTAGCAGCTTCTACATTAAGGGATCGAAGGGCGTGGAATAGGATATTCCAGAAGGCAAAGGAACTAGGACTGAAACCAAGAATCACCTATCCAGCTAAACTGAGTATAATACTTCAGGGGAAAATATGGTCTTTCAATGAAACAGAGGACTTTCAATCATTCTTAATGAAAAGACCAGAGCTGAAAAGAAAATTTGACTTTCAAACACAAGAATGAGAGGAAGCATGCAAAAGTAAACAGCAAGGAGAAGTATTAAGGGACTTACCAGAAATGAACTGTTTGCATTCATACAGGGAAGGACAATATTTCTAACTCTTAAAACTTTTCAGTATCTGGGTGGTTGGTGGGACCACACATACACATGTACACGCATGCACACACATACACACATGCATTCACATGCAGAGACAGAGAGCACAGATTGAACTGAATAGGATGGGACCATACCTTAAAAGAAATTAAGGTAAATGGTGAGAGAGAAATGTAGTGAGAGGAAAGAGGGGGAAATGGAAGGGGGTAACTATATGTCATTTAAGAGGCAAGTAGGAGATGTTTTTAGTGGAGGGAAAAAGAGGAGAGCTGAGGAAAACAAACAAACAAACAAACAAACAAAAGTTTACCCTCATCACATTTGACTAAACGAAGGAGTGAAATGCACACTCATTTTGGTATGAAAACCTATCTTACAGTATAAGAAAGCGGGGGAGAAGGAGATATTGGGGGGAGATGATGGAAGGGAGGGCAAAGGGAGGAGGGAGTAATTGAAAGTCAACACTTGGGGAGGGACAGGATCAAAGGACAGAAGAGAAACAATGAGGGGCAGGTTAGGAGGGATGGCAATTCAGTTAGTCTTACACAACACGACTATCAGGAAGGTCATTTGCAAAGCTACACAGATATGGCCTATAATGAATTGCCTGCCTTCCCAAAGGGAATGGGTGGGGAGGGAGGGATGGGGAGAATTTGGAACTCAAAGTTTTAGGAACAATTGTTTAGTATTGTTGTTGCAACTAGGAAAGAAGACATACAGTTAATGAGGAATAGAAAGTCATCTGGCCCTACAGGAGAAAAGAGAAGATAGAGACAAGGGAAGGGAGGGATGACAGAAGAGAGGACAGATTGGAGATAGGGAAAATTAGATTGCTTGGGGTATTGGGGTGGGGTTGAGGGGAGAAAAGGGGAGAAAATTTGGAACCCCAAAATTTGTGAAAATGAATGTAAAAAGCTAAATAAATAAATAAATAAATAAATGAATAAATAAATAAATAAAAAAAGAAAAGAAAAAAAAAAAGTCATTTGAATTGTTCAAGTGAAAACCAGGCATCAACGGTAAGATATGAGGAATCAAAGATATAAACTGTATGAGGAGCAATTGGATCCAGCTACTCTGGTCTTTTAATATTGTACTTTTCATTTTTGGCTACATCCAGCAGATGTACAATAGTGTCAAATGCAAATAGTCACTGGGTCCATTAAACCATACAAAAAGATCCTTGTTGGTGACATCTTGACTTGGAAAGCCACACATTAAAAGCCACGCATTAACATGAAAAAAAAAAATTAAACAGGTCATTCAGTACTTGAAAAACAAAAGAGATGTCTAGAGGCATAAGTTTTGAGCAAGCCCTATATTTCCTCAGTATCTTGAGGTTCGTTGTAATACCATTCAATTATATGTTTTATAAACATATATGAGGTATTACCTAAAAGGGAATTTAATTCAGCATTTTAAAGTATATTCAAACTAAAAAAAATAACTTTTTCTAATATTCAATCATAATCTTTAACTTTTTGAGCCTCTCCATGGCTAGGCTAGGTATTTTCGTCTAGATGTTTCCTTGTGGATGCATAAATTTGTGCTATTTCTTTTTAACTAGTATACATTGGATAGGCACATGACATAAACCAAGAAAGACAAATTTAAAGTAAAGAGAATTCGATCTTTTATCCTTATTCTATCATTTATGTCCATGATCTTGTATAAGTTCTTTACAAATCTTTGAACTTCAATTTACTCATATGTAAAAGAATATGACTGGACTGAATTACTTTGAGGTCTCATCTAGGTATAAGTCTAAAACTCTGGACGTAAAATGCGTGCATTTTAACAAGTGCATCCACAACTGTAGTGGAGTGATCAAGACTATGTAGTAGGGCATTAAAATGGAGGGCACTGACAGCATTTGCAATTTTTAACAGGTAGGTAGGAAGAAAACAAGCAATTATTAAGCATCTACTCTTCACTAGGCGCTGTACCAAGAGCTTTATAAAAATTATTTCATTTGATCTTCGCAACAATTCTCAGTGGTAGACACTATTGCTATCTCCACTTTACAGTTGAGGAAACTGAGGCATAGGGTGCATGAATTGCTCAGATTAACACAACTAGTAAAAGTGTTTCAGATCAAATTTGAACTCAACTTTTGAACTCCAAATTTGAGCTCCAGGGCCAAGCACTCTATCCACCGTGCCACCTAACATTATAAAAATAGCAGACTTTAGTATGTAATTAGTAATATTAATTTCTTAAAATAAGAAAGTACTAGAAGCTGTGCTAGAGAGAGTTGGTTTCCCATTCTTACTTGCTTTTAAAAATTCTCTACCTCTTACAACCTGACTCCCCACTTCAGTCAGTGAAAGGCACAATTTTTACTAACTGCCTTGGGTGAAGTTTGTGGTCTTTGTCCTTTGGACAAAGCATTCCTAGTTAACATTCTGAGATTAATTATTTGTTCTTCATCTTCCAGTGACCTCAATAATGTATGGGAAAAATACTTGTGTTTCTTGCTGCCATTCAGTCATTTTTCAGATGCCTGACTCTTTGAGACTCCACTGGGGGTTTCTTGTTAAAGATATTGACATAGTTTGCCATTTCATTCTCTAGAGTCTAGCTCATTTTACAGATGAGGAAACTGAGGCAAACAGGGTTAAGTGACTTTCCCACGATCACATAGCCAGTAAGTATCTGAGGCCAGATTTGAACTCAAGAAATAAGTCTTCCTGATTCCAAGCTCTATCCGCTGTCTCACCTAGTTGCCCCCTATGTGATTTGAATTTTGATTTGTAGCAATTTACAGCCATCTCAGTAGACTTTTGTCACCCCTGTCAATCTGCAAGAATATCTCAATCTCTTTTGTACTGTTAAGGGCATTGTAATATAGCCCTTTAATCAGAGTCTTAAATACACTCAATAAGCAATCCCCAGTTTCTATTATAGAGTCGCCCAGCTACACATCCTTACCTAACTTCCCACTGCCTCAGTGTATCTTCAACCCCAATTCCAAACCAAGTAGAACTATAAAAAGACAGGAATCAGATAGACACACACTAATAGGAGAATAGACTCTAGAACAGTGGTTCATCAGCTTTTTTCTGCATCATGGACTCTGGCAGTTTGACAAATCTATGCACCCCTTCTCAGAATAATAGTTTTAAATTCATAAAACAAAATTAATTGTATTACAAAGGATACTAATTTTATTAAAACCATGAAAATATTTTCTAACCGACAAATTCATAGACACCAGGTTAAGAACCACTTCCTGAGGCACGTGCTACACAATGTCAGTTAACCACATAAGTATGTGCATCCAGCAAAACTACCTCTGTGGGGTCTGGCCAATTTGTTCCAATATGGGAGAAAAATGTGCTCCTGTTTGCCAGCTGTTTATTCCATCAGCTCCAAGTTAATGGAGGAATCCTACTTGATCAAGAGGAATGCACCATTAGTTGTTAGGCACACTGTTAAGCATATGGTTTCCTGGGTGGTTCCTTTTCTAGTCCTAGTGCTGGAGTGGATGGAATAGTGACTCACCAGCTGACCCTTCTATTCATTGTTTCCAGCTTTGTTATGTTTACTAGGAGTGTTCTGTGTCTATAGGTTGATGACACAAGACCAGAATCCCTCATTCTTCTCCCAACCAACTGGATATCACCAGCCAGTGCTAGGCAAGCCTCTTGTTGCTTTTGTGCGTGAGTGTGTGTGTGTATACACAAGCACATATACATACACACATGCATATGTACATACATGCATGTATGTGCATGCATGTATGTATATATGTACATACATATACACATATGTGTGAGCCCCCCAATGCCTACGAATTCAATGTACACCATAGAATAGAGAGTAGTGACAAGAATCATTTCATAATGAGAAAAGAAGTAGCTAATCTCTGTGGTGCTCTTATACTTTTATTTGGAAATCAGTGGGTGGAATCCAAAGTCAAATAACTCCTTCCCAGAAAAGTTGGCATCCCAGACATCTAATAGTTTACAGATAAAATATCCAGAAAAATTTGAGAAGAAAATGTTGTGGGAAAAATACATATGAATTTATTGACGTTAGAGAAATGTACTTTAAAAGAAACTGGGAGTTAGTGAAAATACTGAGGAGGGTTATTAGTATAAATTTAAGTGTCCTATTGGGATAGGAGGCAAGAATTATATGAAAGAACTAGTGACAAATGCCCAGTGTGAGAGAAGAGATCAACAAGTGTGAGTAAATCAGTCATTAATGGTCAAATATATAGGTCTTGGGGGATTTCTAAAGCTTGGAATTCCTCCCTCACATCTTCTCATCTCCTCTTGCTTACACAGTCTTTTTTTTTTTTTTTTTTTTGAGGGGACTGGTGAGACAAGAAAAAAGGACATCTGTTATGAGATAGCATGGGACTCAAAACATTTAGATTAAGTGTAGATTCTAATCACAAGCCTTGGACAAATTGTTTAATCTTTTTGGGCCTCATTTTCTTCCACTCTATGGTGATGGCAGTAATATTTGAGCTACCTATTTCATAGTCATGGCAATTTCACTGAGTGGCCATGAGGACAGTGGTTGTAAATATTAAAGGAGGATTTATCAGTGCAATCTTGAATTTCCAAGTACACAGACAGAGCCACATAGTCTATTGACCTAGTTATAGAGTTTATTGATAGCATGCTAACCAGTTTAATGGGCAAAGGATGTAAAGGACACATGTCTCTGACAACTTCCGTGCCATCTTAATATTGGTTCAGGTTCTGAGAAATTTAGCAGAATACCTGATAGTTCCAAATAACAGGTCCTGTCCAGGACTTTTCTGTGTTTGTTCTTGATGGTCTGAGGAGATTAGAGTCCATGTGACTGTATTGTGAGGTTGATAAAGGTAACTAGCACATTTTGTGAGAGTATTTGTCTGGGGTGAGCAGATCCCACACTTGCCATTGAATTTACCACTCATGAATAGGAATAAATGAGGAAAAACAGAATAGAAATAAGAAGAGCATTCCTATTGTCTTAAGGGCTGTATGTAAAAGTCGTATCTGTCCCTATAGCTATGTTTATATGGTATGCTTGGAGGCAAGGGACCTAGACTAACTAGAGTACATTAATTTATATAGAGGTGAATTGATGTTCTCAAGTGTCTTGCTTCTTTTAATTCAATGGACTTTTCAAATGGGAATTTGAAGGGTCAGTCCTACAAAAATTGTGGGTTCAATGCTTCTTTTTCTTTTAGGAACCCTTTCTTTTCACCCCCTTGCTTTGCCCAGGCACCCAGTGTTCTTATGGTGCTCTAAACTCCTGTTTAAAAGAGCAATTTGATAAACTTTGGATCATAGATCTAAAGGTAGAGGAGTCCTCCAGGGCCACCCATCTAGTTCAACTCATTTAACAGATGAGGAAACTGAGGTCTAACAAAGTAAAGTGACTTTTTTTTTGAACCTAGATGCTCTGACTTTACAGTTAGTATTTTTCTTCCTATAACATACTGCTCTCCCATGCCCTCCCCATAGGTTACATTGCCTCCAAATTAACATATTAGTAATTTAGTGTGCTACCTTAAAGCACTAGATAAATATTACCTATGGTGCTACGGCTGCTTTTATTTTTTTTTTAATAGTCTTGGTTTTGGTGTTGATGAGGATAATTAAACAAAAAGTGAAAATTTCATTCTTAGAGCTTCCTGTCAAGATGGGGAGTAAATATTTTAGGCATTATAAAGCAGTTTTCTAAATATTCAAGCAAACTTTACCACATTAGTGTTGCATGTACCTGGACTTTTGCCCCACATCAGTCATCTCCTAGTGATTCTTCAATTTGATGTGAACTTGTGAATAAAATTTCCATAATGCCAGTGCATAATGATGATATTCAGGATATCCAAAAGCATTGAGTACAAATAAGAATTTTGACAGAGGTTTGAATTAATAATGATACTTAAATACCAATCTATGATTTTATCGATTCATGCATTGCCTCCAATTACATAAAGTACAACTGAGCATTAAATAGTGGATAGAAGAAGGAGAGGGAATTTATATCTCAACTACTATGTGCTATGCACTTTTTACAAATCTTATTTAATTTGATAGAATGTTAGACTTGGAGTTAGAAAGATCTAAGTTAATTCCTGCCTCAAATACTTGCCCCAATAGGTTTGCCTTAGGAAATCCACTTACCCAAGATGCTAGTGGTCTTCTTTGACTTATGGCATTTCAAGGATACAAGCGGAATTCATAGATTCCTCATTGTTTATCCCTGAATACATGAACAACCCTTGTTTGTCTTCACCTGGTTCTTTGATGACTCATTTTTTAAAATCTTAGTTTTACCCATTAATTAATAATCATTTATATTATAATTTAAGATTTTCAAAACACTTGTTTGACAAATTGTGGTTGTGGTTTGTCCTTCTTTTTTAAGAGGACCAAGACATCTGGACCAAGACTTGTAACTGAATTTGATTTGAGTGAGGGACGCTTGTGCAAAGTCACCAGCTTCCAGGTCCATCTGGGTCCAGTGGCCAGATATCCATCAGAACAACTGGAGATGGTGCAGGAATCAATGGGAGACCTTGGATTTTTTAAGTTAAGGTCTTTTCAAGTTCTCACTTTAAGTGAGATGATACCCACTCAGTGAAGAGGTCTCTTTAAGAAGTGAGTCAAGGGATGGCTCTTTTAACCAAAAACACTCAAACTGGGAGGGGAAGACCCTCAGAGTTACTGAACAGAAAAGAAACAGTTACTATTTATATTCTCTCTCAGCCAGGAGGACCCAAGTGATGTCTGGGCAGGGCTGGGACCTATTGTTTAATCAATGAGATCTAAGAGTGAATTGGGTATAAGACTTGATTTTTGAGAAGGAAATCTAGCCAGTAAATTCCAGTTAACTACGTAGGTTTTGGTCATCAAAATGTATCTTACTTTGGGCAGGACACCCTCAGGTAAGGGCATGATATGTGAGGAGAGGGGAGGAGAGAGAGGGGAGGTGAAAAGATTGTGGATGTAGGTAAAATATTGAAGCACACTTTACATATGAAGAAACTGAGGTTGAGTAACTTATCCAAGGTGACATACCCACTAAGTTTCAGGTAGGTATCTGAACTCAGACACTCGGATCTGGTTCCAGCTCACTTTCTACTCTATCATGTAGCCTTTCCTTATACTCATAAGATAATACTCAGGTTCAATTGATTTTTAGCTGTTATGTGGCTATACACATTAAAATCCTATGGGTTCAGAACCTTTGGTGGCCAGTCAGCAGTGAAATATAAATAAACTTCCTCATTTTGCCTTTTATAACAGCTATCAAGCAATACAGGCCTAGTATGTCCATGAGTCTGCTTTTCTCCAGTCTCTTCAGTCCTTATTAATACATTGAAACTTGTTAAAATTGTTGGTAACTCTGAAAAAGCTTGTTTATTTTATTTTTTAAACAAACAGCCTCCTTCCTTTGAATTTGTCTCCAGTTAATTATTTGACTTTTTTATTAATGTTATGAAAATATAAAATAGGATGTTTACCTGGAACAAAAAATGTTGATCACAATGCCTAAAGTTTGGGTTAATTGAGGTATTCTTTTCTTGCAGTGCTATGTACTACTAAACAGCTGCCTCATGTCACTCCAGGGACCACTGCAATTTGCTGATGGGTAAAGGAATGTTTGTTGTTGGAGCAGCTTGTAAAGGATTTTACATTTCTTTAGATAAAGCCTGTGACATGTGTTAGATGTGTATCTTTATAGCTTTTAGATCCTGAAATTCATTAGAACAATATAGGAAAAAAAACAACAAAAAACAACTGCACCTTCCACTAATTTGAAACTTAACTTCCTAGGATACTTATGGCTTTTTCCCACTTAATTCATAAATCTTAAATAAGAATGAATACCCATAGAGAGCAAGAAATTTGGCCTTAACAGTAGTTACCTATAATAATAACTTCCTAAATGATCTTGCAGTGTAACTCCTCTCTGTGCTTATCCACATATACTTGCAAAATTGATATTAAAATGTGGACCTGATGATGTCACTCATCTTCTCAAAATGTCAGTCAATCAATATTTCCCTTTTGCTTCTAAGATCAAATACAGAATCCTCAACCTGGCATTTAAAGCCCTCCATAATATGGCTACCATTCCTTTCCTTTTATGCATCGTATAACTTCTTTGCTCTCTGTTTATGTCAAACAGACGAGCTAGTTTTACTTCATACACAACACTCCAATTCTCATTTTCATGTCTCTTTAGATGGTCCAGGCTTTCTGGAATGTAGCCTCTTGTCTCTGAATCTAGGTGGGAGTAGCTTGAGTTAGGGCAACCTCTCGAAAATGGTGGTAGAACAAGGAAATGGGCCCTGGTAGGAAGCAAAGAAGCCTATGTCCTTTTGAACAATGTATCGGCCATAACTTGAAGCTGAAAGCTTCATGCACATCAAATCAATAGGTCACTTGCACTTTTAACTTTTAACATGTAAATGCCAAAAGTAGGTACTTGTAAAACTGCTTAAAATGTAATTCATTTAATAAAAAATAGAATTCAAATATCCAAATTAATGTTATCTTCCTCAAATTGGTAACTAAGCTCTATACATATTTCAATGATGCCTATAGTGCCTAAAATATTTTGGAAAGTCATTTTTGAATTTCTCCTCCAAGATCTGCTACATATTATTTTAAATATTTGTAAAGATGGAAAAAATGTCATTCCTTGAAGGTTCATGTTTTTGAAAGAATCTAAAGTCAACCATTGTCATATCTGATGAATGAGGTGGATGATCCAGCTGGAGGAATACTCTTTGTGCTCCAACTAAAATGTGGCTCTAAATTTAAGACCAGTTTTCTCACTTGCTTTCTAAATGAGTCTTGAATGCTTGAAAATGGTCCCAAAGTGTTTGAAATAATGGCATCATCATTATAAAATCAGTTTATTTTCTATAAAATCATGTTACATACTTATCAATCAACCAATTACCACTTATTAAGTGGCAACTATATGCCATGCACTGTACTAGCCACTGGGAATGCCAAAAGACAGTCTTTACCTTCAAGGAACTTGTGACAAAACATAGGAGACAATATTCAAAGCAAATACATTAAATATAAGCTGTGTACGGGACAAACAAGGCAAAATTAATAGAGGGAAGTCACTAGAATTAAGAGGGATTGGGGAAAGCTTCTAGTAGAAGGTGGGAGTTCAGTAGGCAGATCAGGGGAAGGAGAGTGTTCCAGGTTGGGAGGTGGAGGGATGGGCGGGTGGGGGAAATCAGAGAATCCTCAAAGACATTATTTTTTTTTTTATTATTTTAGAAAAAGCTTTAATATTGTGAGTCAGTGGAAATAATTCTGAATTTGAAAGTCCTAAAACTTAGAGGCATGGGACTTACTATAATGATACTGATCAAGTCACTTAAACTCATTATCCTCAGTTTCCTCATCTGTAAAATAAACTTAATGATGCAGAGTCTCCCTGAGTTGTAAAGCTATGATCTTATGATGCTATATTCCTCTAACAATTTTGGGAAAAATCATACTGTTAGACTGTTGCAAGTGAAAAACAGTAGATTGTAAAGAGATCTCCAGATTTAGAATTTCAAGGAATCTTGGAGATTATTTATTATTCTTTCCCTTCTCCTCCTAAATGATAATCCTTTAAATTTTCACCAGTATTTTACTTTATAAATGAGATTTATAGTAGCCCTCTGATAAAAAGATTCTGTTTTATCTTCATTTTAGAAATTAGGATACTGAGACTATGAATTGTGAAGATACATGGGTGAGTAAATTACCCATAGCTGTTACATATTTGAGGTGAGATTTGAATCCATATCAATGTGACTCCAAGTTTAACACTCTATCTACCACAACAACAACCTCTTTTTATAGGCCCTCATTTTAAAACAGTATTCTTTATTATAGTTTGTAGCATTGGTCTCTTTAAAGGGAACACATTTCTTCTTTTCTTAATCTGAAGAGAAATGTTATTACTAAACAAATTTATTCCCTAAAGTGGATATTCCCTAAGTGTGCTAAACTAAATGAGCTCTCAAGCCTAAAATCAATTTCAGAGCGTCCTTTCTTCAAGAAGGCTAGACTTTATAGACAGATGAGACAGAATAGTGTCATTTTTTTTAAACCATTCAATCGCAGAAAATTTGATGAAATCTAATTGTGAATTTCATGTACACTTTGAGATGGCACAGTCAGAAGCGCTGAACCCACAATGAGATAGCAAATTTAGAATTAGAAGAGCATATGCGAACAAGCATATGGAAATCATTTAATTATTTGGAGGTCATCTTTTGGACAGTGTCTGCTGGGCCCAGCTGGAGCTTAATGCAAAAGCCCCAGAGCTCTCTCTGTACCCTTTCCCCACTTCAGGGCACTTCACATAGAATGCCAAACAAATCTGCGTCCAAATTAGGCTAAGTGTTTGACTGGAATCACATACTTCTTCCCTCAAAAATAAAAAGTGTCTGGTACTTAGATATAGTACCATAGTGGTTTCATCTTGTTTCTCCAAGGTATCTATCATAAACATAACCTACTTAAAAACAGCAAGGCACTGACTGAAATGAAATGAAACCATTCAAAGCAGATTTTCCTTTTCTGAGTACAAATACAAATCAC
This sequence comes from Bettongia penicillata ogilbyi, assembly GCA_023548195.1. Taxonomy (NCBI): domain Eukaryota; kingdom Metazoa; phylum Chordata; class Mammalia; order Diprotodontia; family Potoroidae; genus Bettongia; species Bettongia penicillata. The sequence continues at coordinate 458,651 of JAJHZJ010000379.1, read as the reverse complement.
ATAGTAGCCATGATATTTTAAGATACAAAGGTTAGAGACTAGATTTTTTTATTTCATTGGTATGAGAAATTTCAAAATGAGGGCACTCCCTCTACCAAAGCAGGTCAGCAACTTCTCTGCAACTAATAGTCTTAGAACACTTAGGTTGATTTGCCCAAGGTCACATAGCCATTATGGCTTGGAGGCAGGACTATGAAACAACCAAGACCAGATCTCCAACCTATGTCACTCCAGTTCTTCAGTTTTTTTTTTTTCATTTTGTCAGTTATTCTTTTAAAGAAATTGATCAATTTTTCTTGTACCTCTCTGACTTTTAAAACCCTTCTTGAGTTCTTTCAAGAAGCTTTTGAAGGGTTGAGACCAGTTCATATTCCCCTTTGAGATTTCAGATGTGGGCATATTGACAGTGCTATCCTCTTGTGAGTTTGTGTTTTGATTTTCTATGTCTCCATAGTAAGAATCTATGGTCTTTGTTTTTCTATGTTGCTTTTTGCTCATGAAATTGATCTTTTTCTTGGTTTTTAAAGTTGACCTCTGCTTCTGGGGCACAGGAGAGATGTCCCATGCTTCTTGTGCAGATGAGTAGAGTCCTAGTTACTGGCTTTGTATGCTGGGACCTCAGGTGCTGGCAGTTGGAGGCTGTAAAGGCTGTAGCTTACCTGGAGCTGAACTGGATCTCAGGATGTCCCACTAGTCTACTGATGTGGGGTTTGTTGCTGGTTTGCCAGGATGCCTCCTATCCTTTATTGATCCCTTTAGCCACAGCAAGAGGGAATTTTTCTGTTAATCCCCTAGCCTCATGAACTGAAAGTCTGCTAGTCTTTCTATTGTTTCCACTGTTCAAGGATTATTCCTGGGACAGTATTTTCTGGCTTTTTCAAGGTCAATAAAGGAGGGTGGGAGTGACTCACTGCTTACTCTGTCATCTTGGTTCCCTGTCACATCAGTTCTTAATATATATTCTTTTCGTTTAAAAAAAATGATAAAATTCTTTTTATGTTCAAAGCATGAGAAAATGTAAGAAAGTAGAAAAAAAGGCTACCTTGTAGTGAGGTAGATCTGGTTTCAAATTCTACCTCTGAGACAAATTAGTTAACAAATACAAAAGCGTTGTCAATCTTTATCACTGTAAAGAGTTTCCAAAATAGGAGTTGACAAAATGGATGAAATCACAGATCTGGAACTATAGTGCCTGGCACATAGTAGACATTTGATAAAAATATTTTTTTTAACAATAAGCATATTTTAATAAGCATATTTACTGGAACCTCATATTTTTTAAAACACTGTTTTAGATGATGAGTTTGCAAAAAGTAATTAGAACTATTTACCTATGGATAAATTAATATGTGATAAATATTTACAAATAGATAAAGATACATGGATGACAGATTGATGAATAAATAGCTTAATAAATATGATTGATAGACATGTGATAGATCTAGACAGATAAATATATTATATTTGTATATTATACACACACATGCTCATGCACAGAGGGGGAGAGACACAGAGAAAAAAAGTCAGAGACGGAGACAAAGAGAGACAAACAGAGATGGAGACAGAGAGAGATAACAGATAGCGTACAGATGACAAATAGGTTTGGATGTATAGTACATCCAATAGTACATCCAATAATAGATGCATATATACAGGAGAGAGATAAAGGTAACAAATAAGACAAATACAAAGCAAGTTCAAAATAATTTTGGGAGAAAGATCAGCAGCAGTTGAAGGGCTCAGGAAAAACTTTGTTTACAAGATGATTTTTGAGTTGTTTCTTAATATGAGGTAGAAATGAAAAGGGAGTGTCTTCTAGCCTTGGGGCATTATAGGGGAGGTAGGCAGCAGTTTTGTGGATAATGGTTTGTTGAAAAGAAAGAATGGAAGCAAAGATGAGTTAGAAAGTTACTAATACAGTCTAGGCAAAAGGGACTGAAGATCTGAGTTAGGGTATTGGTAGTGACAGTACCATGGAGAAAATTGACATGGGAAAGATTACAAATCTAGAATTAAGAGGTAAAAGATTGGAAGCAGGAATAAGGGAGAGGGAAGGTTAAAATAAAACTGATTTTTTTTTAGCCTGGGGAACTGGGAGAATGAAGCAACCACTAATGAAAGTAAAGATATTTGGATGAGGGTTAGGTTGAGAGAGAGGATTGAAGGAATTCATTTTGGGTAATTTCAAGCTTAAAGGGCAAGCAAATCATCCAGGTCAGAAAATCTAACAAACAACTTGAATCAAGAGGCTGAAGCTTAAGAGACTGTGTGATTGTCCATATGCATTTATATATCATTCATAATAGTTAAAATAACAATGAGAAAAAGCATGTAGAGTGGAAAAAGAATTGGGGAGAGGAGGAAGAAAGAGCCTTAGAAGGACATTTATACTTAGATGAAAGAAGGGGAAGAAGATATGCATGTGAAACTTAATTACTATTAGAATTTAGATGAGTAGGAGAAACAAAAAAAAAACAACAACAGAAGAAGAATATATCATTCTGTTTCAAAAGGATATTTCATTAGGGTACTGATGAAAGAGCATAAAAATGAGTGATTGCTCAACAAGGGCAAATGATGGAAAAGATTAAGGAAGATAAAGACGATGAAAATACCATTGTATTTGGCAATTTGGAAGTCATTTGCAAACTTTGAAAGAATATAAGTAAAGTGGTGATGACTGAAGCTAGAATGTAAGGCTCTCTATGGAAGGAACACATGGTAAGGATGTGGAGAAGTATCCCTTGATCAGTAAAGAGGAAATGACCCATAGGATGATAATTTGAAGGTTTGGAAGACTAAAAGAAGGAGTTTCTTTGCTTGGGAGAGACCTTTACATTCTTATAGGTATTTTTTTCTCCTCCTCCTCCTTCCTCATTCTTTATCTTCATCATCATCTCTTTCATCAACATCATATTTTTAATCTTTTTTTCTTTCTCCTCTACCTCCTCCTACCACTACCACTACTGCTAGCATTTATATAGCACTTTAAGGTTTTCAAAGCACTTTTGTGCTTATTATCCCATTTATTCCTCAAAAAGACTGGGAAGTAGGTGCTATTATTATGCTTATTTTCTGAATGAGAAAATGAGAGAGATAGTCCAGGATTGTACAGCTAGTAAGTATCTGAGGAAGTATTTTAACTTAGTTATTCCTGATCCAACTTAGAAGAGACTGAAGATGATTATGAGGAAATAATTGACAGTTTAAAAGCCAAGATGAGATGAGGATGATAGCATGGATGAGAACCATTGGGCAACTGGAGAGGTTACTCTCACTGAGGAACAAGGATATATCATCTTTTGGCATGAGAGGGGAGGATGAGATTGTGGGCAAAGAAAAAGAGATTTTGGGGTGTAAAATAATATATAAGGAAACTAACATTGTATGGTCTCTTTGAAGTAGGAGTGGAAGTTAATTGCTGACAGAAAAAGGGATAGGAATTGGAGCTGCATGCATGAGGCATTAAGTCAAATTTTAAAGTAGATCTCAGGTTCCTGCAAGCTTAAACTGCTAACACCCCATCTCTGGAAGAGCTAAACCAGAAAGAATTGTAAAAGGCTCAGAAGATGTCAGGATGAGGTCATAACTGACCTCATGATACTTTTATTACCCAAACTCATCAGTATGTCCTGTTCCTTAAAACTTCCAGTAGTTTTGAGCAGAGAACACTACATGAGATTGTCTCTGAGGAATATTTATGCAATCCTACCCTGACTCAGGGGTCTCCCTTCATCTAGGCAGCAGTCAGAATCACAGGACTCAAAATCAAGAGTACTCCTTTCCTTCTCCACTAGAGTTGTGGCCAGAATGAAGTTACATGGACATGTTAAAACTTCAGTCTTTTAAGACAAAAAGGGAGAACATATATATGGATGTAGAGGAAGCTACACAGTTCATCAACTTCATCAGAGCTGCAGGGCTGTATTATATAGAGCAGAGGTATCAGCTCTGATGTTTGAGTATGACCCAAACCAGGTAAAAATGTTATTATGAAATTTTTAACAAGATAAGGAAAAATATAATACAGATAATGTTAATATTAATTTGTAGTTTTCTAAGGTAATATGTTGCTGGCAAGGATTTGAGGTTGATACCACTAATGTAGTGCTTTCATTTGGTTGCTTTTTTGTCTTCCTTTCTGAGAATGCTGTTAAGAGAGAGATGACTAGTCTGGAAACACACCCAGAAGTTTGGACTAGCTCTGCTTTTATATATTGATTTCAAGTAGCTTAGTACTCTCGTCAGTGTTATTGGTAAATACAACTGCCTTCTCACTTCACAGATCAATTGTCCAGGCATTCCTGTGGTAATGATTGTTTCTGTCAAAGATGAATAAGAGGATTATATGCATTAGAGAGGGTGTAGTTGAGAATAGATGGCATTAATTTGTAGTGGACCTAGCTGGTATGGTTTCCTGGCTTCTTTAAATCTCACTTTGTGGCTATAGCGATTAGGAATGGAAAAGTAGAAGGTTTGGAATTATCTGGAAAGCAATAAAAGAAAGACATATAGGTGAAATTTGGAGGATGATTTTCATTGAATGGGCTTACTCTGGAGTCAAATTGTAAAGGAAGAAAGTGAGAAACAAGGGTAATGGATTGAGAAAACAGGGATGTCATGACTAATGTGAAGAGCATGTTCAGTATTTAATTTCCCTGGTTTCTATTTATAAGTTTTCTTGACACCTGAGCTTGTGGTATCAGAGCTCTTCAATGGCTATTGATCCATGTATGTTTTCATTTCTGCTAAAATGAAATACCATTTGGGGAGCTACAATTTTTGAAAGATAGAACTATAAGGTCATATTGGTCAAATATCCCCAGAACAACTCTCCAAACTTAATAACATTTGTCTCCTTCAGGCAAGGTCAACACAGCTAAGAAGTGTCAGAAGTGGAATATGAACTCAAGTGGATTTGATTCTAAGGCCATCATTACAGCCAATTCAACATGCTGCCTCTCTTTCTTCTATACCCTACAGAAATTGATTAGTACAACTGCATTCCTCTCGTGCTGGACAAGAACATAAAACTTTTGTTGAAAAAGTGAGCATAACTATTAAAACTGATGATTCTTTAAAAAATGGAACGTACTATTTTAGTTGTAAAACTTGTCTACTGTCGCCCCTCATAATTTTCCTACTGTTGCCAATTTCTTCCTTAGGTTCTATGCTATTTTTTTCTCTTATTAATTGCATCATTCTGCTGGGGTAAAGCATAGGATAAAAATCAAAATGAATGTCAAAACAAAAAGAAAATTCTACTCCACCGATTTAATTGGAATTCTGGGCAGTGTTTTATTCTCCATAGATGAAATGACATGTACTCCTTGACCTCTATGAAACATGAGACACTGTTAAACACTGTACTTCTTTCATTCCTTCCATTCAGAGATGTAACACTCTTCTGCTTATCTTATTAACTCTTCATATTCTATCTCCATTGGCTCTTTATGCCCTTTCTTTTCTTTAAAGTATTTCCAATAATGTTTTGTCCTGAATTTGCTTCACTTCTCTGCACTCTTGAGAATCTTATGAATCCCATTCTTTTGTGCTGCATTTACTCTATCAAAACTCCACAGATAATTCTCAAAACTATTTTTATAGCCTTGATACCTTTCTTAAGTTATAGGATCCCATCACTACATTTACATCTTAATATCATCTCAAAACAAGCATATCAAATTTCTCCCAAAATATGTTTCTGGTTTTATTTGCCATGATTTTTCTCAGTAGAAAGGTCATTCACCAAGTTTTGCTACATTCAAAACTTTAATGTCATAATTGACTCAGCCCTAATTTCTTACAGTCTCTTGGATACCAGGTTGTGTTGATTCTATTTATCTAACACCACTTTTATTCATTTCATTTATTCAACTCCCAGTGTTTTGACCTTAGTTTGGATCCTTACTCTCAACCTCTCAGACTCTTGCAATAGCCTACCATTCATTTGGCCTGTAGTCTCATAGCCACAAAAGTGTCCTTCAATTTGATGTCATATTTTTGTCCCCTTATAAACCTATCATCCTCTTCTCAAAGCCCACTAATGAACAAAAATGTACCAAGGAAGCTAAGATGGTGGAGTACAGGCAGAAATTCAGTTGAACTCTCCTAATATTTCCCTACAAACAACTTAAAATTTTAAATCAAATTCTGGAGTGACAGAGTCAATAAAAGGTCAGGGTAAATCATTTTTATAGAAGTTTAGGAGGTCAATAGAAGAGGTCAGTAACACCAGGATAGGGACCAGACTGGAGTACAGTCCATGCGGTGGCAACAACAGGAGCACGACTTGGAAGTGTTTGGGATGATAGCATTTGCTTCAGTAGTTCTCTACCTAAGGAACTAAGGGAGAAGAAATAAAGCAGAGGAGGGAATTTGCTAGAACTCAATAAAGAACCATGTTTCATTGCCCATATGCAATTCCAGGGTGATGATCACCATTAGAGTTTGCACCCACAAGGTAGCTGGGGCCTTGGTCATAGTTTGAAGACAGAAAACAGCACTAGCTCTTGCAGATGCAAGAGAATAGGGGCCCTGGTCACAGTTCCATGAAAGTGAAGAGTATCAGTATTTCACAAGGGAGTAGGCACTGTTGTCTCACATTTAAGGCATAAGGGAACTCTAAGACTTGTGGCTATAAGAAAGCAAGGGACCCAGGGCCAAGAGGAACACTAGTAATTGCTGCTTCAGGGATATAAGACCTCTTCCTAGGTAAAGACTGGAACATAGGTCAGAATAATAGTAACCTCACATCTCTTTGATCATACCATCTTGGAAGTCTGGAAAGCTTTGAGACACACTGAAACTGACTCTGAAAACAGTAATATAAACAAAAAACAAAAAAAAAAACCAAACAACAACCCCAAAATGGGCAGTACTCCTGCCTCTACTCCAGGAGGAGAGCCCAATTTTAATGTATATTTAAAAATCAAGAAATAGACTGAAAAAAATGGACAAACAACAACAGAAATAGAACCTGACCATATAAATCTACTATGGTGACAGGGAAGATAAAGAAACAAACTGAAAGCAGGCAAAAGCAAAGCCTCAAAGGAAAAATGGGACCTGGAAAAAAAGCCATATGAAAATTCCTAAAAGGTTAGAAAAAAGAGTTTTAATATTCATATAAAAAAAAGGAGAAAATTGAGAAAGTAAAAAAATGAATTTTTTCAATGTGAAAAACAATGTGAAAAGTATCAATAGCTTGGTAAAAGAGGCTCAAAAATACTTAAGAAAATAATAGCTTAAAAACCAGAATTGGCCAAATGGAAAAAGAGATACAGAAGATCATTGCAACAAATAACCCCTTAAAATTTGACATTAGTCAAATGGAAGTTGATGGCTCTATGAGAGATAAAAAGAACCATAAAACAAAGTCAAAATAATGAAAAATAGAAGAAAGTGTGAAATATATCACTGGAAAAACAACTGACCTGGAAAATATGTTGAGGAGAGATAATTTAAGAATTATAGAACTAAATTGAAAGCCATGATAAAGAAAACAGGGCTTCCAACCATGTGACCCTAAGCAATACATATATCTCAGATCAACAGACAGATCTAACTGTCTGACCATTACATACATAGTTACCAGAGAGAGAAACACCAACATCTGGGTTTTCAAAGTTGGGGGGCTCCTTAGCAGCTGCCCAAGAGTGTCATCAAGCTAAACAAACATTTCCAATGAGGATGCTCCAAAGCAATATCTCATCTCAGAATATTTATACACTTTTCAGAGCTAGAGGGCATCAAAACCTCTGAGAATCAGTGCATTAGAAATTAATGAAAGGTGTGGGCCTCCCCTTACTAAGCTTCCCTCAATGGGCAGGCCCATTAAAGGGTGGGGAAGATCTTTAACTCTCATTAGTATTAAAGAGAGGAGCATGAGGAGGATGGTGGATCAATGCTTGCCCTTAAAGGATCAAATAGGGAATAACATAAACCCTAATTTGATTATGAAAATTTATCTTACCCTACAGGGAAATAAGAGGGATGGGGGATAAGAGAAAGGGGTTGATAGAAGAGAGGAAAGATTGGGACAGGTAGTGGTCAGAAGCAAAATCCTTTTGTAGAGAATCAGAGTAAGGGAGAGAGAAATATAAACAGAGGCAAAAAGTATGATAGAGAAATATATAGTGAACAATCATAATTAGGAATATGAATGGGATCAACTCAATCATAAAATGGAGAAGTATAAGAGAGTAGATTACAGGATTTACACATGAATGGTGATATTTTAAACAAATTAAGGGAACATGTAATAGTTTATTTTCCAAATCTATGGATAAAGAGTGTATGACCAAAGAGAAGATAGAGACCATTATGAGATTTGAAGTGGATAATTTTGATTACATTAAATTTAAAAGTGTATGCACATTCAAAACCAATGCAGAAAATATTAGAGGGAAAGCAGAAAACTTTAGAAAATGTAAGTCTTTTCATAAAGGTCATATTTCTCTAATACACAGAGAACTGAGTCTCTAGACTCATAGACTCTAGACAAATAATTTCCCAATTGATGAATGGTCAAAGGATACAAACAGGTAGGTTTCAGAAGAAGAAGTCAAAGCTATCTGTAGTAATATAAAAAATGCTCAAGATCACTACTGATAAGAACTATCTTACAACTATTAGATTGACAATTATGAAAGAAAAGGAAATGACAAATGTTGAAGGGGATATGAGAAAAATAGGAAGCTAATGCACTGTTAGTGGAGTTGTGAACTGATCTAGCCATTTTGGAGAGCAATTTGTAACTATTCCTAAAGGGATATATATATATATATATATATATATATATATATATATATATATATATATATATATATATATATATATATATATATATATATATATATAAATGTGCATACCCTCTGACCCAGCAATACTACTACTAAGTCTGCATCCTAAAGAGATTTAAAAAATATATAGGTAAAGGACACACACAGACACACATGTCTATAGTAGCTCTTTATGTGGCAGCAATGAATTTCAAATTTAGAGATAGCCATCATTTGGGGAATGACTGAAAAGTTGCACAATATGATTTGATGGAATACTGTTATTCTAAGAGAAATGACAGGCATGAAACTTTCAGAAAAGAAAAAAAGAAAGAAAAACAAACACCTGTAAACATTAGATTACCTGGTGCAAAGTGAAGTGAGCTGAACCAGGAGAACGACTGCATAGTAACAGTAATATTGTATGATGATCAACTATGAATGACTGAGTTTCCTGGGGAAACTCAGAAAAACTTCACCTGGCCTCTGTCTTGGCACACCAGCCAGTTCAGTGTCAGGCAAGCTGCAGCATTCTAGCTTCTAGTAGACAGAACCAATTTTCAAGAACCAATCTTCCAAGAAATCATCAAGGAAAACTACCCTGAGGTCCTAGATCCAGAGGGCAAAATAGTTGTCAAAAGAATCTACCAAGAATCTCTTGAAAGAGATCCCAAATTGAATTGCTGTCAAATTCCAGAGCTATCAAATGAAGGAGAAAATACTGCAAGCAGCGAGAAAGAAACACTTCAAATATCAAGGAACTACAATCAGGGTCACACAGGAACTTGCAATTTCTACGTTAAAAAAACGGAGGGATTGGAATACAATGTTCTGAAGGCAAAAGAACTTGTACTACAATGTAGGATCAACTACCCAGCAAAATTGAGTATAGTATTTCAGGCAAGGAGATGGATATTCAATGAAATAAGGGGTTTCCAGACCTTCCTGATGAAAAGGCCAGAGCTCAATAGAAAACTTGATCTTCAAATACCTGTCTCAAGAGAGGCATAAAAAGGTAAATGGGGAAAACAAACAAACAAAAAATCTTGTTATTCAATATGGGCAAACTGTTTACATCCCTATAAAGGAAGATGATACTTGTTAACCTTGAGAATTGTGTATTTAAAGGTAGGTAGATGTAGATAGACAGACAGACAGAGACAGATAGATAGATAGATGGATGGATGGATGGATGGATGGATGGATGGATGGATGGATGGATAGACTGGGCATAAATTAAATGTTGTGATGATAAAAATGTGATTTAAGGGTGCAAAGGAATTGTAATGGTAGATGTGAAAAGGAAGAGGCAGAGAAAGGTAAATTACATTACAGGAAGAAGCACAAAAACATTAAAATAGAGGGAAAGAAGGGATGTGGATGAGTGCTGAGATTTACTCTCATGTGATTTAGTTCAAGGAGGGATGTAATTAGCTCTGTAGGCAGTAGAAAGGGAAATCTAAGTAGAAATCTAACTAGCTCTATATCCAGTAGAAAGGGAAAGGGGAAAGAAAAAGGAGAGGAGGCAAAAAGGGAGGGAAGAAACTTTAAGGGAAAAGGGGAATAAAAGGGAGGGGGGTGATAGAAGGGAGGGAAGACTGAAGAAGGTGATGGTCAAAAATTAGAACGTTGTTGTGGAAGGGAAGGGATAAGGGAGAAATAAAAGGATAAATGAGGGGCAATAAGATGCCGGGAAAGTCAAAGATAGTGATCATAAGTGTAAATGTGAATCGGAAGAGCTCTCCTATAAAACGAAGGTGGATAACAAAATGGATTAAAAACCATAATCCAACAATATGTTGTTTACAAGAAGCACATGAAACAGCAGGATATACAAAGGGTAAAGGTAAAAAGTTGGAGCAGAATATGTTGTGCTTCATCTGATGTTAAAAAACAAAAAGCAGGTGTGGAATTCCTAATCTCAAAGATAAAGCAGTAATAGAGCTAATCAAAAGAGACAAAGAAGGAAAATATATGCTGCTAAAAGGCACCATAGGAAATGAAGCAATATCATTACTAAACATATATGCTCCAAGAAGTGTAGCATCCAAATCCTCAGAGGCAAAGTTAAGGGAGTTACAGGAAGAAACAGGCAGCAAAACTATACTAACAGGGGACTTTAACCACATCCTCTCTAACCTTGATAAATTCAACCTCAAAATAAACAAGAAAGAAGTTAAGGAAATGAATAGAACTCTGGATAAAGTGGATATGATAGCTCTGTGGAGAAAACTGAATAGGGGTAGAAAGGAATACACCTTTTTCTCAGTGATATATAGTACATATACAAAAATTGACCATGTACAAGGACAGAAAAACCTCACAATCCAGTGCAAAAAGGCAGAGATGCTCAATAAATCCTTTTCAGATCATAATGTAATAAAAATTATATGTAATAAAATGCCATCAAAAGATAGATCAAAAATTAAGTTGAAAATAAATAATCTAAATTTGATTAAAAATAATCTAAACCAAAAACAAGTGTTTTAAACCAAAAATTATAGAAACAATGGTCAACTACATTCAAGAGAATGACAATAATGAGGCAAACTCATGGGATACTGAAAAAGCAGCTCTTAGGAGAAGTTTTATATCATTGAAAGCCTACATGAATAAAATAGGGAAGGAAGAGATCAATGAATTGGGCATGCAGCCTAAAAAGCCAGAAAAGGAGCAAATTGAAATCCTCAAGGAAAGGCCAAATTAGAAATAATGAAAATAAAAGGAGAAATTAATAAAATTTAAATTACAAAAGCTATTGCACTAGTAAATACAACTAAGAATTAGTTTTATGAAAAACCAACAAAATTGATAAACCCTTGGTCAATTTCATTAAAAAAAGAAAGAAGAAAACCAAATTACCAATACCAAAAATGAAAAGGGTGAACTCACCTCCAACAAGAAAGAAAATAAAACAATAATTACAAATTACTTTGCCCAACTGTATCCCCATAAATTTTATGATCTATGTGAGAAGGATGAATATTTAAACAACTATATGCCCAGATTAACAGAAGAGGAAATTAAATACATAAACATCACCATCTCAGAAAAAGAAATTGAACAAGGCAAAAATGAACTCCCTAGTAAAGCATCTCCAGGGCCAGATGGATTTACAAGCAAATTCTGTCAAATATTTAAAGACCAGTTAATTCCCATACTCTAGAGACCATTTGAGAAAATTGGTGAATGAGTCCTACCAAATTCTTTTTATGATAGAAATATGGTTCTGATACCAAAAGCAGGAAGAACCAAAACAGAGATAGAAATTTATAGACCAATTTCTCTAGTGCATATTGATGCAAAAATTTTAAATAGATATTAGCGAAAAGAATACAGCAGCTTATCATGAGACTAATACATTATGATCAGGTATAATTTATACTCGTTGTGCAGGACTGGTTCAATACTAGGAAAACTATCAACATTTTTGATCACATCAACAACAAAACTAACAGAAAACTTAAGATTATCTCAATAGATGCCGAATAAACTTTTGACAAAATACAATACTCATTCATATTGAAAACACTGGGGAGCATAGGAATAAATGGACCCTTCCTTAAAATAATAAACAGTATCTACAGAAAACCTTCAGCAAGCATTCTCTATAATTGGGATAAGTTTGGTACATTTCCAATAACATCAGTGGTGAAACAAAGATCTCCATTACCACCCAGGTGTTATTCAATATGGTATTAGAAATGTTAGCTTTAGCAATAAGAGAAGAAAAAGGAATTGAAGGAGTTAGAATAGGCAAAGAAGAAACTAAGTTATTACTCTTTGCACATGGTACAATAATGTACTTAGAGAATACTAGCGAATTAAGTAAAAAATAAACTACTTGAAATGATAGACAAATTTAGCAAAGTTACTGGTTAATGAGCTCATATATATCACCTACATTTCTATACAATACTAACAAGGCCTAACAGAAGAGGTAGAAAGCAAAATCTCATTTAAAGCTATGGTGACAGGATAAAATATCTGGGAATCTAACTACCCAAGACCTGTATAAACACAATTACAAAACACTTTTTAACAAAAAAAGTGGGAAAACATCAGTTGCTCATGGCTATGCTGAACTAATATACTGAAAATGACAGTTCTACCTAAATTAATTACTCATTCAGTGCCATATCTATCAAACTATCAGATAATTATTTTCTAAGGCTACAAAAATAATATCAAAATTACTCTGAAAGAACAAAAGTTTCAGAATATCAAGGGAACTAATGAAAAGAAATGTTAGGGAAGGTGACCTAGCCCTACCAGGTCTCAAATTGTATTATAAAGCAGCAATCATCAAAACTAGTTGGTAATGTCTAAGAAATAGAGGGGTAGACGAGTGGAATAGGTTAGGTACTCAACGCACAGTAGTCAATGAATATAGCAATCTGCTGTTTGATAAACCCAATGACCCCAGCTTCTGGGATAAGAACTTACTGTCTGACAAAAACTGCTGGGAGAACTGAATAACAGTGTAGTGGAAACTGGGCATAGATCAATGCCTAACACCGTACACAAGAATAATGTCCAAATTGATACATAATCCATAATATATATGTATACACACACTATATATATATATATATATATATATATATATATATATATATATATATATGTATATATAAATGCATAAAGATTTGTAATATAAGTCAATTATAAGAGAAAACAATAGTGTATTTTTCAGATTTATGGGAAATGGGAAAATTTATGACCAAACAAGAGAGAGATCATTCTGAAGTGCAAAAAGAATCACTTTGATTACATTAAATTGCACAAGTTTTTCTCAAACAAACACAGTACAACCAAGATTAGGAGGGATTAGAAAACTGGAAAAGAAGTTTTGAAAGAACTATGTATGATAAAGGACTCATTTCTTAAATATATAGAGAACTGAATCAAATACACAAGAATACAAGTCATTCCCCAGTTGATAAATGGTCAAAGAATATGAACAGGCAGTTTTCAGAGGAAGAAACTAAAGCTGTTTATCATCATATGAAAAAAATGCTCTAAATCACTATTGATTAGAGAGATGCAAATCAAAATAAATCTGAGGTACCACTTCACACCTATCAGATTGGCTAACATGACAAAACAGGAAGATGATAAATGTTGAAGAATATGTGGCAATTCATTGCTGGTGGAGCTGTGAGAATTGTTAGGGACTGTATCTCTAAGGGAGCATAAAAATGAAAATGGGTCTCACATGTACAAAAATATTTATAACAGCTTTCTTTTTGGTGGCCAAGAACTGAAATTAGATAATGCCTGTCAACTGGAGAATGGTAGAAATAGTTGTGGTATATTAAATAGAATGATAATGTGACAAGCAAAATTTTGAGCTGCTGACAAAGCTGTACGTGTGGAAAAACATGTATCTTTAAATTCATGCATCAACAAAATATAAAAAAAAGAACTGAACAATCAGTTAGGTATGCCACTACAAAAGATTAAAAAACGTAAATTAAATTTAAAATTAATTAATTTTAATAATAAATTAAAAATTCCCAATTAAACACCAAATTACAAATCCTGAAAATGAATGGGGAGATCAATAAAATTAAAGTAAGGAAGTTATTGAACTGATAAATAAAACTAAAAGCTGATATTATGGGGAGAAAGCACTAATAAATTATGCAATCCATTGGTTAGTTCGATTAAAAAAGAAAACCAAAATACCAGTAACGAAAACAAAAAGCATGTCCAACTAGGGAAGGTGAAATTAAAGCAATTGTTAGAATCTGTTTCATTCCTTTATATTCCAAAAAATCTGACTAAGTGAATGGATGAATATTTATAAAAATATAAGTTGCACAGATTAACAGAAAATTGAATGCTTAAATAATCTTAGCTTAAAAAAGAAATTGATCAGGACACAAATGAACTCCCAAAGGAAAAGAAAAACCTCCAGAATGAGATGGTTTTACAGGCAAATTTAAAGAACAGTCAATTATCATACTGAACAAAACTATTTGGAAAAGTAGGTAATGTAGGAGTCCTGCCAAATTACTTTTATAACATAGATATGCTGATAACTAAACCAGCAAGAGTAAAATTGAAGAAAGAAATCTATAGGAAAAAAAATTTATTGATATTGCTTCATTATTGGTGGTGCTTTTTAGCAAGATGTAGTTTCCTTGCTTATCCCTTTTACTTATTTTTAGTTTTCAAAACTCATTTTCACAAGATTTTGAGTTCCAAATTTCCTCCTCATCTCTCTCCTTACCCACCCCCAAACACCGTGCATTCTGATTACCTCTTAGCCCATTCTGCTCTCCCTTCTATCACATCCCTCCCTTCCCTTATCCACATCTTCTCTATTTCCTTGTAGGGCGAGATAGATTTCTACACCCCATTATCTATATTTCTTATTTCCCAGTTGCTTGCAAAAAAAATTCTCAACATTTTTTCCTTTAACTTTGAGTACCAACTTATCTCCCTTCCTCCCTCCCCACTGAGAAGGCAAGAAATTCAATATGGGTATATTTGTGTCGTTTTGCTAAAGACTTCCATAACAGTCATGTCGTGAAAGTCTAATTACATTTCGCTCCATCCTATACTGCCACCTATTTATTCTATTTCTCTTTACGTTGTCCATCCCCTAAAGTGATTACTTCTTATTAGCCCCTCCTCCCATTTGCCTTCCTTTCTATCATCCCCACCCCACTTGTCCCCTTCTCCCCTAATTTCCTGTAGTGTAAGATAGATTTTCATTCCAAATTGAGTGTACATGTTATTCCCTCCTTAAGTCAAATGTGAAGAGAGTAAGCTTCACTTTTTCCCTATCACCTCCTCCCTTTTCCCCTCCATTGAAAAAGCTTTTTCTTGCCTCTTTTATGAGAGATAATTTGCCCCATTCTATTTCTTCCCTTCTACCAATATTTCCTCTTTCACATGTTTATTTTTTTACATATTATCACCTCCTATTCAAATCACCCTGCACACTCTTTCTCTCCGTTTCTCTCTCTCTCTCCCTCTCTCTCTCTCTCCCTCCCTCCCTCTCTCTCTCTCTCTCTCCATATATAAAATATATATATGTATGTATATGTATCTATATGTATGTATGTATATATGTATGTGTGTGTGTGTGTGTGTGTGTATATATATATATATATATATATATATATATATATATATATATATCTGTACAATCCCTCCAACTACCCAAATGTTGAGAAAAGTTTCAAGAGTTACAAGCATTATCTTTCCATGTAGGAAGGTAGACAGTTCAACTTTAGTAAGTCCCTTATGATTTCTCTTTAGGTTTTAATGTTTTTCTTGATTCTTGTGTTTGAAATTCAAATTTTCTATTCAGTTCTGGTCTTATCATCAAGAATTCTTGCAAGTCCTCTATTTCATTGAATGATGATTCTTTCCCCTGAAGTATTATACTCAGTTTTGCTGGATCGGTGATTTTTGGTTTTAATTTTAATTTCTTTGACTTCTGGGATATCTTATTCCAAGACCTTCAGTTCCATAATGTAGAAGCTAGTATATCTCGTGTTATCCTGATTATATTTCCACAATATTTTTTAAGGTTGCTTGCAAAATTATCTCCTTGATCTGGGATCTCAGGAATTTGGCTACAATATTGCTAGGAGATTTTCTTTTTAGATCTCTTTCAGGAGGTGATTGGTGTATTCTTTCAATATTTATTTTACCCTCTGGTTCTAGAATATCAGGGCAGTTTTTCTTGATAATTTCATGAAAGATGATATCTTGGCTCTTTTCTGGATCATGGCTTTCAGGTTGTTCTTTCATTTTTAAATTGTCTCTCTTGGATCTATTTTCCAGGTCAGTTGCTTTTCCAATGAGATATTTCACATTTTGTTTTATTTTTTCATTCTTTTCATTTTGTTTTGTAATTTTTTGGTTTCTCATAAAATCCTTAGCTTCCCTGTGCTCCATTCAAATTTTTTAAGAATTACTTTCCTCAGTGAGCTTTTGAACCTCCTTTTCCATTTGTCTAATTCTTCTTTTTAAAGCATTCTTCTCCTAATTGACTTTTTGGGTCTCTTTTGCCATCTGAGTTGGTCTATTTTTATAGGTGTTTTTTACTTCAGCATTTTTCTGGGTGTCCTTTAGCAAGCAAGCTGCTGACTTGCTTTTCATGATTTTCTTGCATTGCTCCCATTTCTTTTTCCAATTTTTCCTCCACCTCTCTTACTTGACTTTAAAAATCTTCTCTTAGCTCTTCCCCTTCCTGTGTCAACTGTAAATTTATTTTGGAAGTTTTGCATGCAGAAACATTGACTTTTATGTGTTCCTCTGATGGTAAGCATTGTTCTTCCTCATCTGAAAGGATGGAAGAAAATACCTGTTCACCAAAAAACTAACCCTCTATAGCTTTTTTTGGTCTCCCTTTTTGGGCATTTTCCCAGTCAGTTACTTGACTGTTGAGTCTTTTGTCAAGAGGATAGTATACATTGGGGACCTGTAATTGCTCAGTTCTTCCAAGGTGGCATAATCAATGGAGAGAAGTTTACACCTCTCCTGATCTGGGCTCTGGTATGGGAGCTGCCAAAGCTTTCCTGTTCAGGATCTGCAAGTAGAATTCCCTTTCCAGAGCCTCTACCAGCCCCACCACACCAGCATTCTTCCTCACCCTAGGATGTCACTCAGGGCCGAGACCCAGTTCAGTGGCTCAAGTGCCCCAGGTTCTTTAGGCCAAGTGCTCCAAAAATGGATGCTGCTTCTTCCACTGCCTCATGGCACTAGGGCTAGGGTAGGATCCTGCTCCCTTCTCAAGCAGGTAAAAAACTTTCTCACTGACCTTTGAAACTGTCTTTGGCATTTGTGGGTTGAGGGATCTGGAAATCTCAGCTTCTGCCTAAGATTCCACTCCCAAGGTCTGCTCTGATCCTATTCCTACCTGTGCCATGTGGACAAAACTGGGCTGGGCTCTGTGGGCCTTGCTCCACTTGGTGCCCTGTGTGATATACCTTTCCTATTGACCTTCCAGGCTGCCTTGGGCTGGAAATCTCTTTCACTATGTTGTTTTTTCACCTCTGCTGCTCTAGAATTTGTTTAGAATCATTGTTATACAGGTACTTTATGGGCTGTGGGGGAAGAACTAGAGTAGGTACACCTTTCTACTCTGCCATCTTGACTCCACTCCAAAAAAAATTATATAAAATATTTTTTAAAGAGGTAAATAGGAGGAAGAGAGTACAGAGTTTTGAACGTGGAGCAAGGCAGACCTGAGTCCAAATCCAGCCTCAGGAAATTGGCATGTGACTTAACTTGTATCTCAATTTCCTCACTTGCAAAATAAGATTAATAATAATACTCCCAGGGTTATTTTGAGACAAAAATAAAAATAAAAATAAAATTTTTCAAGCATTTTGAATATGTTAAAGAGCTAAATAAGTGTTAGGTAATATTAATAATGTACTCTCTCACTACAACTTATCACTTAGAATAGAACTGCTTCCCATTTGTCTTTCTGTAAACAGTATACTTTGTTTGATGTATAATTGGGATATGTGGAATTAAAAAACACCAAAAATCCAGGTTGAAAATTTTAAATTCCGTAAATGAGTTCAGACATTTTTGTGCAGAGGGTCAACAAATTCCTCATTTATGCTTACCAAAGACTGATTTATATTGGCATTGGGATATTACAATTTCTATATCCCCATATCCATAACTAAGATCTTGTGTTTGTGGTTACTCTGGTGAACTTAGTCAGCAACTGGTATATTCTATCATTTAATTGCCCTCCTTATTCACCCTCAGAGTTGTTGACCAGTACTTCAGTTGCCTTTCCCATCATGAAATATGAGAAGTAAAAAGGTCAGAGTCCTACCACATTTCTTTGGAATCACTGAGGCCCTATGATTAAAAACAGGCTTGGTTTGATTAACATTTTTTTTTCCATTGAAGAGACTAGTTATAGTGGAGGCAGTTGCTTTAAAACTATGTGAGTAACATTTTAGAGAAATATTTGATAATGTCAGATAAATGGGAGACATCATCGAATGGTAAGTACAGACAACAAGCTAGATGGTGTAAATGACTAATTCAATCCCTGGGTTTTAGACATTAGAAAAAAAAATCTCTCATAGAAGTTTGAGAGTAGCAAAGTAACCCATAATTAATACTGATAGAGATTGTAAAATTAAAAGTTCATTTAAAGTAAAACAAAAAGTATGGCATAATTTGAAAAATACAAGCAATTTAATAACTTTTATACATTGCCATTCCATGTGTCTAGAAGAGTAAATATCCATATCCTCCCTCCCATTAAAAATAGAGACTAAATCAGTGTGCAAAAACAAACATTACATCTTATTTTTTACCAAAACTTTCCATCTCAAATTTTTCTAATATTCTAGAGTCAGAGGATGTGCTTTCAGGTTATGGCTCTCCCTCATACTAGCTGTGGAATTTGGAAGAATCTTTTTTCCTTTATCTCAGATTCAAATTCCTAATGTATAAATGAGTCAGTTAGACTCAATAATCTCTAAGGTATTGTCCAGTTGTGAATCTATGCTTATATGAAATCAGTCACTTGAAAAAGAGTAAGAAATAGTAAGAAATATAACTTTTAAAGCAAATAACTAACCTCAAAGTTCAATGTCTCTTCTTCTTGAATCATCATGAAAGAAAAAAAAAACATAAAATATCAGACATCTGTCACAGTTTTGAAAAACTTTACAAAAAATTACCAAATAAAATTATTTTTATTTTTTTTTTCTTTTCAGAAATTTGAACACAACTGTGAGAGTATAAAAATGCTGACTGTTGGAAGCAACACACATTTGACAAATGCTGAATCATTGATTTTCAGATGAGTGCTTCTCCACAAATGAGCTCTAATATGAACATTAGAGTCCTTTAAAGTCCTGACTATATATTTAATACATGAAATAGTATAGTTAATTCAATAGTTCAATGGATCTGAGATTTCTTCAATACAATATTATCTCCAGAGATGCAGTCTCGTCTGTTCTGTGTGAATCTTGCTTGTGCCCTCTTTTGAATCTGCCAGAGGAAATTTCTACATATTATGCTTAGGGCCTACCTCCAGTCTCTTTGAAAATTGAGTGGACATTCACAAAACTAGTTAATTTCTCTCTGTGTGTGTGTATATATATATATATATATATATATATATATATATATATATATGCATGCATCTATACATATATACACATATATTTATATACACACACACATATATATACATTTATATTTATGTATGTACATTTGATAGATGCTGCAAATGAATGTTAATTTAATCTCAGAAGTGAACAAGATGAGAATGAACAAGGTTGATTTTTAGGAACCAGATCAGTTCACATATTTTAATAACCCAAACCTATAGATCCATCTTATTAAAATCAATAGTTTTCCAGTGATGACAGCTAGGTGACTGGACCTGGATCCAAAGAGTCGAGTTCAAATATTGCCTCTAGTACTTATTAACTATGCAATATTGGGTAATTTGATATATCTGTGGGACTTAACGTTCCTCATCTGTAAAATGGGGATAATAGGAACATCTATCTTTCAGGGCTGTTATGAGGAGCAAATGAGACATTACTTGTGATGTGCTTAGCACAGTTCCTGGTACAGAGTAGGCACCTAATAAATGCTTATTACCTTCCTTTCTAATAATGTATGTCTGCAAATAATGGAATGTTTCAGTTCCTTAAGAATTGAAGTTGAGGACTATTTAAAGCTATTAGGATACCAAGTAGCAGAAATATTGCATTTTTATTTCTTGTCTATTTTACAGTACAAATAAGGATGTGCGCAAAAAAAAATGTGCAAAGGAAGTTATAATAAAGACCAGTGAATGGTGGGTGGGGATAATGATCTGATTATATCAGAAGAGATAAAATATCTTAGTGAAAGCTGACCTGCTTCATTGGTATTCACACAATGTCACAACCTAAGACTTATATGGCTTTTCAGGGAAGAGGTTATCTCATACTTTGTATTTCTATGCCTAGTATAATGATAAGTGCATACTAAAAGTTAACTGATCATAAAAATTGTAGGAATATGTGCAAATTGTTAATATTATCTTTATTATATTTATATTTGAATTTTTATAAATTTATTTTTATGTTTACACTTATTATATGTTTATGTTGTATATGTATGCATATACATATATATATATATATATATATATATATATATATGTATATGCATATATATGTAAAGAGAAGGTCTGAGATTTTCCCTTTTATTTTGGTGTCTTCCCCAGATGCATAAAGGATCAATATCTCAAAATGCTAAAATTATGTGAGTACAAGCACAAGTACAATACTTTTTTTTAAATTTATTTTTAACACAGTTTATAACAGATAAAGCAATTCAAACTTTTGGTCAGGTGATACATCTTTTTAAAGCATTTACAATATGGACCACAAAAGAATTTTTTTATTTTTTAAACATAAGCCAACTGAGACACAGATAATATTTATGTTGCTTACTTCACAATCTCTTGATCTAATTGCCTCCACAGTAAGAATAAAAGGACCCTAACTTAATGTTGTTGGTCTAAAGTCCTATGCCTAATAGCTTAAGTTTAGACAGCCTCAGATGTTCCTCTACCCATAATCCATAACTGAATAGATCTAGTATTAAGCTTACAAACCTTTTGATTATAGGAAATTGGCTCCAAGAGTAGGGACATTGCAGGGAAACAATATCTCCCCAACTTCATGTCTATTCCTGGCAGGAGCAGATTGCCCACTTGCATTCAGTCAGGCTTAAAGTCTGCCAGGTATCAGTGAGGAAACTGAGTCTGGGGAATCCCACTTCAGCCCATGCTGAACAGCTGCTCTCCCACCTTCCCTTGAGATCACCTATGCAGTTCATACCAGCATACTGGCATCATGTAATGGAGGCTCGGATTGCCTTTCTTTCTTTCCATACCTGGACTCAGAAGAACAGTCACTTAGTAGTCCCATAGCATCTAAAAATGGCAAGTGCCTATAACCAGGTTTAAAATGTGATTATAGTTTCACTTTGGCTAAGAAACATCTTTTAGGCAAGTCTTAAGTGGCTTACGTGTCTTTCTATACATGTTCTAGTTCCTGCTTAAATGGAAATCATAAAATCAAATTTACCATTAAATGCGCTTAGGGGCTGAGATTCAAGTGCTGCTCCCCAGCCTCAGGGATTTTGACAGGGGCAAGGCTGCTATTCAGTGTGAGATTAAGTTCAGCTGCTCAGATGGGGGCAGGGCCATCACAAAGGGCTCAGTTACCTCTAGGGATTTATGAGGAGACCTTCAACAATGGATCCAGGTTCCTGCTTGCTGCTGCCTCCCAAGGGTCCCTGAGTCATGGGGACACCCTGCTCCCCTCTTGGCAAGCTGAAAAGACCCTCTCACTGACCTTTGGCACCTGTAGGTGGAGGGACATGTGCTGCAACTGGAGAATCTGTCCCTGAAGCCCGCTCGGATCTGCTCTTCTTAGTGCTGCAGGGCCAAGGCAGGGTTGGGCTCTGCTCTGGGTCTGGTGCACGACAGACCTTTGGTGTTGGAACAGAAATCTCCTCCACTCCATTGTTCTGTGGCTTCTGCTGCTCCAGAATTTGTTGGGAGTTCTTCTTTACAGGTATTTTATGGGCTGTGGGTTAGGAGCTAGCATATGTGTGTCTTTCTACTCTGCCATCTTGGCTCCTCCCACCACATGTACAATATCTTTTATCTATATCTGTAATATTCCAACTATTACACTCATCTTCATGTGGCATGTTGGAGAAAGGGAAAGAAAGTATTTATAGCATTTTGCAAGAAGTACAATAACTATATAAGTTCTAGACCTAGCAGTAATAATAAGTATTATTATTATTATTAGTAGTAGCAGTAGTAGTAAGAGAAGTAGCAGTAGTAATAGCACTAGCAGTGCCACATCTACTTCATCTTACAGTAAAAAACTATCATATATTAGTCAAAATATAATGGGTCTACCAGCCTTGATGATGAAAAAAGTTTGTTAAATATGTTAATTTAAAGTTACTATGGACAGTAAAAATATTTGGGAGTCTTCCTGCCAAAACAAACCCAGGAACCATATGAACACAATAGAAAACACTTTTCATACAAATAGTGTCAATTCTAAATAACTGGAAAAAATGCCAGCTGCCCATGAGTAGGTTGAGGTAATATAATAAAAAAAAAATGACAATTCTACCTAAATCAACTTAGTTATTCAGTGCCATATGAATCAAACTATTAAAAATTATTTTCTAGAGCTAGAAAAAATAATACCAAAACTCATCTGGAGGAACAAAAGGTCCATAATATCAAGGGAATTAATGAAAAAGAATGCAAGGGAAATTGATCTAGCTGTGCTAGATATTAAATTGCATTGTAAATCAACAGTCATCAAAGCTACTTGCTACTGGCTAAGAAATTGAGTAGTAGATCAACCCAACCACTCCAGTTTCTGTGATAAGAACTCATTATTTAACAAAAGCTGCTAGGAAAATTGGAAAAAGTATGATAGAAGTTTGGCATAGACCAACATCTTACACACTACACCAAGAAAATGTCATAATCAGTACACAATTTATAAAGAAAGGCTGATACTATAAGCAAACTGGGATAGCAAGGAATAGTTTACCTCTCAGCTCTATGGAGAAGGGAAGAATTTATGACCCAACAAGATACAGAGAACATTATAAAATGCAGAACTGATAAATCTGATCTCTTTAAATTGAAAAGATTTTGTATAAAGACAATGAAATCAACATTAGAAGGAAAGTAGAAAGCTATGAAACAATTTTTACATCCAGTGTCTCTGATAAAGACCTCATTCCTAATATATATATATGTATATATATATATATGTATATATAATATTCCTAAAAATAGAATTGTGTCAAATTTATGAGAATGCAAGTCATTCTCTGATTGATAAATGGTCAAAGGACATGAACAGGAATTTTTCAGATGAAGAAATTAGAGCTCTATATAGTCACAGAAAAATGATTTAAATCACTATTGATTAGAGGAATGCAAATCAAAACAAATCCAAGGTACCACATCACACCTAGAAGATTGGCTAATATGAAAAAACATGAAAATGATCAATGTTGGCAACGATGTGGGAAAATTGGAACACTAATACATTGCTGGTGGAGTTGTGAACTGATCCAACTGTTCTAGAGAGCAGTCTAGAACTATGCCCAAATGGCTATAAAACTGTGTATAACCTTTGACTTAGCAATACTGCCACTAGGTCTGTATTCCAAAGAGATCATACAAATGAGATAAGGACCCACATGCACAAAAATATTTATAGCAACTTTTTTTTTGTGGCACTCAAGAATTGGAAATTGAGTGGATACCCATCAGTTGAGGAATGACTGAACAAGTTATGTTATATGAATGCAATGGAATAGTATTGTGCTCTGATAAATGATGAGCAGGTGGACTTCAAAAAACCTGAAAAGATTTCTATCAACTGATGCTGTGAAGTTAGCAGAACCAGGAGAACATTGTACACAGCAACAACCACATTGTGTGATGACTGACTTTCATAATTTGTTTCTTCTTAGTGATGTAAGGATCTAGGACAACTACAAATGACTCAAGATGGAAAATGTTGTCTATATCCACAGAAAGAATTATGGAGTCTGAACACATATTGAGGTGCACTATTTGCTCTCTTTTTATCTTTTGTTGCTGTTTTTCGTTTCTTCTCTCTCGTGGTTCTAATTCTCCCCCATTGGTTCTAATACTTCTTTACTGCATGACTAATGTGAAAACATGTTTAATATGAATGTATAAGTAGAGCATATGTCAAATAGCATATCCCTTTGAGGAGGGAGGAGAAAAAATGGAAAACTCAAAACCTTATGGAAGTGAAAGTTGAAAACTAAAAGTAAAAAAACAAAAGTAAATAGAAGACCTTTGGGAAAGAGTTAGGGTGTAAGGATGGAAGAATAATAATTAAAAATGAATAAAGATTGTTTTTAATAGTAACCAGTATTATCAATAATCACAGTGGGTGTTTAGTTTATAAAGCTTTTATATGTTATCCCATTTGATCCTCACAGCAAATCTGGGAGGTAGATTCTATAATTACCTCCATTTTACAGATGTGAAATTTGAGGCTGATAGAGCTTGAAATGTTTCCAGTGTCACAAAGCTCATAAGTATCAGAAGCAGGCTTTAAATAAGCTTACATATTCCTGACTCACAGGAAGGAATAAGTAGCTTTAAAAAGATCCTTGCAGATTTGGCTTTGTGATTTAGGGAAGCATGATAAATAAAAAGATTGTTCAGGAGCAATGAAGGGCTAGTCAGAAGTTGATGGGCTTCTTTTCTTCCTCCTCCTCTTATAAAACACTGTAAAGTGAAAAAGAAGCTAGTCTGAATCCCTGTTTCCAAATTTTGACACTTAGCCATGTTCTTTTCCAATGTATGTTCCTGATAAAACGACTTGGCAATGGTTCAAATGTAAAGCAATAGCTTTTATGCTACAAAATATACCACACACAGCTAAAGTAGTCTTTACAATCTGCCCCTGCTCATCTTCATCTGAATATAGACCTGCATCTGTACAGATGAGTCAGGAACTTGAATTGGCATTTGAGATTCTTCATAAGGACTTTACTAGATGATTTTTATTATGTTGTGGTTCATTTTTACTTCAATTTTATTAACCTATATCTGGATTCTTTTCATTTAAAGCTTTATATACACGTTGTCCTATTGGTATATTCACCTCATCTGTTAAAAAGTGGTAGCTGCTTTATACAATTACTTTTCTTCTCTCTACTTGATTCTCTAAGCAGATGTCATGCTGAAAAACCTCAGTATTAACCATATCACCTGCCAGCCAACTAATTTTGTGTCTATGCAATAAGTAAGATTACCCAATTTATTATAAGGGTCTTTCAACCTATACAATTCTAGTCTCTGTATAGAGCTCCAGATGTGTATTCTTTCTTTTTATTCCCCCTCTGAATGGACACTTTGTTATAGCACATGCTTTTAGGGCCTCAGGAAAAAAAAAATGGTTGATTGTTTTTTCCTTCTTTCTTTGTTCCAAATTGAAATTGATCTCAATGTCATCCCTGAATGGAAAATTTCTTTTTTATTTCTTATTCTTATTCTTCCTCAGTTGACCACATGGCATTCTTAAAATAATAAAACACCATTTAAATGAAACATTCTAGGCAATAACCACTGAGCTCCAGTGCCATTAAATATTTATCAATACAATAGGACATGTTTTACTATGAAATAAACATTCGGCTCTGTAAATTTAATAGTTTCCAGTAAAGAAAAAAAAATCCTCCTAGAGCCTTTGCAGCCTCAAAGTACTGGACTTAACAAATACATAGTTCATGATGTGCCAAAACTGAATTGCCAAATGATTGACCACATCCCACATTGCGCAAGTAAAAGGCCACTGTTGTTTTTACAAGTGTGCTTCATTCCATGTTTAACTTCATTGTATAAATAGTAGGAGGCTGGCATTTCTAAATTAACCTTTATTTTTGATCAACTACAGATGGGGAAATAGGGGTATAGGAAAAAGAAGTAAAGGGGTTTCTGGAAGAAGTACCCCTAAGAGATCTTGACCCCAAATTTTCTGCTGAGAATCAGAATGTGCTTATTTGAATTTTTTTCTAAATCTGACATTTGGAAAATCTGGTTTCATATATTTTGCTTTCTAATGCAAAAAAGCTCAGAATTTAAGTTTTCCTTAAAAGAGAAATTTAAATCCAGACTGATGCATAGTATGGAGATAGTATTCTGTAACTGAAGCATGCTTGCTAATGTTCTCTCACTTCTCTAAATTATCATGTATGAACTCACATCTTTACATGTCACATTCCCCTACAACTTATCCTAATAGAATATAAGTTTCTCATAGAATTGGACTGCTTTCTTTTTTTTTTTTGTCTTTGCATTTTCAGCACTCAGCATGGAATATTTGGGGATCAATAAGATTCAATAAGAAGTTACCATTTTTTAGCTCACTGAAAATAAACTGAATTCTTTGTGTCTATATAATGCCACCAAAAATACCTCTGCCTTTAAGGCAACAAAAAATGACAACGTGATTTCTTCTATCTTTGTGGCAGGGAAGGGTGTTGGAGTAAGCAGGAAAATGAAAAACTCTGGACTTAGATTACAGGATTATCTAATCAATCTATGCATAACCAAATCTACAATTTTTTTTTCATTTTCAAGATAATGTCAAAATTTGATAGACTCACCTTTTCCTTTTCTAAGTCATTTTGTCTATATGTTACAAATAACATAGTCTACTTGAAAGGCATCATGGCCCTATGGCTAGAAAGTCGGTTTCAAAACAAAATTGATCTTGTTTCATGTTCTTACTTTGATACATGCCAGTTATGTGATTCTAGACAAATGATTTAACCTCTTGATGCTCTGGATAGCTTTCTGAAACTATAGAAGGAGTTACTTCATTTGGATTTCCTTTAACAATGAATTTCCATTTCTAACATATATATATATATCATACATTAATGTATATGTGAGTGTATGTATGCATGATACATATAGATGTATGTATATATATACATATATGTATATATATGTGGAGAGAGAGAGAGAGAGAGAGAGAGACAGAGAGAGAGATACTTCATTTAAAAGTCAATAGTTCGTTATGGTAGAATAAATTTGAAATGAAATCTTGTGCTACTTGTAATGAGTGATGTTTTAAGCATTTTTTTTTGTCCTTAAGAGAAACTAAAATGAAGAGCTATTTGAATGTTTAAAAAATGTGACCTTTATCATGGAGTCTTTAGAACTAAACTCTAATGGTGAAGAGTGAAGTAATTTAATTTTGAAACAGCTCAATTGGGCTATCCACATCACTACTCAGAATGGTGGTTTACAGCAGTGAAATCAATGTGACTTTGCAGACCACATTACCCCAGAGGAGACATTTTTCTCCTTTATTGGTGCTTGAATGAGAAATGTCATGTCATTATAAGCCCACAGATTTTGGTAGGGTTTGCTGACATGGTGGCCCCTTGAATCCAAATGCTATCTACATTTACAGAAGACTATGGAAAATTTTATTTCCTCTGTTAATTGGTCAGTCCTCCAGTTGAAGGATCCATTAGCTGGGATGAGTTCCTCATATAAGATATCATGTCAGGTACAACATTGAATATATCAGGTGACTGCCATTCAAATACAGTAGTCATTCATAATGTGGGGTCATCCAGTTTCCAATTAACTCTTTATTCACAAGGTAATTCTGGGGACCATATGTGAACAATTCTGAAGCACGATTTATTTGCTCATTTCTTTCATAAATTGTTACTGAGTATAGCTTACATTTCATTTATTGTACTATAGGGTGACAAAGAGGCATAAAGCACACAGAGAACTCTGGTAATTTATAATAAAATAAGGGAGAAGAAGACACATGACTAACACAAGGGACTATACTATAAAATAACTTTTATGTATATGACATAAATAAAATATTTCTGGGGGAGGGGAGACATCCTCAGTCAAAGTGATGAGTGAATATTTCATGCTGGAAATCACAGTTGCTGAGGACCTTGAAGAGTTACTAGGAATTTGAAAGGTAGATTTGGGTAAAAGAGAGAATTCTCATAAGAAGGAATGATATGAGAAAAGATGAAAAAGCAGAGGATATTCCAAGACACTGCTTTTTTGGGTACATCTATAACAAGAGGTAAAGATGTGGATGATGTAGGATAAGAAGAAATAATCAGAAAGGGAATAAGAGGGTAAAGCCATTAAAGTGACAAGAGAGTAGAATCATTAAAATCCAGGGAACAGAGAGTGCTCAGAAAAAGATGATGACTAATTCAAAATATTGCAGAGTTAAATAAGAATGAATATTAAGAAAAGGTTATTGTATTTTGCAAGTAAGAGAACATTGTTAAACCTAGAGATGAGTTACACTGGGATGTATGTTGGAGGTTGCTTTTATACCAGTACTCTCTTCATTCAGTTTTAATTTGGGGGCAAAAAAGAGGCTCTCATGTAGGTCACTGAACAGTTAATAAAATTAGTTTAATCGATCCCAATATACCAAGGATATGCAACGAGGATACAGTAACACTTTAATTCTCTGGAGAAGGCTCTACGTTATTTCCTATGAAAATTGATCTGGTTACCAGATTATGATAAGTTGAAAGACACTGTTACTTGTTTAGTCTATAGGCATCCACCAGTTGTGAAGGGACTAAACTCCAATTAGCTGGGACTTTTTAATCAACTCAGTGGCCAGAAAGCTGCTCAAGAAAGGCAGGCCAGTATAACTTTGTCTCTTTTTATTGAAAGTTTATCTATGTCTTTGGAAGGTAGGAGGAAAGGCCTGGGCCTTCTCCATATTGTGGGTGGAAAGAAAGAAGCTAGAAAATGTTGAGACATATCAGTCCTATCAGAAGGAAGGAAGACAGATTTCAAGGAGTTGGTAAGTGAGAAAAGTATAGGCAAGAAGTAAAGGCAGGTTCACCCTTTTCTCTCCCACATTAGAAATTTATCTGTGAAAGGGAGAAGAGATAAAAAATGATAACTTGAGGGAATGGGATAATCAAGAGAAGAATGTTTGAGAAGCACCTAGGGGGCACATTGGACAGAATGCAGGACTTGGAGTCAGGAAGATCTGAGTTCCAGTTTAATCTCAGACATTTATCACTTACTAGCTGTGTGATCCTGGGGCAGTCATTTAATGGCCCAGTGCTTTAGTTTACTCAGGTACAAAATGAAGATAATAATAGCACTCAGATCACAAGGTTGTTGTGAAAATTAAATGAAGGAACATTTGTAAAGTGTTTTGGAAACCTCAGCATACAATGTCAGTACTAACAAACAAAATATTAAGGATATGGGAACCCATGTTTCAAAGCAATATAGAATTAGATAATGGATATAAAGAGATGAAACATTAGAATGGGGAGTATTGTATGAAAAAGGAGTGGGTATAATTGGGAGTTTGAATACATCAGTTGGCTTTGGTGAGAACAGTTATCTCTTAATCAGAAACTGCAGGAAAGGAATAAAAGAGTGAATAAGCTCCTGAATGGGAGGATATGTTGATTGGAGATTCATAACCCGTACTGTGGTTTTATACACACATACACATATATATATGTACGTATGTATGTATGTATGTGTATGTATGCATATTTGTGTATATGTATATACACTCATATATATGCACATGTATCCATACATATACAGATATATAAATGCATGTTGATGTTATTATATATGCATATACATACACACATGCATATATATATATATAATTTATTTATAAATAGGATTCTGAGAGACAATCTATACATATTTTACCACACTGTCAAAGAGATTGATGTTACAATAAATATTAAGAACCTTAAACTATATTATCATGTGATTTTCAAGTTGGAGGGGCTTGTGAGGTCTTCTAGTTCAACCTCTTCATTTTATAGATGAAGAAACTGAGATTCAGAGAAGTTTTGTGAGATCTGTTTCAACGAAGTAAACCATGTCAGAACGAACTTAAATTTTTTGATCTCCATCCCCCAGTCCAATTCTTTCTCTTTACTTCTGCAAGCTGTATCTACATTTTAATTGGATACAAACCCTTAAATATGATGATGATTGTGATGGTAATGAGTGTGATGACGATAATGGTGGTGATGATGATGATGTTTGTGATGATTATGGCATTTCAGGCATCAGTCATACAGAAGATTTGGAAGGGCAGTGAATTTGAGAGAATATGGATGAGCACTTCATATGATCATGAATCTAGTGCTACACAGAAACTATCCACTTTGTCCCATCCCTCCTTTTACAGATGAAGAACCTGAGGCCCAGAGAGTTTAAGTGACTTGCTCAAAGTCACATATCTATATATGTCAGAGGGTCTTAAGCAAAGCTTTCTGACTTCTGAGCTAGTGTTATTTCTGTATCCTGTCAAATGGTAACATGTATACTTAACTTCTCACTGGACTTAAGTATAAAATCAGCTTTGTCTTTATGAATGGAGACAATACACAGTGATAATTTAGTAAAGGCTTCAATTATACAGATTTTTCCTGGCAGCAGTACTAATCTGATTATAAATTATTAGGATCATTTTGTAGAGGGCAATAATAAAGAGAGGGCAACACTTTTGTTGGAGGAAATAAATCAATAAATCAGTACAGCAGATTTATTTGTTCCAATTTCTTGTTAAGAGATGTGTATTATACTACTGTAATTGGCAATATCCCATTTCTCTATAGTACTTTTAGGAAATTTCCTCTGCACTAATCTGCATTATTATAATGTTGCCATTATTCTAGTTTTCTATTTCTTTTTGCCCTGCTAATTCAAAAAACAAAACAAAATTTTGTAAGTGTGCCTATTGACTTTTTTTTCTTTCTTGTAGTTGTTGTTTGTGAATATCTTTTATCAGGCATTGCGGTTTTCCTCTGTCTAAAAAAAACATTCTTTTACACAACAGGGAGATGTTATCTAAAATATCCTATGTCTAGCATTTGGTATGCTTTCCATGTGGACTGTTTAAAGATTTTTTTTTTTCTTTCATAGATTTCTTTAGGTCAGAACATTCATTAGAGCCAAGACACTACATTTAGAAGCTGCCGTAAAAAAGAGACAGGTAAGAGGATAAGCGAAGCACAGCTATTTGTGAAGTGGCATAGTCAGCAGAGAATAACACAGTTTTGTTTGGAATTTATCCAAATTTAGCAAAAGTCAGATAGGTCTTGAAAATGATTGGGCTGGTCTGGAGAGTAAAGAAAGAAACAGTCAGGCTGTCTACTTTGACAGCTGATTTGACTAAATTTGCCTTAACTTGACCCATGGTATCTGCTGGATGAACTCAATTTGCCTTGTAATTATATTTGAAAGCCAGGACCTCTATCTCTACCTCAGAAAAAGCTCCATGTCCAAAAAGACAAAGAATCATTTCCAAGAAAGGTTTACAATGAAAATTTCACTGCCTTGACAGAAACCTTGAATTTTCTTCCTTTCGCTATTCCTTAGCTTGGCATTCAGAGTTGAATATATGGTCCCAATTAATCTATCAAGCTTTATCTTCACATGCTGTTTTATTTTTTTTAACTTTTTAATATATAGTTTAATTATTTTCAGTTCTTAACATTCACTTACACAAGAGTCTGAATTCCAAACTTTATCCCCATCTCTCCTCATCTCCCACTCCAAGACAGCATGCACTCCTTCCACACCTTTCTCCAATCTGTCCTCGCTTCTATTACCCAGTCTCCTTCCATCCCCCTTCCCCTCTCTTTTCCTGCTGGGCAAAATAGATTTCTGTACTCTATTGGCTATACAGCTTAATTTCCAGTTGCATGCTAAAACAATTTTTAACATTCATTCTTAAAGCTTTGAGTTCCATATTCTCTTCTTCCCTACTCACCCACCTTCATTGAGAAAACAATGTTATACATGTGCAATAATGCAAAGCACTTCCATAATAGTTATGTTGTAAAAAACTAACTACATTTCCCTCTGTCCTATCCTGCCTCCATTTATTCCATTCTCTCCCTTGACCTGTCCTCCCATAATAGTGTTTGCTTCTGATTATCCCTTTCCCCAATTTGCTGTCCATTCTGTTATCTTTCCTTTCCTATTCCCTTCCCCCTTGCCTTCCTGCAGGGTAAAATAGATTTTCACATCCAGTTGAGTGTGTGTTATTCCTTCCTTAAGCCGAATCCTATGAAAGTAAGGCTCAATTATTTCCTTTCATCTCCCTACTTTTCTCCTCCCATTTTTCCTTTTTTACAATTAAAAGCTCTTTCTTCCCTCTTTTATGTGAGATGATTTGCTGCATAATGCCTGTTCCTTTTTCTTACTCCTTTTACACACCATTCAACTTTAAATTTTATTTTTTTAATAAAGTATTCTACCTTCATATTCATCTCGCCCTGTGCCCTCTGTCTATATTTAAATATATACGTACACACATACACCCATGTACATATGCAAACCTACAAATATATAATGTATAAATACATACATAGCCATGCACACACATACATGCACACACATGTACATACACACATGTTTATACATATGTACATACACACATGCGTGTATATATATGTAGATAGATACATAGATAGTTATAGATATTCATTCCCTCTAACTATCCTAATACTGAAAAAATGTCTTATGAGTTACAAGTAACATCTTTCCATGTAGGAATGTAAACATTTCAACTTTAATGAGTTCCTTAAGGCTTCTCTTTCCTGTTTACTGTTTCATGTTTCTCTTGATTCTTATACTTGAAAGTCAAATTTTCTATTCAGCTCTGGTCTTTTTAACAAGAATACTTGGAAGTCCTCTATTTCATTGTAATTCCACTTTTTTCCCTGAAGTATTATACGCAGTGTTGCTGAATAGGTGATTCTTGGTTTTGATCCTAGCTCCTTTGACCTCTGGAATATCATAATCTCAGTGTAGAAATTGTTAAATCCTCTGTTATCTTGACTATTTTCACCATACTTAAATATTTTCTCCTTGACTTAGGAACCCTGAAATTTGACTACAATATTCCTAGGAGTTTTTCTTTTGGGATCTCTTTCAAGAGGTGATTGGTGAATTCTTTTCATTTCTATTTTACCCTCTGTTTCTAGAAAATGAAGAAGACAGAAGATGAAGAAAATCAGAAAGAAAAATTGGAAGATGATGTCTAGGTTTGTTTTTTGATTATGGTTTTCAGCCAGACCAATAATTTTTAATTTTCTCTCCTGGATCTATTTGTCAGGTTAGTTGTTTTTTCCAATGAGATATTTCATGTTGTCTTCTATTTTCTTATTCTTTTGGTTTTGTTTGTAATTTCTTGGTTTGTCATAAAGTCATTAGTTTACATCTGCACCATTCTCATTTTTAAAGAATTATTTTCTGCAGTGAGTTTTTGAACCTCCTTTTCCATTTGGCAAATTCTGTTTTTTATAGCATTTTTCTCCTCCTTGGCTTTTTGGACCTATTTTGCCATTTGGGTTAGTATATTTTTAAAAGTGTTTTTCTTTCAGTATTTTTGGTTGTCCTTTAGCAAGATGTTGACTTGCTTTTCATGATTTTCTTTCATTGCTCTTGTTTTTCTTCCCAATTTTTCCTCCACCTCTCTTACTTGATTTTCAAAATCCTTTTTCTTCCATGGTCTGAGGTCATTGTATATTTGTTTTGGAGGTTTTGGATGTAGAAACTTTGACTTTTATTTCTTCCTTTGATGCTCTGCTTTGTTCTTCTTCATCTGAACAGATGGAAGAAAATACATGTTACCAAGAAAGTAACCTTCTATAGTATTGTCCAATCTTATCCATACAGTGCCCCAGGGCCAGGCTGTGCTCTGCTTTGAGCCTGACGTGACAGACCTTTCCTGTTGGCCTTTCCGGCTGCTGTGGGCTTGAAATCTCTTTCCATTTTGAGGCTTCTGCCACTCTATAATTTGTTTAGAGTCATTTTTATGGGTGTTTTATGGGTTATAGGGGGAGAGCTAGAGTAGATTCATCTTTCTACTCAGACATCTCAGCTCCTCCCCCACATATGCTGTTTTATACATCCTATGGTCCATAATCTGTTGGAAAACCAACCATTTACCAAACTAGTTTTGCCTTCTTGACTCTAATGTTACTCAAGTTTTTTTTCATTTTTTTCTTTACAGCTGTAATATTTTTCTTCCAGGAGCCATCCTTGCCTGGCAAAATCCAACCCCTTCTTCAAGACCCAGGTCAAATGCTTTCTCCTATGTGAAACCTGCCTACAGCTGGAAACAATTTTTCTTTTCTGAGTTTTCAAAGAACTTTTCAGCTCTCTTGCATACTTGGTGTCTCCTAGTTCCTAACATAATTTATTAAGGGAAGGAGCATAACTTTCCTGATAGTTAGAAAGTTTCTTGAGAGCAGAAACAGTAAAATGTTTTATCTTCATTTCTGAAGGATTTCAAATGACAATTTCTTATTTTTACATAAAATAAAGTATCAGTTATTATTCTTTTGGGAGGAGGAAAGGACGGAGAGAGACAGACAGAGATAGAGACAGAGTGCAAATTGATATTTCACCATTACTAACATTCCATGTCTTAGTTGCATTATATTCTCAGAATTTATTTCTTTTAAATTAAGCTCTGTGATAAAAATGTAAGTATTATTGACCTATTTGAGGCTAATGGATTACTAATATGATACACAAAGTCATAGTCCACCTCTTCCTCTTCTCTCACTGTGTAATTTTTTTTAATCTCATTTTGACCTCATCAGTCCACTGAAGTTGTCTGATCTAAGGTTTCAATGATCTCATAATTGTAGATCCAATGTCGTTTTCTTAATCCTCATCTATCTTGACCTCTTTATAGTTTTTGAAAGTGGTAAGATTCTTCTCTTGGAGATTCTCTTCTTCATGTGTTTTCATGAGCACTACTTCTTAGTGTCCTTTGCTAGATCTTTATTAATGTGCCCACTTATCATGAGTATTCCCTAAGGTTCTCTCATTGACTCCCTTCTATTTTTCTTCTATGTCAACTTACTTGGAGAGCTCATCAATTTCTAGGAATCCAATGTAAATTTTTTGCAGTTTTACCAGGCCTAATCTGGTTCTTGTGTTATAACCTCATGCCAGCAACTATCATTTTGCTATCGTGAATTGGATGCTCCCTTGGCATCTCCAACTCAATATGACCCAAATAGAATTCACTCTCTTCCCCTCATGCCCACACTTTCCTCATCCATATTTTTTTTTATTATACTCAACAGTACCATCATTTGTTCACTTACCCAGACTTACAATCTTAGTGTCATTCTTAACTAACTATTCTCATTTACCCTACTTATGCAAACCATTGCCAAATTTTGTCATTTCTTTTTTCATAATATCTCTCATATATTTTCACACTCACAAAGTTACCATTCTAGTTATTCCCATCCCCATAAGTGGATTGTAAGGGAAAATACATTCATATGGTGCCTATTATATGCCACACATTCTGATTAGCACTTTATAAATATTATCTCTTTTTGATCCTTACAACAACCACAGGAGGTAGGTGTTATTATCAGACATATTCTGTAAATGAGGAAACAGAGGAAAATAGAAGTTAAGAGATTTACTCAGGGTCACATAGCTAATAAATGTCTGAGGTTAAATGTGAATTAAGGTCTCCCTTTCTCCAGACCCAACATTCTGTCTACTGAGCCACCAGCTGCCTCCTCTGCTTTGACTATTCCAATAGTCATCTAATTGCTCTTCTTACCTCAAGCCTCTCCCCATTATAAAATTTTCAATTCAACTATGGAAGGGTGTGTGTGTGTGTGTGTGTAAATGTATGTTTAACTATATCTCCCTCTTAATAAATAAACCCCAATGAATTCTCATTAGTCTAAGATCAGATATAAAGTCCTGCAGCACCAGCAAGTCCAGTGTGACAAGTGCAGACCAGACTAGCGTGGAGCATAGACCAATGCAGAGTGAAGGCTGGTGCAAAGCAGCAGGGACAAGACCTTGAAGAGGACTTAGGAGTCCACCAGCACCAATTTCTAGATTCTTCACCCCATAAACACCACAGACAGCTTCAAAGGTCAGTGGGAGGGCTCCTTCATCCAGGAGAGAAGAACCTACTCTGAACTTCCAATAGCAGGTACTGCAGCAGCAATTGCCATTTTTGGAAGTCCCCATCTAGGGCCCCAGGGGGAATTGGAGGTCTGATGGAATCTCAGCCCTGAGCTCCACCCAGGAATGAGAAGGAGCACTGGCGGCGGAGCTGGTAGGGGATCTGGAGAGGGAATTCAATTGCAGATTGTGGGCAGAAAAATTTTGTGTTGTTACCAAAGCAGTGTGTAGGTCAGGAGAGAGGTTAAATTGCCTCCTTTGATTGTGTCACCTTGGAGGAACTGAGAACTTACAGGTTCCCAGAGTATACCCTCCTCTCAACAAAGGTCTCAAAAGTCATTTAACTGGCTGGAAAAATGCCCAAAAAGGAAGAAAAAATAAGACTAAAGAAGGTTACTTTCTTGGTGAACAGGTATTTTCTCCCATCCTTTTGGAAGAGGAAGAACAAAGCACAACATCAGAGAAAGTCAAGGCTTCTGTGTCCAAAATGTCCAAAATAAATATGCAATGGTCTCAGGTCATAGAAGAGCTCAAAAAGAACATTGAAAATCAAGTAAGAGAGGTGGAAGAAAAAATTGGGAAGAGAAATGAGAACAATGCAAGAAAACCATGAAAAGTGAGTCTACAGTTTGCAAAAGGAGACCCAAAAAGATGTTGAAGAAAATGACACCTTTAAAAATAGGCTAACTTAATTGAAGAAAAAAAAAAAAGATGTCCAAAAAGCCAATGAGTAGAAGAATGCTTTAAAAAGCAGAATTACTCAAGTAGAAAAGGAGGTTCAAAAGCTCACTGAAGAAAATAGTTCTTTCAAAATTAGAATGGAACAGATGGAAGCTAATGACTTTCTGAGAAACCAAGAAACTACAAAACAAAACCAGAAAATTGAAAAAAAAAAGAAGATAATGTGAAGTAACTCATCAGAAATCAACTGATCTGGAAAATAAATCCAGGAAAGACAATTTAAAAATTATGGGACTACCTTATAGTCATGCTCAAAAAAAGAGCCTAGACATCATGTTTCATGAGATTATCAAGAAAAACTGCCCTGATATTCTAGAACTAGAGGACAAAATAAATATCAAAAGAATCCACAGATCACCTCCTGAAAGAGATCTGAAAAGGGAAACTCTTAGGAATATAGTAGTCAAATTCCCGAATTCCCAAGTCAAGGAGAAAATATTGTAAGCAGCCAGAAAGAGAAAGTTTGAGTATTGTGGAAATACAATCAGGATAACACAGGACCTGGTAGCTTCTACATTAATGGATTGAAAGTCTTGGAATGTGATATTCCAGAAGTCAAAGGAACTGAGATTAATCATCTACCCAGCAAAACTTCAGGTGAAAAAAAATGGCCATTCAATGATAAAGAGGACTTTAAAGTCTTCTTGACGAAAAAACCAGAACTGAAAAAAAATTTGACTTTCAAACACAAGAATCAAGAGAAGCCTGAAAAGGTAAACAGGAAAGAAAGAACATAAAGGACTTTCTAAAGTTGAACTATTTACATTCCTACATGAAAAGATAATACTTGCAACTCTTGGAACTTTTCCCAGTATTTGGATAGTTGGAGGGATTATACATACACACACACATACACACACACAGATGGAGAACACAGGGTAAATTGAATAAGAAGAGATGATACCTAAAAACATAAAGTAAAGTTGAGGGGTTAGAGAGGAAAATATTGGGAAGGGAAAGGGAGAAATAGAATGGGGAAATTATCACATATCAAGGAGGCAAGAGAAAGTTCCTTCAGTGGAGGAGAAAAGTGAGGTTGTGAGAGGGAAAAGAGAAAGCTTACTCTCTTCACATTTGGCTTGAGGGAACTGGTATGAAAGTATACCTTGCGTTACAGAAGGGTAGGGGGAAGGGGACATGTAGAGTGAGGGGGATGATAGGAGGGCAAGTGGGAGAATGGAGTAATCAGAAGTAAACACTTTTGGGGAGGGATAAGGTCAAAAAAGAGAATAGAATAAACGGGGGCAGATAGGGTGGAGGGAAATATAGCTAGTCTTTCTCAACTATTATGACTATTATGGAAGCCTTTTGCAAAACTACACTTATGATGCCTGCATTGAATTGCCTGCCTTCTCAGTGGGAATGTGTGGGGAGGTAGGGAGAAAGGGAGAGAAATTGGAATTCAAATTGTTGGGAATGAATGTTGACAATTGTTTTTGCATACAACTGGGAAATAAGAAATACAGGTAATAGGGTATAGTAACCTTTCCTACCCTACAAGAAAAGAGAGAAGAAGGGGATAAGGGAAGTTAAGAATATGATAGAAGGGAGGGCATATTGAGGGAAGGGGTAATCAGAATGCAAGGTGTTATGGGGTGGGGGGAGGGAAGAGATGGGGAGAAAATTTGTAACTCAAAATTTTGTGGAAATGAATGTTGAAAATTAAAAATAAATAAATTAACATTTAAAAAAGATACAAAGTGCTCTGTTTAGAATCAAAAGCTCTTCATAGCATGGCCCAGTCATTCCATTTATTTTTTAAATCTTTTTTCATGCTACTACTTTCTTTCACACTCTCTAACATCAAGCTATATTGCCCCCTTCCAGTGAACCACACATGACATGCCCTCTGGTCCATTTTCTCTGCATAGGTCATATCTCATACCTGTAAAGTTCCCTTTTTGCACTTATGCATTTTATGTTCTTGGTTTCATTCAAGATACAGGGGAAATTCTACCTTTCTAAGAGGCCCTTTCCAGTTGTCCATGTTCTGGTGACTTGCTCTCTTGTATGCATAGAATTATGTATCTGTTGTCTCCCCCACCATAATGTAAACACGTTAATGGCCATAGGACATTTGCTTAGTGTGGATAAGATAATAACTGACAAAATAGAGAAGCCAATGGATTCTTATATTCCTTCTGTTTTCTTTGCAAAGGAGAATGACCTTTATGTTGGAAATGAAAGAACAAAAATGATTAACAGGAAACTGAAACAAAGACAAATAAGGAAATTGTAAGAGAACACTAGTTATCCCTATACAAATTCAAATCATGTGGCCCAGATGGACCACATCCTTGTGTAATAAAAGCTTGGCAGATGTGTTTCTGAGCCACAGAAAACAGGAGAAGTATTACAAGACTGGAAAAGGACAGAAGTCTTGTTTTTATTTGAAAGAACCTGTAAATTATAGACCATCAAGCTTGACTTTACTTCCTGGTCGAATTCTAGTATACATCATGAAAAAAAAAGAGCTAGTGGACATTTTAAAAAGAGCTGCTGACTACAAAGAACTAGTATGATTTAAAAAAAAAATGTCATGACAGACTAACCTCATTCCATCCCTTCCCTTCTCTTTCCTTTCCTTCCCTTCCTTTTCCTTGCCTTCCCTTCCTGTCTTTTCCTTCCTTTCTTTCTTTCCCTTTCCCTTCTGTTCTTTCTTCTGTCCTTCCCTCCCACCACCTGTTCCTCTTTCTCCCTCTCTCTCCCTTCCTCCCTCTCTCTCTCTCTCTCTCTCCCTCTGTCCCCATCACCTCCCTCCCCGCTCCCTGCACCCTCTTCCCCTCTTCCTCATCTCATTCACATAATTACCAGACAACCCACCTTTTGGCAAATATTTTAACAAAGTATCACATGCTATTCTTGTAAAGAAGGAGAGATATAGATGAAACTATAATAGCATCTGATGGAATTAGAAGTGGTTAGATGGGCAGACTCAAATGGTTCAATGTCAACATGGCAAGAGGTGTATTTGTATACTCCAGGGAACTGTTCTTGTCCCTCTGTTGTTTAAAAACAACAATTAACACATACAATGATTTAGAGAAAGGAATAGTTAAGATCTTCCTTAAATTTCAAATGATACAAACCTATAGAATGAAGATTAATGAACTAGATGACAGGACCCAAAATAATTTTATAACATTGAGCTTATTATTCAAGAGTTTTAAACAAAAGTCTTTTAATTAGACAAGAATAAATAGACTTTACCTGTATTAAGTAGGGAAGGTATGATTAGACAACAACTTTTTTTTTTCTTTAAGAAAATCTAGGAACTATAATAGTATACAAATTCAATGTGAGTCAGTACAATTAATTATCTGGAAAAAAAAATCAAATGTCATCTTTGATTATATTGAGAGGGTCATAACTT
Organism: Bettongia penicillata ogilbyi; assembly: GCA_023548195.1. Classification (NCBI taxonomy): domain Eukaryota; kingdom Metazoa; phylum Chordata; class Mammalia; order Diprotodontia; family Potoroidae; genus Bettongia; species Bettongia penicillata. Next base: position 418,177 of record JAJHZJ010000379.1, on the reverse strand, counting down.
TTAACAATAGCGAGATGATCATCCCAACTCATGCTAACCCTCATTAAACTCCATCTGAGTTAGTATGATTATTTCTGGTTGCCTTAGTTTTGTTGTACATTCCTCATTCTTAAAGAGGACCAATGACATTATGAGGGTGATGCCTTGGCTTGTGTTTTAATTGAATTTAAGGGAAGCAGTGCTGCCCAAAGTCATCAACTCCGTTCTCTTGTCCAAAGGCATCAAAGTCCAATAGGAAGAGAAAAGTCAAGAGGATTGGAGATGACCTAGGAGTATGCCAGACAGAGTACCAACAAACATTAAGTTATTTTCAGTTAAGGAATCAGCTGTGGCTCTTTTTAACCTTTCACTCTTAAGAGTATGAGTTCAGGAAATATATTTATATGCTAGAGAATGTCTAGAGGAAAGCAACTGGGATTATGAAGGGTCTTTATTTTTACAGGTAATCATATGAGAGCTAACTGAAGGAAATATGAATACTTAGATTGGGGACATGAATATTCAGTGGGGGCATAATAATTCATCAAATGTTTGAAGGACTGTCACATGAAGAAGGAATTAGACATGGTCTGCTCAGTTCCCCAAAGCAGAAACTGGAACAATGAATGGAAATTGAAAAGAAGACAAGTTAGGCTTAATGTCAGAAAAAGTTTTCTCACATATAGAGCTGTCTGAAACTGGAATGCCTCAAGTGGCAGTAGTGTCTCCCTTTGTGGAGATCTTCAAGCAGGAGTTGGATGACTACTTTTTGGATATGTTGTAGTAGAGACTTCTTTATTATTAATTATAGAGAGATTAGTATTATTAATTATAGAGAAATTTCTTTCAAATATGGATCTGCTTACATATTTGATCCCCTTCCCAGTTTGTAAATTATGTGATTCTCAACTGTGAATAAAAATGATATTTGAAGATAGATCTTTTTAAATTAGTCATATCCAAGGAAACTTCACAGAAAAAGGATATCTTGAGGAGTCCTTTGAAGTAAAGGTAGATCTTCACAAAAGCAAAGAAACAGTACATTTTCCAGATCCTCAGGTATTAAGTTATCTTGATCTTCAAGATATCATTTTGTTTATATAAAGTGAAAACATAGATTTGGGAAGGAACTGTGTTAGTATTAAGTTGAAAAAATATATCTGGACAAGATTCAGAAAATCAAGTGTAAATGTTTCAAATAATACATATATGTATATAGGTAGATAGATAGATAGTCAGAGAGAGAAAGGAGAGGGAAAGGGAGAAAAAAGTTGTGAGAAATTAGAAAACGAAACTTTTGAATTTTAGAAGTCCTATTCTTCAAACCAGGAAAGAATGAAATTTTACATACACACACACACACACACAAACTCTCTCTCTCTCTCTGTCTCTCTCTCTCTCTGTCTCTCTCTCTCTGTCTCTCACACACACACACACAAACACACATATATATATTTACATATTTGGTGGTGAACAGGTTTGTAAGTCTTTCATTCAGGTAAGTATCAAAATTTACATATTAAGGTTGAACTATAAACAACTTTACTATATAGGTGGCATGCCAGGTTGCAAAGTAGGATGTTCATTTGGGTCACATATCTCATCATTAGAGTACTAGCCTTCTAGAGGGGGAAAAGAAAGGCAGGGATGCATTAATGAAGCACCATGGGAAATCTAAATAGAGACACAAGTTTTCATCTATATTTGTTTAAGAACACAGAAGTGAGATGTACTTTTCAAATGCCATGTCTAATTCAAGAGTGAGCCTGCAGTGATAGTATTCAAATACCAACATATCTCCAGCCTGCTAAAGTTGATTTCAGGCAACATTACTCTGTGGAAACAATTACATCAAACATAATTGGAAAATATTTATTTTGGTGCAGTTCTTCCCTAATTAAAGCTCAATTTACATCTTGGGGATAGAAGCATTTTTCACATTGGATTGTGACACTCAGATATTTTTCAAATAAGTAAATGGGATAATGTAGCCACTATGCACTCTGAATGAAGTGGAATGATCTTTAACATGGCCTGTAATAAAAGTCAATGAATATCAGGGATGGAAGAAGAGACGGCCCAGTATTTTACCAAAAAAGGTATCTTTTGGTAACCATTTAGCTATTTTAGGATCATAGATTAAGAGCTTTGTTTTTCAGTCTTCTCTGACTCCTTATAACCCCATTAGGGGTTTTCTCAGTAAATATACTGGAGGGGTTTATCATTGTCTTCTCCGGCTCATTCTACAGATGAAGAAACTGAGATAAATAGGGTTAAGTGACTCAGACCAGGGTCACACATTTAGCTGTGTGAGGTCAGATTAGAATTCAGGAAGACTCATTTTTCTGACTTAAGGCCCAGCACTCTGTCTATTGCATCATCAAGCTGCCCTTCAGACTAAGAATTACAAAAGGCCTTAATGACTACTTGGTCTAAATCCATTATTTTGCAAAATTATTACAATTTAGTTCAAGATATTTATGAGACTCCTACTGTATACAGAAAGTACTCAGCTTGGCCCTTGCAGAGAAGCCCTAGTGGATTAATATTCTCACTGATGTCATTCCTTCTATTGTAGATTTCACCCATGTCTGCCTGCTCTACGAAACTCAGACCCATTCCTTCCCATAAATTTGCCTTAGAAAGTCTACCTAATTTTGAGACTTCGCTCAGCAATTGGGCATGTGAGATATTCATCAATTGTTCCTCGTTCTCCCTGGTTTTACATCACAGCACTTCTGCATTACTCCTCCATTACCATGGCTTATATTTTGCTTACATTCACCATAGTGGCATGCATGGTTAGAACTGCAAATGAATAAGACATGTTCCCTGTTTTCATGGAGCTTACGGGCTAATAGAAGGTCAAGAAAAGGTTTTCACAATTACAAAATGAAAAAGTAGATTGTTAAGAATTTGAAACTGCATTTGAAGCCTATAAATGTTTCTTCATGGAATGCTGGGCTATTTAATCTTTCTAGATTTTAATTCCCTCATCTGTCAAATAATTTGACTATATGACCTCAAAGAGACCTTCCAGCATTTAGTATATGAATCTAAAAATAAAATGCATGGTAGTATAAAAAGAGTATAGTGGAGAGAAGAAGAAATTCCATAATAACTGCTTATCTTTCAGATGAATTCCTGTAATGGACTTGTGTGAACATGACCAGCCAATCTATGCAGATTGTTTGTTTTTCTGAATACATTATGTAATCTGATATTGACATATGCATCCTAATATTGGAATTGGTGTCTAAATATTTGAAGCAACTTCCTTTGCTAAATCCAAATGAAATAGACTAAACTATATATATATATATATATATATATATATATATATACACACACATATATATGTGTGTACATGTGTGCATACATATACATATGTATATACATGTATACATACACATACCTATACACACACACATTCATATATATGGGCTCCAGAGAGCTAATCTTTGAGAATTCATTTTAGTAAAGAAATCAGGGTTGAGTAGAAAAAAATCTTTGATTGGAGAGATCACTTTTAAAACTGTAAAACTGGTACTCCTAACCACTGCATTACTTAAATTAAAAACACCTTTCTGCTCTCTGAGTTCATTTACAATGCAATTTAGAATAGAATTTCCAAATAGATAGATAGATAGACAGATATGTATCTCTATCTATATACATACATTTATACACACATACATATATTTGTATATGTATACATATATACACATGCATATATACATTATACAAGTGTATACATGCATAAACACAGGCATATGCACACAAGTACACACATACACGTATATACACACATACATACGCATACATCCATATGTATGCATGCCCATATATATACACACATATGCATATGCATATATACATATACACACATGTATAGTACCCTTTACAATCTGTTGTGGAAATTGCTATGGCTGATAGATAATTGTTTTCATGCCCTTTCCAAACATGGTTTTCACACATCTTAGATAATGTGTGAAATGCAAGAGGAGAAATTGTCTCACTCCTCAAAAGGAACAAACAGATCCTGACCACATGGTTTTTTCACTATGATTTGTATATTTCAGGATTGCCTTGTTAGGTGTTACCTTTAAACTGAACTTTTTTTCTACTTCCCCTTTGACCATGAGATTTATTTATACTTTAGGCAGTCATAATAACCCACCCCTCTATTCTACAGAAAAATTTGTGACACAGGGAGTGCTTTAATGAATCTCTCTGTTCCTATTATTAATTAATCTAAATCTAAAAGAGGAAGGGTTGTAGTCTAATAATATAGTACAAGGCTAGTTATTTTCATTACTAAAAAAAATCTAAGCAAAACAACTTTTGATCAATGCAATAGGCCATTTTGACACTAAGCAAAAGTTTGCAGGTTTCCTTACCCTTTTGTTTTTAGACCATAGTTTTGTTGCAGCTAGAATTTGCCTAGATTTTAGCACTATTGGATCAAATTTCTGTTGCTCGTCTTGAAAAAAAAATGAAGGGTTGTGGACTATATGATAGTATATTTAGAACTCCCCGAAGGTCCAAACTGAAAGAGCAGTCGTTATTTTAGTATCTAAGCTCTTAGGGCACAGAGAAAGAATTCAACCTTGATGAATTTTAGATTTGACCCAGTCTTCTACCTTGTCAAGATCTTTTTAGGTATTCACTCTGTCCTCCAAAATGTGTTAGCTGTCCCTTTATGTTTTGTAGTCTCTATCAATCTGATTAGTCAAACTTTGTTCCAATCTTGATAAAAATGTTAATGACTTGATTGTTTAACAGATCCCTGTATCTTATTTTCAAGACAATATTAAGTTAACCTTCTATTGGATTAGGACAGGAACAGGACTTTTTATTTAATTCCTATAGATAAAATCCTGATGAGGAAACATTCTTTAACTACAAACCAACAATTCTCTTTCATTTAAAGGCTCAGAGAATTGCCTAGTTCAGGTGGTCTCAAATTAGAGGATGCAGGTAAATCTGAAGTACAGCTTTTCTATGGCTCTTAAGGTAAGAATGTCTTTTTTTTTTTAACATTTTTTTTCTTGGATTTGACAGTTTGCAAACACTGTTCAATAGAATTTTGAGACTGGGATTTACCCGGGGTCATGTAGCCAATAAAGGTCAAAGGGAGGACTGGCACTGAGGTGTTCTGGGCTTTTCATCTGGTTTTCCATATACTATGCCATTTTGTCTTTTCCAGTTAACAAATAAGCATTTATTAAGCACCTACTATTTTCTAGCTACCACAGTAGGTGTTAGGGAGTGAAATAATACTCCAACTGTGGGCCAGCCAGGGCATGATACTGTAGAATTATTATGTCCATTAGAATAAATATTCCTTGAGGGAGCAGATTTTTTTTTTTTGCCTCATTTTATATCCTCAGAATGTAGCATCATGCCTAGCATAGAGAGGAGGTAGTTAATATTGATTGATTAACTGATACCCTAAGCTAGGGCCTGTACTAGAACCCTGAAATTTCCTGCTGACTCATCTCAGAAATGTAAGACACCTTAAGATATGAAATTATGAACAAAAGGCCCTGTGTATTATGCAAATATTATATTAGAATACTCTATATGTTCTTCAAATCTCATGTTTCTTTCTCAGTTAATTAAATAAAAGGCTATAAACTTTAGAGAATGCAGGTGAAAGCACCAAAACAAAACTTTGCTTTAACATTTAATTTTTATATTTTTATCAATTTCACATACACCAAAATTTTTAGCATTCTTTTAAATAAAGTTTGGGTTTTAAATTCTCTCCCTCCCTCTCCTCCCCCTTCATTTGAAAAGACAAACAATTTGACATAGATTATACATTTGTACTCATGCAAACATTTCCATATTAACCATGTTGCAAAAGAAAACACAGATCAAAAAAACAGAACAAGAAATAAAATTTGGAAAAGCTTGTTTCATTCTGTATTCAAATATCATTGTTTTTTCTCTAGCATTTTTTCCTCATAAGTCTTTAGGAATTGTTTGGATCATTATATTGTTGAGAATAGTTAAGTCATTCACAGTTGATTATCATACAATATTGCTGTTACTGTGAACAGTGTTCTGATTTTGCTCATTTCACTTTGTATCAGTCCATGTAAGTATTGCAAGGTTTTTCTGAAATCATCTCACTTGCTGTTTCTTACAGCCAAAGAGTATCCCATTACAACCACTTGCTACAACTTGTTCATCATTTCCCAAATGATGGGTATCCCCCCATTTCCAATACCTTGCCACCACAAAAACAAACAAAAAAAACCCAAAAAACAAAAAAACTGCTATAAATATATTTGTACATATAGATCAATTTCCTCTTTCTTTGATCTCTTTGGGGTACAGAGCTAGTAGTAATAGCTCTTCATCAATAGGTATGCACAGTATTTTATTCCTTTGGGCGTAGTTTCAAATTGCTCTCCAGAAAGTGTAGATCAGCTCACAACTTCAACTTAAACCTTTAATTTTATTTGAAACCTCTGTAACTTCTGCTCCTAAAGCTGATATCCACCATCTGAAGCTCCACTACTAATTTCATATAATTTCTGTTTTTGTCATTCTTATTTACTGTTTCTAACATAATGCTTTGTAATCACATTTTTCTCAGAATGTCTCTTTGAACTGAGTGAAAATCAAGTGTTCTTATCTACATTTTACAGAAAGCATAGTGGTATTTAAAGACATTTTTAGTATCACAAAGTGTGTGGCAGAAGCAGACTAAAGCCCAGAAATTTTGTACTCATTCCTATGTGTCTCACTGACTCCTAGTAGGACAGGGAAGAAGACTAACATCCGATAATTTTGGCTTTCTATCAAAAATTCCAGTCTGCTCTATTCCCTAGATGATAAGAAGTTTTATAGCCTTTCTTTACACTCTTGGCTCTCCACAATCCTCCCTTTTTGTTGGTCTGTGTCCACAATTATTTGATAAAGCATCTGGTTTCTATTTCCAACGATTTGTCAGTTACCATTCACTGTCAGGTAAAGGGAAGCCATGAATCAGTATCTGCAAAAATATTAAGGAAGGTCATGGCTTGAATGTCTTCCCATTTATGTCATCTTAATCATCATAAAAAGTCATCTCTGAAACACCATCTTTTTTTAACCCAACCAATGATTTCATCTGTGTAGGAATCTCCTGGTGAGAAGCTTTCTCTCTAAAGGTGGATAAGCAACTTTTCTGTAGCTTAGAATCTTAGGGCATTTGTCAGGACACTTAGAGTTTAAGTGATTGTATTTTTCAATCATAGGGACAATAGGTGTCAGGGGAAGGATTTTTACCCAGGTTTTTCTGACTCTAAGATCTTTACCCATTATAACTAACACTGCCTTTTCCTGTGAAGAACAAAAGAAGGTTATAAATGCTTTACTGAGAGAGATCCATGCTCTATTAGATTAGAATTATGTCTCGCCCAATGATAATCTAGGAGAGGGAATGGAAATCTATCAGTCTCAAATGTTGGGATAGAGTACTAACATTTACTATTTTCCTATATCTCTGAAAAATCCATGACTCTCTTCCTCCCTGTGCTACTTCTGCCTCCTCAACATAGATTCCCCCAAGGTTATTGTATTAAAAACATTCTCTTCTATCTTCCCCCTTGCTCCATCTTCACTTGGAGTCCCTATCCTGAAAACTCTTGAGATCAATGTCTTTAGCTCCAACATCTTATAGCAGTTTTTCGTGGGATCCCAGATCTGGTATTCTAGCTCTGTTACTTAAAACCTGTATGACTTTAGTGAATGACAACCTTTTGAAACCTCAGTTTTAAAAGAGAATGTTGGACCAAACAGAGCTGTGAAACTCACAACCAATAAAGTGCAGGTAGTTGCAAAACTTCCACATATAATTGAACCAGATTCAAATGAAATTGGGAAATGTTTAGCTAACTAATTAGCTAGATAAAGAAATAAAATAAATGTATTATAGATAATGTTAATCTGTCATTTTCTATGTCAATATGTGGTTGTAATTCTTTTTTATCTGAATTTGACACTGCTGAACTGTATGATTTCCCAAGGTTCTTCCTACCTCTAAATGCTAGGATCCTATTTGTGATAGCTTCCCTTTCTTCAGCTTCCTCCTCCTCTTTTGTTAAGAGCAGTATTGCAGACCCAAACTACTAATAATATCATGTTTTTAAATCATATTTTAAAGAGTGAATGTTATTTAATCTCATAAATACCAAATTAACTATAAAGAACATATGAAGAGATGTTATCTGAATCCTTAGAAATAATTGATAAATGGAAGTCTGTATAGAATAATTTTACATTAATGTCATGTAGTAAATATTATATATACATATGCACACACATATATACACTTTTTGTGTTTAATGGCAGCCATCTTTGGGTCAGGGAGTAGGGAAGAATAAACAGAAGAGAAAAAAAAAATATTTACTTTCACATTTGAAAGGAATAGCAACTTGTGCATAGCAGTTTTGGAGTTTCATGTGCAACCAACTTTTTTATTGTAGTGTGTTATATAAATGCTTGTTTTATTCCATAAATTAAAAATAGAATAATTATATCAAAAAAAATTTAAGTAATAGTTCAAAACTTCTTCACTCTTTCCTAATAAAATCTAAATTTTTTAGCCTATCATTAAAGATTCTTCAAAATATTGCACCAGCCTTATCCTCTTCTTTCAGTTAAGTGGCCCAATAGTAGGCCTACAGTCCAGTAGTAAGCCTCCAGAGCAGAAGGCCTGCAACCAAAAATATCTGAGTTCCAAACCAGTCTCAGAGATCTACTATATAATCCTGGACATGTCCCTTAACAAAGCTGAAGTCTTTGGGTTTATCAAACAGTCCATGACTACAGCCATTGACTACAGCCATTGACTACTGTGTCTTAGGTAAATGACCTATTCCATGTGTCTAGTTCTTTTTGATGTCTTCTTCTTTTCTCTTTCTCCTCACTCATTTGATGCTGTCCTCTGGACAAGGATTATTTTGTCATTCTGAAATTTGTCATTGCTGAACATATCTGTTCCCTTAAGGCAAATGCCTTAGAAGACTCATCACCGTCCTATAAGGGAGGTTTAACTGGAGCAGATTGATAGAGGAGTTCACTCAAATATCCTCATTACATAAAAGTGAAGAATAAATGGTTCTTGTCCTGATTTCCTCAACTGTATAATAGAGATAATTGTAGCACCTACTTGCCAGGGTTGTTGTGAGGATCAAATGAGTTAATATTTGTAAATGCACTACCAGAGTGCCTAGTATATAATGGGCACTTTGCAAATGCTTGTTTTCTTAACTTATTTCCTTCCTCCTATAAAGTGTCAGGATGAAAGTCTTAAAAATTCAGTCAAAACAAAAGTTATCAAGTATCTAGAGTTTTGGCATTGTGAAGACAAAATATTTTACTTCATTTTAGAACTGGATTGGTATACTGGGTTCTCCATGTACTAGTTATGTGATATTGGGCAAGTCATTTAAATTATCTTACTCATAAGTTTCTCATCCATGAAGTTAAGAGGTTGTGTAAAATGATATTTTCACCTGAAACAGTCTATGTGCGTCTACTTAATATTACCAACAATGAAATAATTATTTTATCTACCTAATTTGGAATGATAACATTAAAATTACCACTTTATGTTGCCCATTTCATTGTGCAAGATGAAAAAGATAATAACAACTGCCTGTATTCCCTATGACATCCTACCCTCACAACAACTCTATAACTGCTATTGCTATCTGCATTTTATTTTTCATTTATATGATGATTTCTGAATCTCATACATAGCCATAATCATGATTGAATAGGATATATTGTGATTTTTTGGAAAAGAAACCCTGAAAACAGGCCACCCTTTTGATATGAACAAATACTGTAAATGAATACCATACTAAGATTTCATTGGTTTTAATAGCCAGTTGCTATGTTCTGTAGTAGGACTTTTAACTCACATTTTCTCTACTTCCTTCACCCTCCCTATGTTTGATGGAGCAAATTGTTTTTATAATCAAAACTCCTCAAAGCATTTCCTTTTGAAAAGGTTAGAGTGAACATGACACATTTTGGTAACTGCGAAAACAGCTTTCAGGGGCAGTATTTCACTTTCAACAGAAACCACAAACTATCACTCCCTTCCAATTCTCTAAATTTAAGAAAGGAGAAGAAAAGTCCTCAAATATCAACTCCAAGAACATTCTTGTTTTTTTTTCTCACATGAGGAAGAAAATGCTTTCTTCTAACCACTTGAAATGACAATCAAGTGGGAAGGAATATTATAAGGGGACATTCTTTACAGAAGCAAACATTAAAACTGAGGTTGGACATATGTACAAGAAAAATATATGTGCTTAATGGGATGTGACTGTGAAGGTGGCTGTGCAAGAAAGACTTTCTATATATTGCTTAAGTAACTAGATGCAAAATACTGACCAAATGTGTCTTTTCTTCAATCCAATTTTGTACCACATGAACAAACTGAGTACCTATTTATTCTTCTCTATTCAAGAAATAAGCTAACATTTCCACTGCGCTGATATTTTTTCTGATTTTATTTTTATTTCCAGATTCTCTCCCTCTCTCCATCCCCTACCATCTGATTTGAGAAGGCAAAATATAATACCCAATATACACATCTATGTAAAACATATTTTTACTTTGTCCACATTTTTAAAAGATGAAGAAAAATATGTGCTTCAATCTATGCTCTGAATCCATTGGTTCTCTTTCTACAAGTGAATATAATTTTATGCCATTAGCCTTTTGGAGTTATGGTGCATTGTTATATTGATCAGAGTCATTATATCTTTCACAATTAATTTTCTTTATGATATTGCCATTACTGTATAGATTATTCTCCTGGCTCTGGTCACTTTACTTTGCATCAGTTCAAATAGGTCTATCAAGGTTTTTATGATAGCATCCTGCTCAACATTTTCTATAGCACAATAAAATTCCATCACATTCATATTCAAAACTTGTTCAGCCATTCTCTTGATGATACGCATCCCCTCAGTTTCCAATTCTTTGCTACCACAAAAAGAGCTCCTATAAATACTTTTGTTCATGTGGATTATTTTCTTTTTTCAAAAAAAATCTTAAAGATATAGACCTACTTTTAGTATTTTTGGGTCAATCCATATGCACTGGTGTGCAGCCATTTGGTCATACTCCATATTGTTCTCTGGGATGGATGGTCTTAGTTCACATCTGCCAACTATGTATTAGTGTATAAACTTTCCCACATCCCCTCCAGCATTTTTCATTTTTCTTTTCTATCATGTTAGACAATATGATGGGAATGAAGTGGTAACTTGGAGTTATTTTATTGTGTATTTATCTAATTGTTAGTGACATAGAGCATTTTTTTATGTCTATTTATAGGTTTGATTTATTACTCTAAAAACTTCCTGTTCATATCTTTTGATTATTTATCAATTAGGCAATGACTTTTTAAAAATATAATTTGTCTATGTTTCCTACATATGTGAGAAATGAGACTTCTATCATGTAAGTTTACTATAAAATTTCCCCCATCTCCTGCTTTTCTTTTAATTTTGGCTGCATTAGTTTTATTTCTGCAAAATCTTTTTAATTTATTGTAACAAAATAGGAATTTTTCCTCCTGTGAACATCTCCATCTCTTGATTGGTCATTGATCATTCCTCTATCCATAGGTCATAGTAATTTCTTCCATGTTCCCACAGTTTTCTTATGCTATAACACTTCATGTCTGAATCATGTACCAATTTTAAGCTTCTTTTGTCTTATGTCTAGTTTCTGCCTATTTCCCAGTTTTCCCAGCAATTTTGTGAAATTTTGAGTTCTTGCTTGAATAGTTGTGCTCATTTGTTTCCCCATATTAAGTATCAAATCTGTTCCATCGATTGATCACTCTATTTCTTAGACAATATCAAATTACTGATTACTACTTTATAAAAGAGGGTGAGACATGGTTCTTCTACCCATTTCTTCATATTTTTGTTACTGATTTCCTTGGTATCTTTAACCTTTTGAAACTCCAAATCAATGTGTTAATTATTTTTTCTAGGTTTATAAAGTAATTCTCTGTTAATTTAAGTAATAACAGCAGTTTGTATATTGATTCAGTTTGCCTATGAGAAATTAATATTTTTCCAATTATTTAGATGTTTTTATTTGTGTGAAGCATTTTGTCACTATGTTCATATAATTATCCAGTGTGTGTCTTGGCAAATAGACTGCAAGTTGTCTTATACTCTGTACAGATATTTTTTTTTTAAATTCCCTTTCTGTTTCTTCCTATTGGGTTTTGTTAGTAATATGCAAAAATGCTGATCACTTTTATAAGTCTATTTCGCATCCTGCGACTTTGATAACTTTGCTGCTTCAACAAGTTTTGTTGCTGTTGCTGATTCTCCAGTATTCTGTAATTATGACAAGGTACCATCTGCAATGACCTGTGGTTTTGTTTCTGTGTTGCCTATTTTTAAAATTTAATTTATTTTTGTTCTTCAACTTTCACGTACGTAAGATTATGAGTTCCAAATTTTCCCCCTAACTCTCTCCTCCCCCTCACCCCAAGGTATCATGCAAATTCATATAGATTCAACATGCACATTCATATTAAACCTATTTTCACATTAGTCATGTTGTACAGAAAAATTAGAACCAGTGAAGAAACCATGAGAAAGAAGAAACAAAATATGAAAATATGAGAGAGAGAGAGAAAGGTAGAGATGGAGAGAGAGAGAGAGAGAGAGAGAGAGAGAGAGAGAGAGAGAGAGAGAGAGAGAGAGAGAGAGAGAGAAAGCATGCACAAATATTATGTTTCAATCTGCATTCAGATTCCATATTTCTTTTTCTGGATGTGGACAGCATTATCCATCATGACTCTTCTGCAGTTAGTTGTCTTAGGTCCTTGTATTGTTAAGAAGAGACAAGTCTATCAAAGTCAGTCATCATACAGTAGGACTATTACTGTATACAGTGTTCTCCTGACTCTGCTCCTTTCACTCAGCATCAGTTTCTCTAAGTCTTTTGAAGGTTTTAAAAAGTCTACTTGATCAGCATTTCTTATAGCACAATACTATTTCATTACATTCGTACATTGTTCAGTCATTCCCAGTTGAAAGGCATCCCCTAAATTTCCAATTCTTGGCCACCACAAAAAGAGCTACTATAAATATTTTTTGTACATGTGTGTCCTTTACCCATTTATATAATGTCTTTGGAATATGGCCCTAGAAACAGTATTGGAGGGTTAAAGGGTATGCACAGTTTTATCGCATGGTTCCAAATTGGAATCCAGAATGGTTGGATCAGTTCATAACTCCACTTCAACTCATTAGTGTTCCGATTTGCCTACATCTTCTCCAACATTTATCATTTTCCTGTTTTATTATGTTATCCAATCTGAGAGGTGTGATGTGGTACCTCAGATTTGTTTTGATTTGTCTCTAATCAAGAGAGATTAAGATTATTTTTTCATATGACTATGGACAGCTTTAATTCCTACCTCTGAAAACTGCCTGTTCATATTCTTTGACCATTTATAAATTGGGGAATGACTTGTTTTGTCATAAATTTGACTCAGTTCTCTATATATTTAAGAAATGAGGCCTTTAACAGAGATACTGGTATAATGCAAATTAAAAATTTTCCCTGCCTCTCTTTCTCTCTCTCTCTCTCTCTTTCTCCATCTATCTATCTATCCATCTATCCATCTATCTATCTATCTATCTATCTATCTATCTATCTATCTATCTATTTATCTATCTATCTATCTATCTATCTATCTATCTATACACATCTATACATATATATATCTGTATATGTAGCTATATCTACATGTATATGTAGGTATGTGCATGTGTGTGTGTGTGTGTGTGCGTGCGTATGTGTACACACACCTCTCAGGTGAGGTTTTGCTTTGGGCCTTCATTTTTAGAAGAAGGTTCCTGTGCCAGATGAGACTATGGGCAATTGTTTTAAAAAGTCCCCTGACTTTGTAAACCCAGTTCTTCTCTCTCTGGTAATAATGTATGTATTGCCTATGTTCAGACAAGTGGAAGCCCTGTCTGTTGGTACTGCTTGTATTTTCTCTGTTAGGATAGGTGTTTAATTAAAGTGATTGTTGACCCCTCAAAATCTGGTTTCCTTTTAGAAAAGCACATCTAAGAACCTGTGCAGCAGGCCCTTCTGTGTATGTTGGGTTGCTTACTGCTACAATTGGTTGGAAAAATCCTTTTCCAGTTTTCTGCTTCCTTCCTAATCTTGATTGCATTGGCTTTGTGCAAAAATTTTTCAATTTCATGTGATCAAAATTATCCACTTTTCTTTTCATAATGTTCTCTATCTCTTGTTTGGTCATAAATTCTTCAATTTGCCATAAATCTGAGAGGTAAACAATTTCTTTTTCTCCCAGTTTGTTTATAGTATCAGCTTTTATATCTGAATCATGTATTCATTCTGAGTTTTTCTGGGTGTAGGGTGTAAGATATTGGTTGATGACCAGCTTCTGCTGTACTATTTTCCAATTTTCCCAGTCGTTTTCATTAAGTACTGAGTTCTTATTCCAGAAACAGGGGTCTTTGGGTTTATCAAACAGTAGATTACTAAAGTCATCGACTACTGTGTCTTGTCTACCTACTTTATTCCAGTGACTCACCACTCTACTTAGTAACTACCAAGCAGTTTTGTTGATTGCTGTTGGAAATGTAATTTAAGATCTGATATGATTTCTGTTGGTTTTGTTACTGATATGATCAATTATGCTGATAGTTTTCCTAATGTTAACCTGCTCTGCAGGTAGGTATGAATCCTACCTTATCATATTGTATTATTCTCATGATAATTTGCTGTAATCTTTTTGCTAATGTTCTATTTAAAATTTTTGCATCTATATTCATTAGATAAATTCATCTATAGTTGACTTTCTCTGTTTTGAATTTTACTACTTTATATATTACTAACATATTTTTATCATACAAAAGAATTTGGTAGGACCCCTTCACCTATTTTCCCAAATAATCTATACACTATCCATCTGACCCTGAGGATTTTTTTTGTAGAGAGTTCATTGATGACTTATTAAATTCTTTTTTTGAGATGGGTTACTTAGGTATTTTATTTCCTTTTCTGTTAATCTGGACAATTTAGATTTTCATAAACATTCAGCCACTTCACTACAATTATCAAATTTATTAGCATGCAGTTGGGCAAAATAGTTCATAATTATTGGTAAGTTCACCCTTCTCATTTTTGATACTGGAAATTGGATTTTCTTTTTTTTTAATCAAATTAACCAAAGGTTTACCAATTTTATTGTTTTTTTTTTCATAAAACAAGCTCTTAGTTTTGGTTTTGTTAATTTTAGTTTTATTAATCTCTCCTTTGGTTTTCAGTATTTCTAATTTGGTATTTATTTGGGGATATTTAATTTGTTCCTTTTCTAGCATTTTTAGTTGCATGCCCAATTAGCTGACCTCCGCTTTCCCTATTTGTGTTGCCTATCTTTATTCCCTCAATTTTTATTTATTGATATAGCTAGTATTCCCCTAGATCTTTTGCCTTCCAGAATATTGTATTCTAGGTGCTCTGTTTCTTTAAACGATAGCTCCTAAATCTCAAGTTTTTGAATGGTTTTTCTCTGGCTACTTGAGCTATTTTCTTGTTGTTCTGGAAATTCTGGAATTTGACTATTATATATACATATGTATTTACATAAATTAATACCTACACACATACATACACACATACATATGTGCACACATATGCATATATATATACACACACCCATATCCATATCCTCATACACACACACACACACACATATATGTATGTATATATGTATATGTATGTGTATGTGTGTGTGTGTACAAATAGATAGATATAGATTTATAGATATATACATCCATATGTGTGTATGTATGTGTATATATATCATCTGGGAGTTTTCAATTCAAGGGTGGTTGATGAATATATTCTATTTTTATTTAACCCTCTGCTTCTAGGATATCAACACAAGTTTTGAAATTTTAATGTCTAATTTCTTTCTTTAATCATAGCCTTCAGATAGTCTAATACTTTTAAAATTCTCTCCTTAATTTTTTTGTGCAGTTGTTCCCTCCCACTCCCATAGAAGATATTTTATATTTTGGGGCTAATTTTATTCTTTTTGACATTATTTGATTGTTTTCTTGGTTACTCATGCAGACATTATGTTCCACTGGTCTATTTCTTATTTTTAAGAAATTATTTTCTTCAGTGAACTTTTGTAACTTTTTTCCAATTTGGTCAAATTGGCTTTTTTAAGGAGTTATTTTCATTATCAAGTTTTTGTACTACTTTTTCCATTTCACTAGTACTGTTTTTTAAGCTTTATTTTTCTTTTTTAGTATTTTACTGCATACTTTACCAAGCTGTTGTCATGAATTTCTTCCTTTCTTTTCATTTCTTTCCTAATTTTGCATCTACAACACTTATTTGATTTTGAAGAAGCTTTTTGAGCTCTTCCAGGAATTCTTATTGGGATTATGTCACATTCATTTTTTTCCCTTTTGAAACTTCTCTGTATTCATTTCATTTTTCTGTCTTTCTATATCTGTACCTTTAACTGACCCATCACCACAGCAGCTTTTTTTAGATTCTTTTTTTGTTATTTGAACATTTTCATTCATTCATCCATTGATTCATTATTTCTACTTTGAATTTTATGCTAAATTTAGACTCTGTTCCTGGCATGGGGGCAGGAAGGGAAACTATCTCAAGTTTTAGGATTTTTTCACACTACTGTTTTCAGAGCTAGTTTTTGAGATTTGAGTTTTTGATTCTTTAATATGATGTGATCTTGGGAGAGATTTGGTCACTTCTCTAAAGAACTGCATTCTGGTTTTTGTCCAGGAAGGGCCTCTACTCCATTGGGACTAGAAATGATGTTCTTCTGCAGGCCTACCACTTCTTATTGATTTAAAATGCTCCTTTTCACCTTTGAATTATGGCCCACAACTGGATATATACAGTAGAGTTACCAAGCAACATGTAGTCCTGCATCCAGTACTAGCACAGAAGTCCCCTATTTTGTCAGCTTTCCTCCTTCTCTAACTTGAGAACTTGCAAAACCTGCTGTGGTTGTGTCTATCATCACCTAGTTCAACCACTGGTGTTACCTTCATGTGGGATTCGGGATTCAGGTCAGCATCCTGCTCTGTGTGCAGACTCCTTTTCCTAACTTATGTTTTCTTAGTCTTCAAGAATCTCTCTGTCTCTCTCTGTCTCTGTCTCTCTTTTTTATTTCTCCTTTTGTATGCCATGCCACTTTAAAATTTGGTTGTTGTTTGGAGGGGAACATTGGGAGAGCTCAGCTAAGTGCTTTCTCAACTCCATCATTTTGACTCTGCCCATGGAAGTTTTTCTCCTAATAATTTTTAATTTATGCTTCCAAGACACTTTTCAGAAAGTAATTTTGCTTGTATTACTGTCCCCATTCAATTTCCTCCAAAGGCCTATCGTATTTAACCTTTCTAAAATTCTGTTTCTTTCCTTAATTTCTGTCTTATTTATTTTTTAAATTTATTTCTTTCTAGTTTTCAACATTCATTTCCACAAAATGTTGAGATCCAAATTTTCTCCCCATGTTTTCCCTGCCCCCACCCCAAAACACCATGCATTCTGATTACACCTTCCCCCAATTTGCTTCCTCTTCCATTCCACTCCTCCTTTCTCTTTCTCCATCTTCTATCTTTTCTTGTAGGGCAAGATAGATTTCTATACCCCATTACTTGTATTTCTGATTTCCAAGTTGCGTGCAAGAACAATTCTCAACATTTGTTAATAAAACTTTGAATTCTAACTTCTCCCTTCTACTCTCCCCACCCATCACCACTGAGAAGGCAAGCAGTTCAATTTAGGTTATAAATGTGTAGCTTTGCAGAAGACTTCCATAATAGTCATGTTGTGCAAGACTAACTATAATACCCTTCATCCTGTCCTGCCCCCCATTTATTCTATTGTCTCTTTTGACCTTGTCCCTCTCCAAAAGTGTTTACTTCTAATTACTCCCTCCTCCCATTTGCCCTCCTTTCTATCATCTCCCCATTCCACTTATCTCATTCTCCACTACTTTCCTGTAGTGTAAGATAAATTTTCATACCAAATTGAGTGTGCATACTATTCTCCCCTTAAGCCAAATGTGATGAGAGTAAGCTTCACTTTTCCCTTCTCACCTTCCCGCTTTCCCCCTCCATTGAACAAACTTTTTCTTGCTTCCTTTATACTAGTTAGCCCCCTTCCATTTGTCTATTTCTCCTCCCAAAATATTCCTCTCTCACTCTTTAATTTTATTATTTTAGATATCATCTCTTTCTATTCAACTCAACCCTGTGCGCTCTGCCTTTCAAGTAGTTTCATAATTTTTAAATTATCTCTCCTAGTTCTATTTTCCAGGTCAGTTGTTTTTCCAATGAGGTATTTCAGATCGTCTTCAATTTTTTCATTCTTGTTATTTTGTTTTGTAATTTTTAGCTTCTGTCTGCTTCATTCTAATTTTTAAAGAGCTATTTTTCTTCTATGAACTTTTGAATCTCCTTCTCCATTTATCCAATTCTGCTTTTTAAAGCATTCTTCTCCTCATTGACTTTTTGGATCTCTTTTGTCATTTGGGTTAGTCTATTTTTAAATGTGTTATTTTCCTCAGCATTGTTTTGGGTCTCCCTTAGCAAGCTACTGATTCACTTTTCATGATTTCCTTGTATTGCTCTCATTTCTCTTCCCATTTTTTTCCTCCACCTGTCTTACTTGATTTTCAAAATCTGTTTTGAACTCTTCCTTGACCTGAGGCTACTGTGTACTTATTTTGGAGGTTTTGGATGCAGATATCTTGACTTTTAATTCTTCCTCTAATGGTATGCATTATTCTTTATCATTTGCAAGGATGGTAGAAAATACCTGTTCATCAAGATAGTAACCTTCTATTGTCTTATTTCCCCCCACCCCTTTTTGGGCATTTTCCCAAATTACTTTGGGAAATTACATTTTCCCAGTTACTTGAGTTTTGAGTCCTTTGTCAAGATGAGACTACACTCTAGGGACCTATAAGTTCTCAGTTCCTCCAAGGTGGCACAATCAAGGTAGAGGAGTTGCTCCCTTCTTGGCCTGTGCTCTGGTCTGGGAACACCTACAAGCTATTCTGCCCAAGATCTGTGAGTAGAATTCCCTGTCCAGAGCCTCCACCAGCTCCACCACATCAGTACTCTTCCTCATCCCAGGACCGCCATTTAGGGCTGAGATCCAGATCAGCACCTCAATTCTCCCATGGTGTTTAAGCAGAGGACTCCAAAAATGGATGTTCCCACTGTATTGGCTGCTACAGGATGGGCCAGGTCACATTCTCTTCTGACCCAGGTGAAGAGATTTTTTACTGACCTTTGAAGCTGTCTTTGGCATTTGTGGGTTGAGCAGTATAGGAGCTACCAGGGATTCAGCCTCCTGAGGTCTTCTAGATCTTCTCCATGCTGTGACATGCACACAGCCAAGACTGGACTGTGCTCTGCTCTGTGCCATGTGGGATATGCCTTTCTGGTTGGCCTTCTCCACTGTCTTTGGCTGGAAATCTCTTTCACCTTGTTGTTATGTGACTTCTGCTGCTCTTGAATTTATTTAGTCATTTTTTACAGGTATTTTATGGGCTACAGGGGAGAGCTTTTACAGGACCATCCTTCTACACTGCCATCTTGGCTCCACCTTTTCTTTCTTATTTATTATAAGATTACATAGTTCTGAGAGGGGACAGTTAATGCCCCTCCATCATAGTTTTAATGTATATTTCCTCCAATAACACACAACTTTTCTTTTTTAAGAATTCAGTTGCTCTCCTTTTTGGTGCATGTGTGTTCATTATTGATATTGATTCATTGTCTATGATACTTTTTAGCAATATGAAATTTCTTTGATTATCATTTTTAATTAGGTCTAGTTTTGCTTGTCTTTTGTCAGGGATCATAATTTTTTTTAAACTTCACATAAAGCATAACATATTCTGTTTCATTCCTTTATTTTAAATGTTTTTCTTTTTCAAGTGTGCCTCTTATTAACAACATAATATTGGATGCTAGCTACTAATCTATTCTGCAATACTCTTCCAATTATATGGGTGAGTTTATCCTAATTATATATATATATATATATATATATATATATATATAATTGTGATTGATAATTGTTTATACCCTCTATCCTGTTATCTTCTATTTATCCTTTTCATTTCTTTTACTCTGACTCCTCCTCAAAAGCCTGTTTTTCTTCTCCCTGATCATTGCTTCCTCTTGTCATCCTCCCTCTTATCACAACCACACAGTTTCTTTTGGTCCCTTACCTCCTACTTCCCTGTTTAGAAGAAAATCAGGAAATTTTCTCTTTTGATTTTTTTGTAACTCTCCTGTTTTCATGATCTTTGAAATATAACCAACTGTTTCTGTTATCTGGTCTGCCATTTCTTTTAGTACTTGATATAATTCATCTGGACCAGATGACTTAAATTAATCATGGTTTGCTATCCTCTTTCCTATGAATTCTTTAAAATTCACTTTCCCCAAATCAAAGGTAGGTGTGAGACTAAGCTTGGATTTCTTCTCATCTATTGAAAACTCTCAGAGAAAATGTTTCCTTTATTCAACCAGTTCATTTTTTTTCTTTTGCCACAATTTACTTCCTCACTGAGAAATTACATCCAGAGTAAAGTTTCTCTTCCTTATTTCTTTCAACTTTTGAATTAAAAGAAAATATTTCTCCTCTTCAAGGTTTTAAGGGTAACTCTGACAATGTGAGAATTTGGTTTCTCTAACATTATTACTCATGAGCCTTACTATGTTTTATTTATATTGTGAATAGACTCCCTATTAGTCATTTTAATCCATCATCACCAGGACAAAGTTCTTTTGTGGTTGCTTTTTTTTTTCACTTTGTGAGAGAAAATGGAAACAAAATAAGAATTTAGTTTTTTTTTCTCTTTTCAGTTATTCTTGCCTTACCTACCCTTAGCAAAGAACTTATCTCTTCTTTGATCGCATTTTCCCCCAATACAGAAAAAATAAACAAAGAAAATCCTCCCCTAAAATCTCCACCACCACCATCAACAAAGAAAAAAAAATCTTTTTGATGTCCTTAGCTTTACTGATGGAATCATGTCACACTCTTACTTTTATTTTCAGTTGTTTTGCCTGTCTTCTGTTTATTTTTAAAATCTTACTGGATTAAGTGATTACTGCTGCATTCATATGCTACATTTCTTTGCATCAATTTTTCCTCATCAATGGAATTATCTTCTTTTATGTCTTCAGAATATCATCCTTGAACATCTTATATTTCTCTAAGTATGACTTTTCTTGTAGCACTTTAGGTGATGGGAATCTACCTTTCTTTCCTATGAACTCTTTGAAACTAGTTTACCCAAAATCTAGAGTAAGGTGTCAGACATGCTTGAATTTCTTTCCATCTCTTGGAAAATCTGAGAGAGATTGATTACTTTTTTCCAGAGTATCAATAATTTTTCCCTTCACAATTAATTCTTTCAGTGAGAATTAGATCCAGGACATGTTTAGAACAAGAAAATTTCCATCTCCTTGTCCCCCTCCTTGCCAGTGTTCTAAAGGTAACTCTGAGAATATAGGGATAGTTTCTCTAGTATTATTACTCATGAACCCACATTACTATATTCCTCTTTGATTATTAATTAATATAAATTAGCCAGCCAAAGTTACTTAGGTTTTAGTAATCACTATTTGCTAATGTGCTATAATAAGAATAATTGCTACAAAACATGTTCCAAATCAGGGGTGCATTCTCCCACAAATGTATCATCCAGAGGAAAATGGTTTAAAGTTCCACTAACACATATGACAAAGGGTAACTTATAGCATCTGGCTAGAAGGAAGTTCTCTTTTCTCTTAGTGGGATCCTCATGAAGCTCTTAGATATCATTCAAGAAGCATCCTTCACACTTTGTTTCTCACTTATCCTAGTTTCTCAATGCAGATAGTAAAGTCAGCTTTTGATATATTCTGGAGACACTGCTATGCCTTCTGATGAGAAACTCCAAATATTTAGATCTTTTAAAGTTCAAAAAATCATTCTACGATCAAGATGTGCAGGATAGAGGCTCACTCCTCTTCCTTCTCCATCTCAAATCATTCTCTCTCAAGTGCTTGGGTAATTCTCTCTACCACCAGGCTGGAATGTTTTTGAATATTCTATTTCAAGCCAGCTTGCTATTATGTTTAATTCCCACAGGGCATGAATGAATCCCTCACCAATCTCAATTCAATTGCTATCATCACATTTCATCTGATAGCTGAAAGCCTTTCAATTCTTCCAAAGCAATTACATATCTTTCATATATAGTTTATGCCTTTAGTTTTTGTAATAAGTATCTCTAAGGATTATTCTCATCTAGTTTATATATTTGATAAATTAATTAATTGACAGACTAGGCTTTCTCTGCTGTTTTGGGTTGTGTTGGACACCCACCCTCACATAAGAATAACTTTCACATAAACAGTGGATTATTTTCTAATAGTTAAATTTTTTGTAATTAAATTTGTTACTTATGCCTATCACATAAAAATTATTTTGTCAAAGGAAGCACTCATAATCACCATTGTGAAACTACTTCAATGTAGTCTATCATTCTTTAATCTCTTTCATTTTTTTCACCCCTGTTTATCAATACAGTATTCACTATCTTCAAATATTCCTACTTTTTAACTTCAGTACTAAAGTGTATGCTTATTTAATTTGGAGATTTCATAAGCTTTTTATTAACTATAGCTACTTCTTTATCCTCTGCAGCAAACACTGGGGAAAACCAATGTTCCAAACATCTTAGAGAATTGCCTTATTTTTTTTAAACTTTTTCATTTAACTCAAATAGTCTTTTCTTTTTTAAAAATGTTTTTTATAGCAAAAATGAGAATAGTAGTGAGATACAGTTCTATCTGTGGTAGATCATTGGATAAGGAACTCATTTTTAGCATACAAAAAGCTACCTTTTAATTTGTAGATTCAAAATTTGTAGTTTTAAAAACTGGAGGATTCTAAGTACTCACTGATTCTTCCAAGGTCACCTTGCCACTGCCACGACAGAACTAGAAGGAGCAACCAGTTCTAAAGTCTATTTTTCTTTTTTTTCCCTTATTTTATGGATTCCTATAGCCAAATATTTCATACTCACATGACCTGCCTTCTGATAATGAAGCAACATCTTCCAAATTTTCAAGATTGAGCCTTCAAATACAAACTCAATCTATTTTTGGTAAAATATTCAACTTAATTCTAGCATAGTACTTTCAGTACTTTCAGAAACTTGAATTGCTTTCAGGATGATGGTTCTTTTAGAGGGAAGGTTTCCACATGAATGTGTGAGGAGAAAAAGAATCTAATGCCAAAGTAATTATCCAACTGGATGTGGAGATGTGATTTTGTTTCAAAACAAGCATCATATAGATGTCCAAGTTGTCTCTTAGCAATTTTCTCAAGATTCCTCATTCTTAATCATTGAATAAAAATATAATTCATAGATACTTTTCTAATGAATAATTTTTTAATACTTTTCTTCACAGTTAGCTAGAACAGTGAATAAACCACAGGGGTATATAATCTGCAGCCTTGAGGGGCCACATATGTCCTTCTATATCTTTGGGGGATGGCCTTTTGGCTAAGTCCAAGTTTTACAGAACAAATCTTTTTTATTAAGGGGATTTGTTGTGTAAACTTTGGATTCAGTCAAAGGGATGCACTTGAGAACATAGAGGGCCACATATGGCCTTGAGGCTGCAGGTTCACCACCCCTGGAAGAGAGGTAGGTCAGAAGTTAACCAAGAAGAACTGAGTTCAAATCTGACCTCAGATACTTACTAGCTATGTGATTCTAGTCAAGCCTAATTTCTTTCTCTCTCGGTTTCATTTTTAAAATGGGGATAATAATACACCATTGTGAGGATCAAAAGAGATAATATAAGGCATTTGGCATAGTACTTGGCATACAATAAATACTCTATAAATCTTAACTGCTGCTACTACTACCACTACTACTACTGCTACTACAACCACCACTATTACTACTACTACTACTAGCATTTCCACTACTATTATTACTACTACTGCTGCTACTGCTTCTATTACTATTTAGAAAAATTAACATTTTCAAGCTTCATATTATGTGCAATTCATTAAAACATTAACTTTCTTTTCTAAGACACTGTGTATATAAGAAATATTTATGATTTCTTAGATATAGGAACTCTATTTACTAATGTAAGTCAGGATTGTCTCTGTAATTTAAAGCCTTAGAGCACTGTCTTGCTCGAGGTCATCATATAGCCAGAATGCGTCAGATTCTGGATTTGCATACATATCTTTATGGTTCTTGGGCTAGATTTCTTTTTCTGGAAAATATAAATAACATATATTTAGTAAGAAATATTTATATGGTCCAAAAAGGCTAAAAAAATATACTATGCTTTTTAATACTGTCCTAAACTATTTAACTTTGCACATTCATTCATTCATTCAATCATGAGTGCTATCAATAAATACTTTATTATTCATACACTCAGCTTAATACAACATACAATGGAAGATGCTTATTTTTAAGGACCTGAACCAGAAAATCCAAGAATATTAAATTGAAGGCTTAAAGGGATGTCAATATAGAATATTTTAAAAACAAAATAAATCAGGCAAATCAGTAAGCTAACAAATGGACTTATTGTAGAGCTTATTGTATAGATTCAAATATATTATAGATCAGTTCATGTGAAATTCACCTGAAAAGAAAATTGACAAAATTATAACTCTAAAATGACATGATTAACAGAAAATAAATTTGACACCTCTTTCCATCACTCTAATAAAAAACAGTATAAAAACATTCTCTTCAATCTTTGTTTCTGGCTATGATTTAAAGAATAAAGAAAGAAATGTGCAATTTTGAAGAAAAAAGCAAGAAATAGATCCATAAGCAATTTAAAATTGGAGATTCAATAACTTACTGTATACACAAGTATTCCATTACCATGCCAGCTGGTTAGCTAAAGTAGGAAGGGACCTTGTTGCATGAGAAAAAAAGAAACAAAAAACAGAAAAAAAAAGTGAATTAGGTGACAGTTGATTCCATCTGTCGTGCCATCTGCCCTGATTTTTCCACTTTCCCATTTGGACAAGTAATATTTAACTATTCTTTCTCCTTTTAATAATTCTCTTCTTCCTAAGGTTGATTTGAGTGAGAAAATGCTTCACTGGCTCCATATCTTGGTGTAGAAAAAGGTGTTAGTTTCTGGCAACTTGGCTTTTTTTTCCTCACTCTGGTGGCATTCAGAAAAAGAGCAGATGGGAGAAAAGATTGCTGATTCAGTGAACACAAGAGAAGCATCTGGGTCTACCAATGAATTCTTCCCACTATGATCCTTTTAGGTTTTATCCAACTTCCTTCCCATCTTCCTGAGGCAAGGTCAACAGGTGGCAATGACTTCAGTAATGGAACATGATGAAGGGTAATGTCATCCTAGGGTCGAAGATGCAATGTAAAAATTGGAAAAAGAGCAAATGCAACCCAATAGGCAGACCCAGTTTGCCTCAGGGAATCTGCATCTTGTCAAGACCTGAAACCTAAGTTAGGCTTTAGAGTTGTCCAGAAGTAGTATGATAAATGTTTGTCTAGGAGGCTGGATATGTTTCCTATTAACTATTTAACTTTAGGCAAATCATGTTATCTCTTTGGACCTCAGTTTCCTCAACTAAAAAATCAGGGAGTTGTACTAGAGGAACTCTAAAGCTCATTTTAGATTTAAATCTTAGGATCTATTCAGCACAAAGTTGTGAAACTTGATTGATAATCTCTGGTTTGAGACTCAAAACTACTTTTAAGTGGTGACATAGTCTATTTCTATGATCTATTCTTAGTATTATCTCTTTTTCTGCATTTGTATTCTTCCCCTATTAAACTTTATTTAGATAGTACTATTGTATTATGGTAAAAAATGATAAAAATCAAAGTTAGCAAAAAAAAAAATATCAGGTCTTATCTTTAAGGAATGACCCAATAGAGACTGAAAACTTGTGTGGTCATTTGTTGGGATGTAACCAGATGCAATAGGGAAATCAAGATTATTCAAAACCTTTTGTAAGACATAACAACAGAAATAGCCTCATTCAACAACTCTGATCAAAAACGCCAGGGGAGGTTTAAAAAAAAAGAACTTTATATTTTCCAAAGGTATATACAATTGTGAAACAGGAGAACCAGTAAAGAATGTAACTGTAGATGGATTTCCTGGAGATGATCAGGTTTTGCAGGCATTCCTTCTTCTGACTGATATTCTTTTGTTTTCACCAAGATTTGGGACTTTGCAAATCACTACAATCACTCAGGAATTTGATTTGACAATATCACAGGAAAAGTCAAGTGGATGAAAAAAGTGTATTGTTTAGATTGTGACATGCATTTGGACTGATAATTCACAGTCAATACACAGCACAAAATAAAGTTAGAAAAGCGTGTTGTTAAATTCCATTTTTACAAAAGTCATAGAATTTGCCCTCTAAATCTTATACTGCAACCTCATTGTGATGAGGAAACTGAACTTAAGAGAACTTAAATAACTTGCCCAATGTAAAAAGTAAAGTAAAAAAGCAGCAGAGCTGGGGCTTTAAACCTGAGGTGTTTGACTATAGTCCTGTACCTTTTCAATGATACCATGAAGCTTTGTTTTTCTTTTTTTTTTTAAGAAAAGAAATCCATGTACCTAAGTTGATAACAAAACAAGAAGGATGACTCATACACAAAAGGGAAATCATAAAAAGAATACATATAAGAATATGTACCAGAGAATACAAAATGTAGAAACTCCCCAATGGGAGTGAGATAATTTAACACAAACAAGAGAGTCTAGATCAATCAAAAAATCAATAAACATTTATTTAATTGCCTAACATGCCAGGCACTGTGGTAAATCCTGAGGATCCAAAAAGAAACAAAAGACAGTCCCTCCCCTCAGGAAGCTTATAATCTGGTAGGGGAGACAATATGCAAAGAAATATATACAAAGAAAGCTAAATGCAAGATAAATAGGAAATAATAAAAACACTGGAATTAGGAATTATGGAAAGTTTCTTGAAGAAAGTGGGATTTTAGTCAGGATTTAAGTAAACCATGGGGCCAATCAAAGTCTTTAGAGTAGAAGATTGGGACTTGGACATTATGGAAGCTGAAGGCTTTGGTCTCAGCAACTGTGAATCTTAAAGCCTGAATTTTGCAATCAAAGTCTAACTGCTTAACTGGTGCTACAGCTTGATGTTAAGTCCTATCTTGCAGCCCTCCCATTATGAATACCTTGAATTGACCTGATAGTAGTAGCGAATCCATCAGTGTCAGTTAGACAACTATAGGTGAAAAGACTAATTGCTAGATAGATGTTCAGAGATGTGGAAAACCATATAAAATCAAGAACGAAAAGGGCCGGGACCACCAGCCAGGTCATTGGCTATTGATGTTCCCCTTTTAACATCAAGGAAAACATCCCCCTCCCCTCTCCTCCTCCCTCCCCCTTCCTCTCCCCTCCCCTCCCCTCCCCCCCTCCCCCCTCCTCTCCTCTCCTCTCCTCTCCTCTCCTCTCCTCTCCTCTCCTCTCCTCTCCTCTCCTCTCCTCTCCTCTCCTCTCCTCTCCTCTCCTCTCCTCTCCTCTCCTCTCCTCTCCTCTCCTCTCCTCTCCTCTTCCTTTCCAGTTTTGTGGCAGATCTCTCTAGATAAGTCTGAACAACTTTTTTAATCATTCATCTCTAATGGGTGTTTTTTTTGTCTGCATTGCAGCACTACTTGGTTTAGTGTGAGGACTAATATTTAACTTGTGTCACAATTCAATACATTTCCTTCCAACAGGGCAGTTAAGAACTTTAAATAAAATATCAAAATATTTACCTGAGATGTATTAACAAGGTAAAAAACAAAGGAAATTTGGGTAATGAAGTCATCCTGAGGCCCTACACACAAATTTGTCTAGCTCCCACCTTCCTGGCTTGCATACCAATGAATAAAGAGAGGAGAAAAATACATAGAAAATTCACACGTGAGATTGAAAAAAAAAATGCCTTGCCTGCTTTGTTTAATAAGCTATGGTGTGGATTCCATTATTCTGTATCTTGTCTCAGCCTAGTTTCAGCATCCAGAGTGGAAGCTTTGACCAGACTGGACTCACTCCAGTACAGAATACTATTTGGATAACCTTAGAGGTTGACCACTTGCCTGCCCCATGAAGAATCATTCTCTCAGAGATACATGCTGTGCAAACAGATTCCAATCACATAAATTATTCTGGGTCAATTCTTCTCCTTCATAGTTCTGGACTTTTCTCCTTGCTCCTGATTCTCAAAAACAAATACAAAAATTCCTAAGCTATAGCCAACTAAGCCCTATGTCTTTCCAACTTCCTTTTTCCACATTCTCTACCCTCATGGCAAAATCATCTTTGAAAAAGTATGTGATATATAGAATGTTCTATATGTCTATGGAATATTCTGTCTGTTTCTTCTGAAGAAAATAACCAGACATCATGGGAAAGCTTCTATTCCAATCCATGTGTTTATCAACTCATGATTGAATTACTATTGTAAAAGTATTTTTTTCAGTCTAATCTTTCTCAAATACTGTTTAAAAATATTAAATTAGTTTTCTGATCTCATGTCTTGCTCATGAACATAAAACAACTCATTGTCAGCCATATGAAGTCCAAATTCCAGTACTTGGCATTTAAATTTATGCATAAGCTGGTATAATAATAGCTATCTGAACAACTGTATTTCTCAGTATTCAAACCCACATTATAATTTAATCTAGTAGTCTCCATCCTACTCCACATACATGATTCAGATTATAATAAACAAACATTTATTAAGCATTTGCTATATTCAGACACTATGCTAGATATTGAGGATGTGAAGATAAAAAATAACAGTCCCTGTTCTCAAGGAAATCACAATCTAACAAGGAGGCTATCTCAAACACAATAGAGTAGTATACAAAGTGGTCAGTGCTAAGAAAGAAGGAATGTTTAAATATGTCTTTAATATTTAAATGCCTACTATGTGCCAGTCATTGTGTTATATATTAAAATAATAATTTGTAAGGTGTTATGCTTTTAAGGTACTGCCCTTTGATATGCTGAGTAAATCTTCTCAGAGTTCTCAGAGAAACATATGATCTGATTGAGCATCTTGAGATAATTGCTAATGGTATTTTGAGTGTGACATGCTATGGTATATTAAAGTGATAACAGACACAAATATTGTTTTGTAT
Source organism: Bettongia penicillata ogilbyi (assembly GCA_023548195.1). Lineage (NCBI taxonomy): Eukaryota > Metazoa > Chordata > Mammalia > Diprotodontia > Potoroidae > Bettongia > Bettongia penicillata. Next base: position 388,905 of record JAJHZJ010000379.1, on the reverse strand, counting down.
GGTTATGGGGTAAATGCAATTTAACTGATTATAGATAGATGATCAATTGATCAATCAATAAGTATCTATTAAGTACCTACTATGTGTCAGATACTATACAAGGAATTGGGGATAAAAGTACAAAGATTGTAAATCGTCCCTGAATAAAAAAAATCAAGGAGTTTATGTTCTTCTGGAGTAGAAAACAACATATATAAATATTTATAATGTAAATAAAAAGTGAAAAAATACATAAGCAAAGAAGTTAAATACAAGTAATTGAGGAAGGGAAGTACTTGCAGTTGGGGTGATTTAGGAAAAAACTTCATGCAAAAGATGGTTCTTGAGCATCAACTTAAAGGAAGAAATTATCTTTTGACATGGATGGAAGGAGGGATTCCAGGCATAGAAAGTGAGTACAGAGGAAAAACCAGGAATGACAGAGGATGTTGTATGTGTTGCAGTAAGGAAGCCAATTTGGTTAGATTACAGAGTGATGGAGAGGAGCAATGTCCAGTAAAGCCGGAAAGATGTATTAAACAGAGCATTTTACATTTTATCCTAGAGTAAATAGTAAGCTGCTACACCTGACTGAGTAGGGGACTATATGGTGAAGTCTTCACATAAAAATCACTTGGTCAGTACTACATAGAATGCATTGGACTGGTGAGAGATGAGAAGTAGTAGACCAGTTAGGAGAATGTTGCAGTGAACAAGGCATAACCTTAGCTAAGGAAGCATTTTTCTTTTATGTAGAAAGAAGGGGTCAGAAGAAAGAGATGTTGTGGAGGTAGAAACTGTAAAATTTAGCAACTGATGATAAATATGGGGGAGGGAGAGTAAAGAGTTGAGCATTATGTCAAGGTCATTAGAATTATGATGCTGCTTATGTGGGAGTATGGAAGTTTGTAAGTTAGGGAAATTGGGAGAAGAGGAAGGGAAATACCACCATTTTGAATTTAAGATGTCCCTAGGACAACCCCTTTGAATGGTCCAAAAGACAATTGATGATGCTGAACTGAGCCTCAGAGAAGAGACTGAGATATCCATCAATGCATGCATGCATATATACACACATATACATATATATGATATGTGTATGCACACTAATATACATGTATGCATATGCATACATTTATCTACGTATGTCTACATGTATATAAATGTATATCTGTCCACATGTATACACACACACACACACATGAGAGATATAGATAGATACATATCTATCTATCACATGGTCATTTATGTAGAAATGAGAGTGAAACCCATGGGAATTGATGATGCAGCGAAAAAGGTGTAGAACCTTTGAGTTATGCATAATTAGGAGAAGTGATATTGTTAATTAGCTAGCCACAATCTGGAAGATTCAATCACATAGGAGATCCAGAAGAGAGGTTATTTCACGAAAGACCTCACTATGATCCTATATTTCAACTCCTGTACATAACTAAACTTCTTTTTTTTAAAAAAAGCTCTCTACAATAAGTGCCTCTAATTTCTTTCCTTTTACTCTGCAGTCTGTCTTTCAAACTCATCATTCAACTGAAACTGCTTTTTCCAAAGTTACCACTTGTTGAATCCCCCAAAGATCTATGCCTGCATGAGATCTTTCTTCTGGGCATGAATGAATAAGATGAGAGCAAGGATGGTATGCACTCAATTTATTCTCAAGCTAGCTCAGAGTGTATATAGGTATTCTACTACCATGCATGCAAGAAGCTCGTATACACTGTGTGCTGACCTTATGTACTTGACTGTTGCTGTGCTTGCTCAACATAATTGCTGAAGGTTCGTCCATCATGTAAGTCATGCAAAGACATGATGTCCCAAGAGATTTCTCCCAAGGACACCATGACACTGATAACCCGAGAGTTCCAAACCCCTTACAACCACTGATCTTTTAACTATTAAATCTAATAGCCTTCTCTCCATTCTCATTCTTTTTGAAAAATTTGGTGCTATTGACACTATCATGCTCTTTTCCTTGGTGTTATTATTTTTTTTAAGTTTTTATGACACTACTCACTCTTGGCTTTTGTTTTCCTACTTGTCTCACTTTTCCTTCTTTTTCTCCTTTGGTGAAACTTCTTCTTGATTGTACTATGAGTGTCTCCCAAAACTCTGATCTGGAATCTTTTATTTTATCCCTCCGTACTATTTCATTTATGAGTTTCAAGGTGGCACATTTGATACAGGGCTGGGCCTGAAGTCAGAAAAACTCATTGCATGAGTTCAAATGTGGCCTCAGACACTTACTACCTGTGGGACTCTGGAAAAGTCACTTAACTCTGCTCAGTTCTTCATCTGTAGAATGAGCTGGAGAAAGATATAGCAAATTGCTCCAGTATCTTTGCCAAGAAAACCCCAAATGGAGTCAGGAAGAATTGAACATGACTGAAAAGCTGTTGAACAAGACTATTCATTAAGTAATCTCATCAGGTATCATGGATTCAATTATATCTCTATGAAGATGTAGCACCAACATGATATTCAGAGCCCCTACAGAGGTTATGAATATCCCAGCACAATTCTGAATTGCAAAATACAACAGATTCTCCACATGGGAGTTAGAGTCAAAACATTTATTCAGATCCCAGAGAGCAAAATTCATGATAAGCTATACATAACAGCAACGCAGAGGGCAGCACCAGTCTCAAACCTTCCCCTTGCTAGGCTTTCCACAAACTAGCTCCCTTAAAGAAAATCACAAACAAGCTCTCTCACTCACAATAACTTGTTTGCCTGCATCTTTCAATTCTGACTGCTATGATCAAATTTCCTCTCAGTTCTATTTTACCTCTGCCTCTTCCTCTTTCACCCTTACTGTTCCACCCTTTCCTGTTCCATGTGACTTTAGACTTATGTGACTCAGGCTTCCATGTGACTTAGGTTACATGGGCCTCAAAGTGAATGGGAAAGATCTTTCCATTTAAATTACCGTTACAGAAGTGAATTCTGAGATCTATTTATCCAGCCCAACCTCTTTCCTGATCTCTATTCTCACATGTACAACTATTACAAGATACCATAAACTGAATGTCTTTTTGTTATCTTTGACTCAACATGTCCAAATATTACCTTATTCTTAAATCTTCCCCTCTTTCTAACTCTATTATCCCACTGTTAAGTGTGGCACCATCTTTCTAGTATCATAACTAAGGTGCTTTCCTCAGCTCTTCACTCTTGCTGATGCTGTCTTTTTCCCAGTCCAGTTAGTTGTCAAATTATGCCATTAAAAATGTCTCTTATATGCCCAATTCTCTCATTTTACACTTCAACCATTCTACTATAGGCAATAATCATGCCACATTTGGATTATTACAATAATCTTATGGTTGGTTTCTCCAACTTAAGTGTGTCTTTGTTGTACTCCATCATCTATCCATCTGTCTAGTTGATTTTCCTAAATGACAAGAATGACTATATCACTCCCCTTTACGGTTAACTAGTGGGGTTCTCTATTACCTCTTGCATTAATTATTAAACCCTCTGCTTGTCTTCTAAAGTCTTTCATAACCTGGCTTTTTTCTACCTTTCCAGTATTTTCAATAACTTAATCCTCCTCTTTGAATTCTATTATCCAATGGCATGGGTCACTTTACTGTTTCACACACAAAAGACCCACCAACTTTTTATTCAAGGCATTTTCATTAAATGTTCTTCATGTCTGGAATTCTTTTTATCCTAATATATTTCTTCTGTTTGTTATTTCTTCTTTGTGAAATGTGATTTTATATTTTATGCTAGAAACACACCAGAGAAAAAAGGAGGATGGGATAATGTCTACAAATATGATAATGTTCAAATTGGGCATTTGTTTTTCAAAATTTATTTTCTTTCATTGATTATAAAAGATGCAGTAAAAATAAATATGGTGGGGGAGAGGAGCCAGGATGGTGGAGTAGAAAGACTCACGAATGCTAGCTCTGAATCCAAAGCCCGTAAATTTCCTGGAAAAAGAACTCCCTACAAATTCTGGAGCAGTGGAACCCACGTAGAAACACACTGGAAGAGATTTCCATTCCAGAGAGCCCTGGAAAGCCGTCCCCAGGGGTCCGTCACGCGGAGCCCAACCCTGCCTTGCCCCAGCTGCATGGCCCCAGAGGAGCAGATCCAAGCAGGCTTCAGGGACAGAATCTCCGGCGGCCGAGAAGGTCCCTCCGCCCACAGGTGCTACAGGTCAGTGAGAGAGACTTCTGGGCTGGTCGAGAGGGGAGCGGGGTGTCTCCGTGACTCGGGCCCCCTTGGGAGGCAGCGGCGGAGGGAGCGGCAGAGGCAGCAGCAGAGGCAGCAGCTCAGGACTCCTGAAGCAGACAGGGGCTCGGGGCCATTACAGAAGGTCTCTGCATAAAGCCCCTGAGGGAACTGAGCCTGGGAGGGGGCCATGCCCCCACCCAAGCAACAGAACTTAAGCTCACATTGAATAGCAGCCACTCCCGCCACTGAAAGCCCTGAGGCTGAAAAGCAGCATTTGAATCTCAGACCCCAAGCACTAGCTGGATGGATCTAGGCAGGGGTGGACAGGAATTTCAGAAGTCAGGTACCTGGCTGGGAAAATGCCCAGAAAAAGGAAGCAAAATGAGACCATAGAGAGCTACTTTCTTGGGGAAGAGATGTTCGTTCCCCCAATCATTTCTGATAAGGAAGTACAATGCTTGCCATCAGGGAAAGACGTGGAGGTTGGGGCCGCTTTATTCTAGACATCCGGGGTGGATGTCCGGTGGGCTCAGGCCATGGAAGAGCTCAAAAAGGATTTTGAAAATCAAGTTAGACAGGTGGAGGAAAAACTGGGAAGAGAAATGAGAGAGATGCAAGAAAAGCATGAAAAACAGGTCAATACCTTGGTAAAGGAGACCCAAAAAAATGCTGAAGAAAATAAGACCATGAAAAATAGGCTCACTCAATTGGAAAAAGAGGTTCAAAAAGCCAATGAGGAGAAGAATGCTTTCAAAAGCAAAATTAGCCAAATGGAAAAAGAGGTTCAAAAGCTCACTGAAGAAAATAGTTCTCTCAAGGTTAGAATGGAATAGATGGAGTCTAATGACTTTCTGAGAAACCAAGAAATCACAAAACAAAACCAAAAGAATGAAAAAAATGGAGGAGAATGTGAAATATCTCATTGGAAAAACAACTGACCTGGAAAATAGATCCAGCAGAGACAATTTAAAAATTATGGGACTACCTGAAAGCCATGATCAGAAAAAGAGGCTAGACATCATCTTCCATGAAATTATCAAGGACAACTGCCCTGAGATTCTACAACCAGAGGGCAAAATAAGTATTGAAGGAATCCATCGATCACCACCTGAAAGAGATCCAGAAAGAGAAACTCCAAGGAACATTGTGGCCAAATTCCAGAATTCCCAGGTCAAGGAGAAAATATTGCAAGTCCTAGAAGGAAACAATTCCAGTATTGTGGAAATACAATCAGGATAACACAAGATCTAGCAGCTTCTACATTAAGGGATTGAAGGGCATGGAATAGGATATTCCAGAAGTCAAAGGAACTAGAACTCAAACTAAGAATCACCTACCCAACAAAACTGAGTATGATACTTCAGGGGAAATATGGTTTTTCAAGGAAACAGAGGACTTTCAAGCATTCTTGATGAAAGACCAGAGCTGAAAAGAAAATTTGACTTTCAAACACAAGAATGAGAAGAAGCATGAAAAAGTAAACAGCAAAGAGAAGTCATAAGGGACTTACCAAAGGTGAACTGTTTACATTCCTACATGGAAAGACAATATTTGTAACTCTTAAAAAGTTTCAGTATCTGGGCAGTTGGTGGGACCACACACAGCGGTACACACACACACGCACACATTCACACATGTACATGCGCGCACGCACACACACATACACACATGCATCCACATACAGAGACAGAGCACAGAGTGTATTGAATAGGTATTTTCGGAGTGTATTGAATTTATCTTAACAGAAATTAAGGTAAATGGTGAGAGAGAAATGTAGTGGGAGGACAGAGGGTGAAATGGAATGGGGTAAATTATCTCTCATTAAGGAGGTAAGCAGGAGACTTTTTAGTGGAGGGAAAAAGAGGAGAGCTGAGAAAAAAAAACATGAAGTGTACCCTCATCACATTCGACTAAAGGAAGGAATAAAATGCACACTCATTTTGATATGAAAACCTATCTTACAGTACACAAAAGTGGGGAAGAAGGAGATAAGCAGGGAGGGAGCGATGATGGAAGGGAGGGCAATGGAAGAAGGAAGCAATTTCAAGTCAACACTCAGGGTAGGACAGGATCAAAAGACAGAATAGAAACAATGGGGGGCAGAATAGCATGGAGGGATATACAGTTAGTCTTACATGACACGACTGTTATCGAAATCATTTGCAAAACTACACAGATATGGCCTATATTGAATTTCCTGCCTTCCCAAAGGATATGGGTGGGGAGGGAGGGATGGGGAGAATTTGGAACTCAAAGTTTTAGAAACAACTGCTGAGTATTGTTGTTGCTACTAGGAAATAAGAAATTCAGTTAATGGGGAATAGAAAGTCTTCTGGCCCTACAGGACAAAAGAGAAGATGGGGACAAGAGAAGGGAGGGATGATAGAGGAGAGGGCAGATTGGTGATAGGTAAAATTAGAATGCTCGGTGTATTGGGGTGGGGGGAGGGGATAAATGGGGAGAAAATTTGGAACCCAAATTTTGTGAGAACAAATGTAAAAAGTTAAATAAATAAATTTATATTAAAAAAATAAATAAATATGGTGTAAATGATTTTTTTTAAATAAGAGGAAAATGTGGGAAAAAATAAAGGAAAATTTATTGGAGATAAGAACAATAGAGGAAATAAACTTAAAAGAAGAAATTATAGGAAGTTGGTGGAGGAAAGCAGAATTACACAATTAACTAAATAGGCTAAGAAAAGAGTTAAAAGTGGGAAATTGATACATAAAGAAATAGATTTAAGAGCTGAAGAAGAGAGGAAGTAGAAGAAAGCAAGTAAGAAAAATGATAGAAGGAAAGAAGCAAAAGAAAGAATCATTTCAAGTAAACTCTACGAACTTAGGATAGCATAGTCACATTGAATAGCAGCCACTCCTGCTGCTGAAAGCCCTGAGGCTGGGAAGCAGCATTTGAATCTCAGACCCCAAGCACTAGCTGGGTGGATCTAGGCAGGGGTGGACAGGAATCTCAGAAGTCAGGTAACTGGCTGGGAAAATGGCTGGGAAAGTTCACTAATTCACCAATTGAAAATTCACCAATAACCCCCTGAAAGGGACACCAAAAGGAAAATTTCTAGGAATATTATAGCCAAATTCCAGAGATCCCTGGTCAAGGAGAAAATATTACAAGCAGACAGAAAGAAACAATTCAAGTATTGTGGAAATACAAATATGGTAACACAGGATTTAGCAATTTCTACACTAATGGACTGAGGGACTTGGAACATAATATTCCAGAGTTCAAAGGAGACAGAATTAAAACCAAGAATCACCTACCCAGAAAAACTGAGTTTAATATTTTAGGGGGGAAATGGTCACTCAATGAAATAGAGAACTTTCAAGCATACTTGATGAAACGACCAGAGCTGAATAAAATATTTGACTTTCACATACATGAATCAAGAGAAACATTAAAAGGTAAATAGAAAAAAAAAGAAATAAATAATTCATTAAAATTGAACTCTTCACATTCCTACATGGAAAGATGATATTTGTAACTCATGAGACCTTTTTCAGTATTAGGGTAGATAGAGAGCATATATACATACATATATTTGTATATGTACATGTACGTGTATATGCATATATACATTATATATATATGTATATATATGTATATATATATATATATATATATATTTAGGTGTGTATGGGCATGTATGTTTGTGTATACTATATATGTTTAGGTATATATAGGGACAAGTGTGTATGTACACGTACATGTATACATAGAGAGAGGGCACAGTATGGGCTAAATATGGAGGGAGAATACCTATAAATAAAATTTACTGTTGAGTGGAATGTACTAACTAAGAAAAGGGAGCAGTAGAATGAAGGAAATCATGTCACATAGAAGATGCAAGAAAGTGCTTTTACAATGAAGGAGAAGAGGGAGGAAATGAAAGGGAATAAGTGAATCTTACTCTCATGAGATTTAGCTTAAGGAGGGAATACCACAGACTCAATTGCATATGGACACCCACTTTATCTTGAATAAAGGAAGGGGGAAGGAAAGGGAAGATAATAGAAGGGATGGCAAATTGGGAAAAGGGGTAATCTGAAGGAAACATTATTGTGGAAGACAGGTCAAGGGAGAGAATGGAATAAATTGAGGGCAGGATATGAAAGACGGAAATGTGGTTAGTCTTCTGCAATATAACTATTACAGAAGAGTTTGGCATGGCCACACATGTATGACCTGTGTTGACTTGCTTGCTTTCTCAGATGGGGGTTCACCAACTACTGAGCCTACCTGTTCTCTAGCTCAGGGGAGGAGACCTCCTGCAGTCAGACCACCCCTTCCTCACACCTCACTTAGGAAGTTTCAAGGTAACTCCTGGGGAAACTCAGAAAGAATTCACCTGGCCTCTGCTTTGGCACACCAGCCAGCTCAGTGTTAGGTTAGCTGCAGCATTCTAACTTCTAGATTAAAGAACCAGAATCTGCAACACACAAAGTCCCAAATTTTCATCCTAAGAACAGTGGGACAGTGCCCCCTGTGTCCCAGGAGCGGAGATCTACCTTAAAAGGCAGGCAAAAGTCAATCTTCATGAGGAAGATGCAAGCCAGGAAAGATCATACAATCTTACTGTAGAGAAAAAGACCAAAATATGAATACAGAAGTGGTCAGCAATGAGACTGTACTCACATCTGAAACCTCAGAAGGGAATATGAATAGGCTAAAAGCTAAAAAGCTTTCTTGGAAGAGCTGAACAAGGATTTTAATAGCCAAAATGGAGGGATAGAAGAAAAATTTACCAATGATTTTAAAAATGAGAAGAAAAGAAATCAGTGAAGAGAAAAACATCTTAAAAAGTAAAAACAGAGAAATGGAAAAAGAAGTACAAAATCTAACTGGAGAAAATAACTCCTTAAAAGGAATAACTGGGGAAATGGAAAAGAAGATTCAAAAGTTAACTGAAGAAAACGATCTATTAAAAATTAGAATTGGACAAGTAGAAGCTAATGACTCCATGAGACATAAAGAATCAGTCAAACAGAACATAAAGGATGAAAAAATAGAAAATGTAAAATATCTCATTGTAAAAACAAATGACTTGAAAAATAGATCCAGAAGAGAAAATCTTTTTTTTAATAAAAATTTATTTATTTAACCTTTTACATTCATTTTCACAAAATTTTGGGTTCCAAATTTTCTCCCCTTTTATCCCCTCCCCCACCCTAATGCACCGAGCATTCTAATTTTCCCTATCACCAATCTGGCCTCTCTTCTATCCTCCCTCCCTTCTCTTGTCCCCATCTTCTCTTTTGTCCTGTAGGGCCAGATGACTTTCTATTCCCCATTGACTGTATTTCTTATTTCCTAGTAGCAAGAACAATACTGAACAGTTGTTCCTAAAACTTTGAGTTCCAAATTCTCCCCCTCCCTCCCTCCCCACCTGTTCCCTTTGGGAAGGCAGGCAATTCAATATAGGCCCTATCTGTGTAGTTTTGCAAATGACTTTGATAATAGTCGTGTTGTGTAAGACTAACTGTATATCCCTCCATCCTATTCTGCCCCTCATTGTTTCTATTCTGTCTTTTGATCCTGTCCCTCCCCAAGAGTGTTGACTTCAAATTGCTCCCTCCTCTCATTGCCCTCCCTTCTATCATCCCCCCACCTTGCTTATTTCCTTCTCCCCCACATTCCTGTATTGTAAGATAGGTTTTCACACCAAAATGAGTGTGCATTTTATTCCTTCCTTTAGTTGAATGTGATGAGGGTAAACTTCATGTTTTTTCCTCAGCTCTCCTCTTTTTCCCTCCACTAAAAAGTCTCCTGCTTGCCTCTTGAATGAGATATAATTTACCCCATTCCATTTCACCCACTTTCCTCCCACTACATTTCTCTCTCACCATTTACCTTAATTTCGTTTAAGATATGGTCCCATCCTATTCAATTCACTCTGTGCTCTCTGTCTCTGTATGTGCATGCATGTGTGTATGTGTGTGTGCATGCACGGGTGTACATGTGTCTGTGTGTGTGTGCATGTGTATGTGTGTGTATGTGTGTGGTCCCACCAACTACCCAGATACTGAAAAATTTTAAGAGTTACAAATATTGTCTTTCCATGTAGGAATGTAAACAGTTCACCTTTAGTAAGTCCCTTATGACTTCTCTTTGCTGTTTACTTTTTCATGCTTCTTCTCATTCTTGTGTTTGAAAGTCAAATTTTCTTTTCAGCTCTGGTCTTTTCATCAAGAATGCTTGAAAGTCCTCTGTTTCCTTGAAAGACCATACTTTCCCCTGAGGTATTATACTCAGTTTTGCTGGGTAGGTGATTCTTGGTTTGAGTCCTAGTTCCTTTGACTTCTGGAATATTCTATTCCATGCCCTTCAATCCCTTAATGTAGAAGCTGCTAGATCTTGAGTTATCCTGATTGTATTTCCACAACACTGGAATTGTTTCTTCATAGCTGCTTGCAATATTTTCTCCTTGACCTAGGAGTTCTGGAATTTGGCCACAATGTTCCTAGGAGTTTTTCTTTTTGGATCTCTTTCAGGTGGTGATCGATGGATTCTTTCAATACTTATTTTGCCCTCTGGTTGTAGAATATCAGGGCCATTTTCCTCGATAATTTCATGAAAGATGATGTCTAGGTTCTTTTTTTGATCATGGCTTTCAGGTAGTCCCATAATTTTTAAATTGTCTCTGCTGGATCTATTTTCCAGGTCAGTTGTTTTTCCAATGAGATATTTCACATTCTCTTCCATTTTTTCATTCTTTTGGTTTTGATTTGTGATTTCTTGGTTTCTCAGAAAGTCATTAGACTCCATCTATTCCATTCTAACCTTGAGAGAACTATTTTCTTCAGTGAGCTTTTGAACCTCTTTTTCCATTTGGCAAATTCTGCTTTTGAAAGCATTCTTCTCCTCATTGGCTTTTTGAACCTCTTTTGCCAATTGAGTGAGCGTATTTTTTAAGATGTTATTTTCTTCAGCATTTTTTTGGGTCTCCTTTAGCAAGGTATCAACCCATTTTTCATGCTTTTCTTGCATCTTTGTCATTTCTCTTCCCAGTTTTTCCTCCACCTGTCTAACTTGACTTTCAAAATCCTTTTTGAGCTCTTCCATGGCCTGAGCCCACCAGACATCCACCTGGGATGTCTGAGATACAGAGGCCCCGACCTCCACATCTTTCCTTGATGGTAAGAATAGTTTCTTGTCATCAGAATTGAAAGGTGGGAACACCTGTACCCCCTCAAAGTAGCTCTCTATAGTCTCATTTTTCTTCCCTTTTCTGGGTATTTTCCCAGCCAGTTACTTGAGTTCTGAGATTCATGTCCACCCCTGCCTAGATCTACCCAGCTGGTGCTTGGGGTCTGAGGTTCAAATGAGTTTTCCATGGCAGGCATGGCTGCTATTCAATGTGAGCTTATGTTGTGGTGCTGGGGTGGGGCAGTAGCGTCTGTGCGTGGAGGGAACTTCGCGACTCCTGGATATTCCGTCCCTGAAGCCTGCTCAGATCTACTCCCCTTGGTCGCGCAGCCAGGGCAGCACAGGGGTGGACTCCGCTTTCTGGGGCATGACGGACCCCTGGGGATCACTCTCCACGGCTCTCTGGAACAGAAATCTTTTCCACTGTGTTTCTGCGTGCCTTGCAGTGCTCCAGATTTTGTGGAGAGTTCTTCTTGTAGGAAATATATGGGGTGTGGGTTCAGAGCTAGCATACGTGAGTCTTTCTACTCCGCCATCTTGGCTCCATCCCTGACGAATAGGCTCCAGAAGAGAAAATCTAATAACTATTGGTCTACCAGAAAACCATGATAAAAAAAAAAAAGAACCTGGACAATATCTTCCAAGTAATCACCAAGGAAAACTGCCCTACTTGAAAAATAAGGCAAACATCTACTTGAAGCACTAAATAACTGTAATAAAGTTGTAGGGTACAAAACAAACCCAGATAAATCATCTGTATTTCTCTTTATTACTAACAAAACCCGACAGCAAGAGATAGAAAGAGAAATCTCATTTAAACTTACTGTAGGGGGTGGAGCTAAGATGGTGGAGTGACAGCAACTACTCACTTAAGTTCTTAGACAAAGTCCTTCAGATACCTCTAAAAAGAGCATCTGACCTAAGTTTGCAGGTGCAGAATCTAATAGGAGACAGACTGTGGCAAATTCACAGGACAGAGTGGAAGATATAGGGGATGGAGGAGCATGCAGCATATAATGCAACATGTTCTAGCCAGCGCAGGGCCGCGCAGGATGGGCCTGGGGTGGTCTGAGGAAATGGCAACACAGCAGAATAGCAGATCCGGGCCAGAGTCCAGCAGAGGCAAGGGAGTGAAAGCTGTAGAAGGAGCCCCAGGTAGCATCAGTTGATACACCTGACATTTTCAGCCTGCAGATTAAATATCTGTAAGTCACCTACTTGAACTTCCAGGAGCCAAGATGGCCAAGTGATCAATAAATGTTCTCTCCCCATCCCCTAGCTGACCTTGAAAAAAACCATAAAATATTTCCCCAGAAAATTCCTGGATCAGTGGCATCAGCAGAAGGGGCAAACCATTTCAAAGCAGCTGAGGCTAGAAAAATTGCTAAGGAGTATTCCTCTTACTGTGGTGGAGGAATGGAGCTGCAGTGGGGTGGAGCTTTGCAACCAACAACAGGACCCAAGTACCTCAGGTGTCCAGGGGAAATGGGAAGATACTACAGCAGCTGGGATCACCAAGTGCTCAGCTTGCCTCTGCTCTAGCTCAACTGAGGAGATCTCCAGTGACCTGACCACCCTTCCCCACCACTTAGCAAGCTAGCTCCAAGGCTAATCCATGGAAACACAAACATAATTCACCAGCCTTTCCTTTCTGACACCAGCCAGCCCAGCACCAGGTTCTTTAGCTTCTAACCGAAAGAACCAGAGGCCACAACACACAAAGTCTCACCATCATGAGTAAGAAGCAAGGGAGGAAGTAAAAGACCATGGTATCTTCCTATGGGGACAAGGACCAAAATAACTCACCTGGAAAATAGGAGGGAAAATTTAAGAATTATTGGCCTATCAGAAAGCCATGATGAAAAAAAGGGCCTGGAAAATATAGTCCAAGAAATCATCTAGGAAAACTGCACAGAAATGCCAGATCCAGAGGGCAAAATAGTTATCAAAAGATTCCACCGTTCATCTCCCGAAAGCGATACCAAACTAAACTCACCAAGAAATGTTTCTGTCAAATTGCAGAACTATCATGTGAAGGAAAAAATACTACAGGAAGCCAGAAAGAAACCATTCAAAAATTGAGGAGTTACAGTCAGGATCACACAGGACCTTGCAACTTCTACATTAAAAGTTTGAAAGAATTGAAATATGACTTTCTGTAAGACAAAGGAGGTGGGACTACAACCAAGGATCAGCATAAGATTTCAGGAAAGGAGATTGACATTCAATGAAATAAAGGACTTCCAGACCTTCCTGAAATAAAGACCATAGATCATTAGAAAATTCACTTTTGAAATGCAGGTGTCAAAAGAGGCATTAAAAGGTAAACAGGGGAAAAGAAAATCTTGTTACTCAATTTGGGCGAACTACTTACCTCCTTATAAGGGAAAATGATACTTGTTACTCTTGAGAATTGTATGTCTATTAGGAAATATAGAAGAGATATACATAGATGGAGGGAGCAGGTATAAAGAAAATAATATGATGATAAAAATGTGATTTAAGCATGTGAAGGGTTGTATCAGGAGATGTGAAAGGGGTAAATTATATCACAAGAAGAAGTACAAAATTGCACTACAGTAGAGGGAGAGAGGGGAGAGAGATGAACATTGTCTGAGAGGTACTCTCATCAGATTTGGTACAAGGAGGGAACAATAAACTTAATTAAGGATATAAATCTAACTAACTCTATAGGCGGTAGAAGGGGAAAGGGGAAAGAAAGGAGAGGGGAGGCTAAAAGGAGAGAAGAAGTAGTAAGGGTAAAGAGGAGTAAAAGGGAGTAAAAGTGGAAAAGGAAGGGAAGACTGCAGGAGGTGTTGGTAAAAAATTAAAACTCTATTGGGGAGAAGTGAGAACTAAAAGCACAAATAGTGGGATAGAGGATGGAGGAAAAAAGACAGATAGTCATGGCTGTGAATGTAAATGGGATGAACTCTTCCATAAAATGTAGACGGACAGCAGAATGAATTAAAATCCATAATCCAACAATATGTTGTTTGCAAGAAAGACATTTGAAACGGGGGTATACACACAGGGTGAAGGTAAAAGGTTAGAGCAGAATACATTGTGCTTCAGGTAATGTAACAAAAACAGGGGTAGCAATCCTAATCTCAGACAAAGTAAAAGCAGAAATCAATCTATAATCAAAAGAGATAAGAAAGGAAACTATATCCTGGTAAAAGGCACTATAGACAATGAAACGATTTTATTACTAAACATATATGCTCCAAGTGGTACAGCATCCAAATTTTAGAGGAGAAATTAAGGAAGTTACAGGAAGAAATATACAGCAAAACTATACTAGTGGGGGACCTCAGCCTCCCCCTCTCTGAACTTGATAAATCTAACCTCAAAATGAACAAGAAAGACATTAAGGAGGGGAATAAATCTCTGGATAAGGTAGATATGACAGATCTCTGGAGAAAATTGAATGGGGATAGCAAGGAATAAACTTTTCTCAGTAGTAGATGGCACATATACAAAAACTGACTATGTTCTAGGATATAAAAATCTCACAATCCACTGCAGAAATGCAGAGATAGTCAATGCATCCTTCTCAAACCATAATGCAATAAGAATATATGCAATAAAAGGCCATGGAAAGATACATTAAAAATTATTTGGAAACTAAATAATCTAATCCTAAAGAAGAAGTAGATTACACAACAAATCATAAAAACAGTTAATAATTTCATTTAACAGAATGACGATAATGAGACAATCTACCAAATCTTATGGGATACTGCAAAAGCAGTTCTTAGGGGAAGCTTTATATCTGAATTCCCGCATAAGTAAAATAGAGAAAGAGGAGATCAATAAATTGTGCATGCAGCTGAAAAAGCTTAAAAAAGAACAAATTGAAAGTCATCAGGAAAATACCAACTTAGAAATACTGAAAACCAAAGGAGAAATTAAAACTAAGAGTTGGTTCTATGAAAAAAACAATAAAATTGATAAAACTTTGGTCAGTTTCATTAAAAAAGGATAACTTATGCTATATACATCTAATGGAATGCTACTCTATTATAAGAATTGATGAACAGGAAGACTTCATAGAGGCCTGGAAAGACTTACATGATCTGATACTGAGTGAAAAAAGCAGAACCAAGAAAACTGTGCACAGCAACAATCACAGTGTGAGAGGATTTTTTTCTAGTAGACATTCAGAGGAAGAATTGTGCAATACAATCGCAGAATGTAAGAGGTAATCTTCTTTTGCATTACCATTTCGTTTGTTATATGATCTCTCCTGTTCATTTTAATTCTTCTATGCAACATGACTATGATGAAAATGTATTTAATAGGAATGTATGTTTAGAAACTATACAAAATTGTATGCGATTTCAGGGAGAGAGGGAGGAAGGAGGGGGATGGAGGGAAAAACTCTCAGATTGTAGGGATTGTAGAGCACTGAAAATAAAAAAAAATTAACAAAAAAAGAAAAAATAATAATAATGAAAAAATAAAGTTATTGTAGACACTATGAAATATTTGGGAGTCTACCTGACAAAACAAACCCAGAGACTAAATGAACACAATTACAAAATGCTTTGCACACAAATGATGCCAGATCTAAATAATTTCAAAATTATCAGTTGTTTGTGGGTAGGCCAAGGATATATAATAAAATGACAATTATACCTAAATTAATTTACCTATTTAGTGCCATGCCAATCAAACTGCCAACAATATTTCTAAAGCTAGAGAAAATAATATCAACACTCATCTGGAAGAAAAAAGGTTCAGAATATCAAGGAAACCAATGAAAAGACATGCTAGGGAAGGCAGCCTAGCCACACCATATCTGAAATTGTATTATAAAGTTACAATTATCAAAACTACTTGGAACTCGCTGTGATGTAGAGGAGTAAATCAGTGTAATATGCTAGTTACATAAGACACCGTAGTCAATGACTATAACAGTCTACTGTTTAATAAACCTAAAGATCCCAGTTCCTGAGATCAGAACTCACTTGCAAAAACTGCTGGGAAAACCGGAAAATAGTGTGACAAAAACTGATACCGTTTAGCAGAATAAAGTCCAAATGCATGCATGATCAGCATATACATGTTATTATAAACAAATTAAGGGAGTACAGAATAGCTTATCCGCCAGATTCATGGAGAATGGAGGAATTTGTGGACAAACAAGATATACAGACCACTGTGACATGCAAAATGTGTATCTTTGATTGTATTAAATTGAAAAGTTTTTGCATAAGCAAATCCAATGATACCAAGATTAGGAGGGAAGTAGAAAACTGGGAAAGAATTTTTGCAACTAGTGTATGTGATAAAGGCCTCATTTCAAAATGCATAGAGAACTGAGTCAAATTTACAAGAATACAAGTCAATCCCCAATTGATAAATGGTCAAAGCATATGAACAGATTTTTCACTGGAAAAAATTGAAGGTATCGGTAGTTACATAAAATGTTCTAAATCATTATTGATTACAACTCTGAGGTGCCACATCACACCTATCAGTTTGGGTAACATGACAAAATAGGAAAATGATAAATGTTGGAGAAGATGTGGGAGAGTTGGAACACTACTTCATTGTTGGTTGAGCTGTGAGTTGATTCAACCATTCTGGAGAGCAATTTGGAACTACCTCCAAAGGGTTACAAAAATGTCCATACCCTTTGACCCAACAATACCACTTCTTGGGCTGTATCCCAAAGAGATTATAAAAATGGGAAACAGACCCACATGTATAAAAATATTTATAGCAGCTCCTCTTGTGTTGGACAAGAACTGGAAATCAAGGGTTGCCCATCAATTTGGGAATGGCTGAAAAAAAACGTGGTATATGAATGTAATGGAATGCTCTTTTGCTAAAAGAAATGATGAACAGGCAGACTTCAGAAAAACTGAAAAGACTTATATGAACTGATGCTGAATAAAGTGAGCAGAGCCAAGAGAGCCTTATACACAGTAACAGCCACAGCATATGAGGAATGTTTTTGATAGACTTAGTTCTTCACAGCAACACCAGGACCTAAAACATTCCCAAAAGACTCATGATGGAAAATGCCATCCACATCTACAGAAAAAGCTATGAAATCAGAACACAGAATGAAGCATACTATTTTCCCTTTTGTTATATTTCTTTTTATTTGATTTTTCTAATGGGTTTTCCCACTTGTTTTATTTCTATGCAACATGACTACTGTGAAAATGTGTAGAGCCCATATAAGATTGCATACCTTCTTGGGGAAGGAGGAGTAAGGGAGGAAAGAAAATTTGGGACTTTTGGAAGCAATTGTTGAAAATTGAAAACAAATAAAATAATAAATTAGTAAAAAAAAACAAACATGGGGAAAATCTATAGACTGACAACTGTGTAGTTGTGTATGTTTGTGTATATAAGGTGTGTATACATAAACAACTGTGTGTGTTTGTGTATATACTTCTATATGTACACATATATGTATGTATATGTGTATGTTCATATGTATATGTGTATCTATAAATGTATATATTTGGAAAAAAAAACATCAATTTATCAAGTACTTACTTTGAGCCATGAACTGTGCCAAGTACTGGGGACATGAATAGAAGCAAAAGAACAGATTGCCCCTTCATGGAAGACAATACACAAAAGGGTACTGAAAATGATTTGCTATGACTTTGAAGTTTAGAAAGTAAGGAGAAGACTTAGAAGGTGATGGAGACTGACTGACAGCAGCCACCTTCACAAAATGGAGATTCCAGAGGAAATCAACAAAGAAAGAAGAGGATTGGTCTGGCAGAGAGATATTACTATGTAAGAGAAGACTATCATATCAAGGTAGTTGGATGGTCTAGAATGAAAGGATCCACAGAAACTGAGGGAAATTCTAGGATGAGACAACAGCTGGTTTTCAAAGAATGGTTTTCAAGAGGCATAGTTTTGAAATCCATAAATTTAGGAGTAAACTCATAGTGAGTGGATAAATAGATAGATGCATAGATGGATAGAGATAGACAAAGGCAAAAATATTATTAAATGTGTGCTATGTATAAGCACTGTTCTAACCACCAGAGTTATAAATAAAGGAAAACTAGACAGTACCTTCCCTTAAGAAATGAGTATCCTGCTATGGAAAGATTACAAATGGATAAGAGGTGGAAAGAATGTAAAGGAAAGTGGTATAAGTATGCCTTGAGAAATTGTAGTGGGGGCTGGTCTTCAGCGACATAACTCACCTACTAAATCTTGGGACTCCATGGGCAGAGTCCAATACTGTGGTGGAAAGAAGATAGTGATGCCTGCAGTAGCATATTAAATGTGTCCTGTTTTAGTCTGTCAAGATCCTTTTCAGATTCAGAATGTTCATTCTTCCTAATTGTATATTTATTTGCAAATTTAACAAGTACTCTGTCTAAACTTTAGTTTACTGTATTGATAAAATTGTTAAATAGTATAAGGCTTATGATGGAACCCTGGAATCCTTTCCTATAGATTTCAATCAACTGTATAGTCATCAAGTTCATATCTTTTCATCTTGCCCACAGTCCCAGCATGGAAGAGTTTTGTCGTTTTCTTTCTCAATGCTTTGATGAAATTGAGGTATACTATACCCACAACTTTCCTCTCATTTGCTGTTTTATCTCTTGTCTAAAAAATAAAATGACAGTCTGACCGAATATATTCTTGTTATTTTGCTCTTAGTGATCATTTTTATGGATACTGCTAAGCTATATCCTTTAAAATATGTTCTGCCAACCAGAAACATTTCTGTCAACAAGAAACATTTCTGTCAACTAGCCTCTTATATGGGAATGATGAGCTGAGAAAAAGCAGACCAGAGACAGAAAAGTTACAAAGTAAAACAGAAACAAGTAAGGGAAATGGCTTGCAAGCAAGGACACATGAGGTGGAGCCCCACTCCTAGTGGGGGAACCTAGGAAGTGGGGAAGATCTCCATATGTATACCCATGGCTACACAGTGTGCTGAAGCCCTGACAAAGAAGGGTAAAAGCAATAATATATAATAAATTTGATTAACAGCAGGAATTCTTGACCAGATACAATTCTGGGATTTTGGTATGGCTGTGATCATGAAGAGGATCAGTGGAAAGGATTGTTGTAATGCCAAACTCAAGGCACAGGCTGCTTGCTGGGCCTTAGCTCTGGAAGACAGGGAGTCTCCTAATATCTTGATAATTCTATGTTTTTGCCAGTGTGGAAAAGGACTAGCCCATGTACAGAGTTCATCTGTATACTTGCCTGATGCAATTTCCTCATGTGGAATAGTCTACAGTGAAATGTCATGGAAATGCTTTGAACATTTAGAAATGTTGGCAAATTTTTCAAAAAGCAATGCATTTAGGAGAGAGATTTTGGTGCTTTTTACTTATTTTAGATGAAAACTTAATCTGGAGGATCTAAGGTTGAGAATTCTACAAGGTCAAGAGGGGAAATCTCCATTTGTCTGGGAATTCACAGTCCAGGAATGAGAGTTCATGTGAGATTTTGTAGTCAGCCCAGCATTGATATGGAAAGGAGGAAAATGTGACCATTGGATCAATGTGAGGAGTAGTTGATATAAAGACTCATTGTGTTGTCCAACCACTATATCGATGTGAAGATGGTGCAACTTGGAGGTGGATAAGTAGCACAGTGCAGAGAGGAATGGACCTAGAGGCAGGAAGGCTTTAAACATGACCTAGGATACCTTCTAATTGTCTGATCCTAGGAAAATCACTTAAACCTTTATGTGCTTTATTTTCCTCATCTGTAAAAAGGGAACAACAATAGCATTTACTTACCAGGGTTATTATAAAGGCAAAATGATTTAGTATTTGCAAAGCATCTTGTCCTTTTTGAAGTGCTATATAAACTATTGTTTATTGGTTTTGTTTGGTGGTGGTGGTGACAACACTAAATCATAGCCTATACTCTCCAGAGATTTGAGTGGTTTATGGGAGACTGTACTTTTGAACATTTGGGTGAAGATCTTTGTACCTTTATTTTTGTTTTATCTCCAGGGCAACTGCATGAGTAAAGGAGGGCTGCTGTGCCTGGGCGCTGGTGAAAGTCTAACGTTGGAGCTCAGTACTGCTGGCCAGGCAGAAGGATTCAACTTGAAGTGAGTCAGGGGCTTCAAGATTCCACAACAAGCTTACTGTAGGGTAGCCTTCCCAGAGAAAATGACAGTCAGGCTCTATGAAGGAAGGAGAAATATTGACCTGTCAGGGATTAGCCTGGGTTCTGGTCATCAAAGAACAGTTTGCAATTTTGACGTCAGAGCTATAAAAAGGAAATGCAGGGGAGAAGAGCCACATGGTCATGATGACATTACATGTACCCACTGAAAATATGAAAGCAAGTCATATGCAAGAGTTTACAGAGGATCTGATTGCCTCTATAGTACAGGTGATGGACTACAGCAATGAACTGAATGTTGGAATGTGGAGAAAAGTCCAGATTTTACTTCCAGTGTAAAGTCATTGGTTACTCAACAGCTCTCAGCAATAAAACATTCTGCCCTCCCACTCACCCCACTCCTCACTAGTTGAAAAGATACACAGTCAGTGCTGTAACTACAGCTTGATTGAAAACTGGTTTCCTAAAGTGCCCCAGATCTCTACATTTTTAAATGTGATCATCAGACAAGGATTTCTTGTTTTGCATTCTCATATAGAGCTTGCTAGTTTTATCCTGGAGTGGAAAGATGGCAAAGAATCCATGAACCTCTTCAATAGTCCTGCCTATCAACTCCTACCTCCCTACAAAACTATAGCACATATGGAAACATTTTTTTCTTCTCAAATTTATGGCTACAGCTTCACAAAACTTTGTGTGAATATTATAGATAAGGGTGTCTGCTAAACAATGTTAAAGGACAGGGATGGATATATATTTGGTGGCTTTTCATCTCACTCCTGGGAGGTCAAGGGTCAGTTTCAAGGGGAGTTTGTTTACCATTTCCTCCAACATTGCAGTGTACACATACACTATTGATCATTACATGCATTTGAATTATGGGCAACAAAATCTGCCAAATGAATTGGCCATGGGAAGTTATTTTGATTATTTTGGGACTTGGGTTGATTATGATTTTAGGAAAGGACACAGCAAAGCAAATCCTAGGTGTTCTACTTATAATAGACCTCAGCTATCTGCCAGGGAAAACTTTGAGTTTGATACTTTAGAGGTATGGGATGTTGGAGATTTCACAAATGAGAAGTCAACCAGTAAGATAATATCCGGAAGAGGAAACAAAAGAATAAGGTGTGATCCTTAACTGCAAGTTCTTAATAACTGGGATCTGGTCATCCTGTGACTACGTTTTTATTCTACTCTATATTAAATTCAATATGTAATGAAAAATTTCCCATTGCTGCCTCATCTAAATTTAGATAACTGTCTGGAACTGAAGATTGTTGGCTGGATGAGTAAAATGATACCCTTTGTATCTCTGCTGTATAGTCTATGGTTATTTCAGAATTTTCTAATAGAGATTTTAATTATTGAAGTAATTTGAGAAGGTTTTCTTATAAATAGGCTATATTTAAGTATATAAAAAAATCCATTACATGGTAAGATTTTGATATTTCAGCTAAAAATATTTATCATTAATCCAAGCTTTCAAGCCTTGATTCAGTATAGCAAGCACAGTTTGCATTACTAGAGTACCTTTACTCAGGGATAACATCAAGGTGGTTGATGTTTCTAAACAAAATGTTATAGAAGCTCATTCAGCCCCTGAACCTAAGCTTTTATTACTCAGAGACTGGTAGAATATTAAAGCCTGAAATGTCCTTAAAGTTCAATGTGTCCAACTTTTTGTTTCCTTTACAATAATACCATAATAGGTGTATTTTAATAAGCCCTTTTATGCCTTTTTAAATTTTTATTCACAATATTTTTTATTTTCCAGATGGAAACACTGAGGCCTAGAAAAGGGAAATGTCAATCAGGCAAAATACTGTATTATTACGTACTGGCAATGTGGACACAGGTATAGAACAATCGGGTACCTTACTGTAACATGACTCGCAAAGGCATGAAATTGCCCTATTGCAGAGCATCCATTTTATCTTCCAACAAAGGCATTTAATAGAAGCACCAGTAGAATTTCCCTATAAGTTGTGCTCAGCTGTAACTTATGAATCTGAGACATAGTTTTATATGGATGTCTACATGGTTGAACTGTAATATCTGATTTCACCTACTCAAATTAAAAGACATTTGAGGTCCAAAATGTGTGAATAGACAGTTTTCAGAGAAAAAAAAAGTGGCCATATGGAAAAAATGCTTTAAATCACTAATAATAAGAGAAATACAAATTAAAAGAACTATAAAATTCCACCTTGGATCCATTAGGTTGACAAGTTTGAGGGGATAAAAAGGAAAATGACATTACTGAGAGGCTATAGGGAAAATGTAACAAACTGTGCATCCCTTCTGATCCAGCAATACTAGATCTATAGCCCAAAAGATTGAAGAGGGAAAGGACCCATATGTACAAAAAGGTAACAGTTTTTGATGTGGTGGCAAAGAATTGGAAACTGAGAAGGTATCCATCAACTGGGAAAAATTGAACAAATTTTAATATTTGAATTGGATGGCACTATTGTGTTGTGAGAAATGATGAAAGGGATGATTTCCAAGAAATCTGGGAAGACTTGTATGAACTGACGCAGGGTGAAGTAAGGACAACCAGGAAAACAACTTTTACAATAATAAAAATATTATAAAGAAAGTTAGTTTTGCATTAAGAATTCAGAGCAGTATAACGACAAACAATATAGATGAAACCTCATGAATATCCCCACCTTCAGATAGAGAGGCAGTGAACTCAAGAATGCAGAATGAAGGGATGAAGTGTATTTCTCTTTGGACATGGTTAATGCTAGAATTTATTTTTTCTGAGCTACAATAGGCTGTAATGTTCTGTTTTTTTTTTTCTTTTTGCTCTCTCATGAAGGAGTGGGGGAAGATGGCAAAGAGAGAATTTAGGCTGAAAATAAGATTGAATATTAAAAAAAAATCTAATTTATCTTGAATGATTAGGTATATCTAAGGTTGACATTGAAGACAATACAACCACATGGTGAGGGGTGGGGGTGTCTAGTCAATAGAATTCGAGAGGAAAAACTTCCAATCCTTGACAGAAAACCCTGGAAACCAGATGTAGAAATGCAACAGGATTGACGCTAGGAGAATAATACAGAATATTAACTCTACTAGGAAACAAACTCAGATTTACAGACTCAGCATTCTTCCCTTGTTTAGAAATAAAAATAGGATTTATATATTTTCATTCCTTCAACACATGCCCTTTACTCTACAGTCTTTCACTGATTACTAACAGAGTCTCTACAATCATATCTGACAGTTATTTCAGTATCCTAAGAAATCATTTATCTAGTCCTAGTGACAAATTCATTGTGATCAATTATTTTTATATTACCAATTATCAAATTGATAACTGATCAATTATCAATTATCAAATACTTTCTTAATGTCTCTCTTCTCATTTTCATTCCCTTCTTCTGTTTGTTTTACCCTTCTTAGTCTCAAGGGGAAAAAAGTGAAGAAATAAGATGACTCATAATGCTTTCTTCTCACTTTCACTTGTTATTTCTATCCTGTTCACCAAAAATAATGAAAATAATAATAATGGAATATTTCTTCTCTCATCTTTGTACTCCCAGCAGTGTTTTAAAAAGCCCATTCCCCAAAAGTTTACATTCCACTAAGGAATACAACGGTAAACATAAATAAATACAAGATCATTTGAAGAAAGAAAGAATGATAATAGCAAGGAGTAAAGAGAGAAGGGTTGGGGGAGGTACTGCATTCTGTTTGATGCCTGTTGTGCTTGAGTTATTGCTTGGATGTTGCGTTGAAGAGGAGGAGTTCAGCAGACAGCTGGTGATGATTTTTGTAGATTTATTTTGTATCCTGTTACTGGTCTCAAACATCTTTTGTATTTCAACAGTGTCAGTCTCTAAGAGTTACCCAGCAGGTGCTGAAAAAGAAAAGGCTTAACACGGGTGACTTCAGAAAGCAAGCCAATAAATTAGACCAGCAACACATATTTATTAAATGCGCAAACAGTACTAAGTTCATCTGTTCAAAACTTTCCAATTGGAAGGGAGAAGGAGGAAAAGAAAAGTATGACAAAATGAGTGATACATTTAGGGATGGACAGCTCATTGAATATGTTACTAGTTCTATATTTAGTGGAATATTTATTCCTTAGTGAGACAAGAAATTCCTTGAATGAAGAGATTAGATTTTCTACTGAATGGTAAGCTCCATAGCATCCAACCTAGTGCCTTAGCGAGGTGTTAAAAGAGAGAAGGTATTGTGTAGAGATAGAGGTTCATCTGAAGATAGAGGTTGTGCTAGGACAGAATGGCTTTGTTCTAGAAATCTTTGACCCTAATGATGTTGTGGCAGGGGAAACAGTCCAGACATCTTCCCTTGAAGAGATACACTATCAAAATTGAATTCTGGTGGCCAGATTGTGGAAGAAAAGTTCTACTGGGTGGCATGGATTGGCAAAGGATTGTGAGGTACAGAATCGTCTTGGACCAATGTAGGAAGGAAGAATTCAGGAGCAAATTCTCAGTAGCCTCACTCTAGCTCTGACCATTAGGATTCAAAAGAATATTTCGCATAGTTAATACATTTAAGCAAGACATACTTTAAACTATTTGTCTGAAACGAGATTAGATGTATTGTCACCCATTTTCTAGGTGTTTTGCTTGACCTTAAACTATTTTGTGTACTTTACTCCTTTAAATCTAACACTGTCAAAGTATAACTCTGGATCTTGGATAATTCACATGCCTAATTCCTCTAAAACCAAACCTTCCTAAAACCAAATCACTATTTGGTTTTGGTCCTTAATTAATGGAAGTTTAACCACTGCAAATGGTCCTGCTTAGACTTTTCCAAGCTGTCAAATTGCTTCCCCTGGACTTGACCCTGGCAAAACCCCTAGTGAGGGTGTGAGAAATGAGTCCACACCTTAATTATTTTATTATTTATTTTTAACACAGTTTATAACAGAAAAGCAATTCCAACTTTTGGTCAGGTGATACTTCTTTTTAAAGTATTTTCAGTATGGACCACAAAATAATTTTTTTTAAAACATTAACCAACTGAGACACAAATAATATCTATGTCGCTAACTTCACAAGCTCCTGACCTAATTGTCTCCACAGTATTACTAAGAGTTAAAGGACCCTAACTTATTGTTGTTGGTCTAAAGTCCTAAGTCTAATAGCTTAATTTTAGACAACCTCGGATGTTCTCCTACCCATAATCTATAATTGAATAGATCTGGTATTAAGCTTGCAAATCTTTTGACTATAGGAAATTGCCAACAATAGTAAGGACATTGAAGGAATACAATATCACCCCTACTTCATATCAGTTCCAGGTAGGATTAGATTATTCACTTCCATTCAGTAAGGCTTAAAATCTGCCAGGTGTCAGTGGGGAAACTGAGCCAGGAGAATCCTCCTTTAGCCCAGGCTGAACAGCCGCTCTCTCACCCTTCCCTTGAGATCACCTATGCAGTTCATACCAGCATCTCATCAGCTTACTGGCATCATGGATTGGAGGCTCAGATCACCTTTCTTTCTACCCATACCTGAAGAGAGACTCAGAAGAACAGTCACTTAATAGTACCATAGCATCCAAAAATGGCAAGTTCCAATAACCAGGTTTCAAATATGACTATAGTTTCACTTTGGCTAAGAAACATCTTTTGAGGCAAGTTTTAAGAGGCTTACATGCTTTTCTATACATGTTCTAGTTCTTGATTAAATGGCAATTATAAAATCAAACTTACCATTAAAACCTTGACTTTTCCATCAAGGCCAAATTTTACCTGAGGTTACCTTCCTCTAGGAAATTTAGACTGAAATTCTTTTCTCCAAACTAAAGATCTCATTGATTTATCCTCAGTAATTAATTCAGTCTATTGTTTTAATACTAATTACTTTTACCTCACTTTTTAACAAGTCCAATTTTTCTCACTATCACTCCCCTCCCCCTGCTTCCTAATATCTTGCATTCTAATTACTCCTTCCTTCAACGTACCCTCCCCTCCATCACACCCCACCCCCTCCTAGCCCCATATTCTGTATTTTCTTGCAGGACAAGATAAATTTCCATACCCCTATCCCTGTAGTTCTTATTTCCCAACTATATGCAATAAAAATTCTCAAAATTTGTTTCTAATATTTTGAATTTCAACTTCTCTCTCTACTCCCCTCTCTCCCCAGCCCCACTGAGAAAGGAAGCAATTCAATACAGATAAAATATGTGTTCTTTTGCAAAAGCTTTTCATAATAAGAATATTGTGTAATACTAATTATATTGCCCTCTGACCTACCCTATCCCCCCTTATTCTCCCCCTACAATTGACCTTGTCCCTTATCAAAAGTGTTTATTTCTAGTGACTCCCTTCTCCCACTTGCCCTCCCTTCTAATATTCCCCTCACCCCACTTGTCACCTCCTCTCCTACTTTCCTGTAGTGTGATATAAATTTTCATATCAAATTTAGTGAGCATGTTATTCCTTCATTCAGTCACATGTGGAGAGAGTAGCTTCATTTTCCACTTCTCCCCTTTTCCCTTTTCTCCTCCATTGAATTAGATTTTTCTTATCTCTTTTGAGTTATAGCTTGCCCTGTTCCATTTCTCCCTATCTCTTCCCAGAATTTTCCTCCTTCACCTCTTATCATTTTATTTTATTTTTGTGTGGATATCATCTCTTCTGATATAACACACCCTGTACTCTCTATCTATATATGTGTATGTGTGCGTGTGTGTACAATTTCTCCATCTACTCAAATGCTGAGAAAAGATTCAAGAGTTAAAAATATTTTCTTTCCATGTAGTAATGTAAATAGTTCTGCTTTAGAGAGTCTTTTATGATTTTTCTTTCCTCTTCACCTTTTCATGCTTCTCTTGATTCTTGTCTTGAGAACTCAAATTTTTCTATAGAGATCTGGTCTTTTCCTCAATATGAATGATTCAAAGATATCATTGAATGACCATTTATTCTCTTGAAGTATTATACTCAGATTTGCTGGGTAGGTGATTCTTGATTTCAATCCCAGTTCTTTTGACCTCTGAAATATGCCATTCCAAGCCCTTTGATTCCTTAGTGTTGAACCTGCCAGATCCTGTGTTATCCTGACTGTATTTCTGCAACACTCAAATTGTTTCTTTCTAGCTACTTGCAGTATTTTCTTCTTGATCTGGGAACTCTGAAACTTGGCCCCAATATTCCTAGGAGTTTCTCTGTTCAGGTTTTTTTCAGGAGGTGATCAATGAATTCTTTCAATATTTATTTTGCCCTCTGATTCTAGAAATTCAGGGCAGTTTTCCTTGATAATTTCATGGAAGATAATGTCTAGGCTCTTTTTTTGATCATGGCTTTGAGGTAGTCCGATAATTTTTGAATTATTTCTCCTGGATCTATTTTTCAGGTCAGTGGTTTTTCCAATGAGTTTACATTATCTTCTATTTTTTCAAATTTTTGATTTTGTTTACCAACTTCTTGCTTTAACTCATAGTCATTCATTTCCCTGAGCTCAATTCTCTCTTTCAACGAATTATTTTATTCAGTGAGCTTTTGAACCTTCTCCTCCATTTGAGTAATTCTTCTTTTTAAAACCTCCTTCTCCTCACTGGCTTTTTGGACCTCTTTTTCCAATTGAGTTAGCCTCTTTTTAAAGCTGTTATTTTCCTCAGTATTTTTACAGTTCTCCTTCAGTAAGCTGCTAACTTGTTTTTAAGGTGTTCTATTGTCTAAGTCCAATTTAAGTTCCCTTTGGAGGCAGATGCCTTGACTTCCTCTGACAGCATTCCTTGTTCTTCCTAATCCAAAAGAATGGAGGGAGACGTCTGTTCCCCAAGACAGTAACATTCTATGGTCTTATTTTTTCCCCTTTTTTGGGCATTTTCCCAACCAGTTACTTGACTTCTGAGTTTCCTCTCCACAACCTCCTCACCTCCCATTCTGCCACTGAGCACTTGGGGGCTGAGATTCAAAGGAGTTGCTCCCAAGCCTTAGGGGTTTTCTGTGGGGCTGTTATTCAGTGTAAGAGTAAGTTCATCTACTCAGGTCGGGGCAGGGCAGCCGCAAGTGGTTCAGTTCCCTCAGGGGGTTTATGATGAGAATTTCAATAATGGATGCAGGCTTTGGGAGCCCCTGTCTGCTGCTGCCTCTACTGCTGATTCTTTAAGCAGCCTGTATTATGGGGGCACCCCACTTCCCTCTCAGCTAAAAATACCCTGTCACTGACCTTTGGCTCCTGTGAGTTGAGGGACCTGTGCTGCTGCTGGAGATTCTGTTCCTGACACGTGCTAGGATCTGCTCTTCTCGGTGCTGTGTGGCCAAGGCACAGTTGGGCTATGCTCCCTGTCTGATGCATACCAGACCTTTCCAGTCAGTTTTTCAGGTCTCTTTGGAACAGAAATATCCTCCACTCTGTTGTTCTGAGGCTTCTGCTGCTCTAGAATTTGTGGAGAGTTCTTCTTTACATGTATTTTATGGGCTGTGGGGTAAGAGGTATGCGTATATGCTTCTTTCTACCCTGCCATCTTGGTTCCTCCCCCCACACCTTAATTTTTTGCATCTTGTTTCACAATATTTCCCTTCGCACTCTGTAGTTTAGCCAAATTACAGTAATTCCCATTTCTACTTACCATCCTGTCCTTTTTCCCTTTTGCTTTTGTACTTGTTCCCTTGCCTAGAATGAACTCCTACCATTTCTATATCTGTTGAATTACTTGATGTCTTTAAAGGATCCTCTTCCAACCTCAAATGGAAATGTCTTCTCCCTCTTCTAATCTCACAAATAATTTGTTTTGACCTCCCTTTACAAAACCTAGGATCAATGCTCTATAGCCAGAAGAGATCTCAAAGGCCTGGTAGTCCAACTCCTTCATTCCACATGAGATGAGTGAAGCCCATGTAAGTTAAGTGACTTACTCAAAGTCACATAGATAGCAAATATCAGAAGTAAGAACTGATCCTCTGCCTCTGTTTTCACCCTACTTTCTTCACAAGGTACTAAGTTCCTCAAGGGTAATGAAAAGGAGTTATGCAAATTAAAGTTAACAGGAAAAAAAATGCCAAGAAGTCAGAAAAGAACTGTGTGTATGTAGGTGTTTATTTTAAAAACAATGTGCACCAAATTGAGTATTTACCGAATCATTTTCACCAAGGCAATTTTTAAAAATCAACTACTGCATCTATATGCATATGTGTCTATATATGTGTGTATGAGTATCTGTGTGTGTCTTTTTTTTCCTAGTATGATGTCAATTGCTTTTGATTTTAAGTGTTGCCAAGTACCATTTTGTATGTTTAGAATGGTTCTACTTACAATAATTGATCTTCATTGAACTGGAATATCTGTTTGT
Organism: Bettongia penicillata ogilbyi; assembly: GCA_023548195.1. NCBI lineage: Eukaryota > Metazoa > Chordata > Mammalia > Diprotodontia > Potoroidae > Bettongia > Bettongia penicillata. The sequence goes on along the minus strand of JAJHZJ010000379.1, from coordinate 359,172 downwards.
TGATACACTAAAAATCAAATAGAAGAGTGAGTCAATGGATATGTAAAATAATGCCACAACTAAAAGCAAGAAAAAAGCAAAGAGGAAAAATTGGGAGAAGTTGATGATATTAGAGAAGGAGGAAAATGATCCAAGAAGATGGAAAAGTATTAGATTCAGAGAATGAGTGGAAGGGAGATTAGAATCAGAGAAAAGATAGTATCTCTTTTTCTGGAACTGCAGGTTAAAGCAGCTGGGTGACATAGTGATTAAGTGGAGGACGTAGGAAAGGCAGAGTTCAAATCTTACTTCAGATACTTATTGTATTTGTGATTCTAGACAAGTCACCCAACTTCTTTCTCTCAGTTTCCTCAATTGTAGAATGGGTGTAATAATGACACCTACCTCATAGGATTGTTATGAGGATCAGAGGAGATGATGCTTATTAAAATGGTCTGAGCACTTTAAGGAGCTATGTAATTTCTTGATATTATTAATGTGAGAGGGAAATTGTTAAGAAAGTGATTCATTAAATTGAAACTAAAGAGCATATTAGGATATTCATGCTGAAGAGCCTCAGTCTCACTCCACAGACCCAACTTCTTTTAAGTAAATGACCTTATATAATTCCCTCAATCTTTGCTGACTAGATGACCAAATGAGCTCTCTCATATGCAATAATTATTATCCTCCTGATGTTTAACCATTTGCTTACATACATGATGCAATCAAAAGACCACTGGGCTTGGAGTGAGAGGATTTGTGTTTGAGCTCTGGTTTGGCTCTTTGCAACCAGAGCCTCAGTTTCTTCAGTTATGAAATGATAAAACATTATTTGTAATTCCTTATCTTAATTACTGATGTCCATAATAACCACCCTGAGTCATCAAAAAATGTTAGAATTTGTTAAGTATCCTTTATGAAGGCAAGAAAGTCTGTAATACATTTAGAAAGATTTTGATAAAAAATGATTGACTTTTTAAAAAAATGTGGTACAAACTACTACAACTTGAAAAATTCACTTCTCTGGCTTAATGTTAATTTCTTTACAATGCCAGAAAAAAGAGGCATTAATGTATATTCAAATATAAGCATTCTACTACTTAGAGACAAGAAATTTCTCATTACAAAACTGTTCTAAGTTTTGTAGTTTTATTTTAATGATAGCCTTGGGGACATTGGATGTCTAATGCTACACTCTTTGTTCCCACTCTGTGAAATTGGTGAGTAGTTTGATGTATGTTTAACTGTCTTAAAAAAAAAAAAAACCTCACATTAATGTCACGTTTCAGAGTAGTTTCCTCTACCATAAGCAAATTGTCACGTTCAATTTAGAGCACTTTGGAGTTACTGCAAAGAAAACTTACTGTAGTTTTTGCTTCTAGGTGGTTAGGAGGCATATGTACCAATTTCCCTGGAGCTTTTCATTTCAGTGTTCCAGGCAAAATGCAGTATAATTTTTTTTTTTTAATAATATCTTCCACCCGATACTCGGACATTAGCTGGGTAAATCTTATATGGAACAATACAGATTTTATGCTATGTGAGTTGGGAGTAGAAGGTAATGGCAAATTTCATCACCTGTTTCATAACTACAGTCTTTTGACACTGTCATCCTACTATTCATGATGAAAAGGCTCCTACTGGGATTTTTTGACATTTGGTCATATCTGAGTATTCTGCAATGTCCAAACTATACTGAAGTTTAGTAACTTCTGGATGTAGCCTGGAAGGTGAATTCAGAGAAGGGCAAGCATCTGGCAGACAGGGAAATTATGATCATAGAATCACAGAATGTTAACAGTTGGAAGGAGCGTTAGAGGTCATATAGTCCAACTCATTAATTTTATAGATAAGGTGCAAATGAGACAATGTATGCAAAGTGCAATGAAAATGTTAAAGCAATATATAAAGAGCTGAGAGACAGACCAGAACATTGGACTAAGTGCTGAACTCTCTCTAAATGCAGACACCACGAGTTCAAATTCAATCACTAACATTTACTAGTTATGTGACTATAGGCAAGATATTTCCACCTCGCTGGCACTTTGTTTCCTTCATCTGTAGAAGAGGAGTCATAATACCTTCAGTACTGACACCCAGAGATATTATGAGGCTCAAGAAAGATAGTGCATAAAAAAGAGCTTTCAAACTTTAAGACACTATATAAAAATATTAAGTATTACTAATATAGGGTAAAAAAAAACAACATGCTTTTAATCTTGTTCAATAGAATGAAAAGTTCAACAGGAAAAGTCCTGTTATAAAAATAGTGTACTGCAGATTTGCACAGGAGGATAAAACATAATTTTTCAAAGTTTAAAGAAGTATTTAGATGTAAGCTCATTTTGACCGGCCTTCTGAAACCATCTCGAATGCTACTCCAGTAGAAGCATGACAGCGTTGTGTATCAGGGTTGAGGAACCTGCAGCCTTGAGACCACAATGTGACTTTCTAGGTCCTTGGCTGCATCCTTTTGACTGAGTCCAAGCTGTGCAGAAGAAATCTTTTTATTAAGGGGATTTGTTCTGTGAAGTTTGAATTCAGTCAAAGGGCTGCACTTGAGGACTGAGGATCCTATGTAGCCTAAAGGGCACAGGTTCTCCACCTCTGGTACCTTGTCCTGTTTCCACTTGATTTTGATTTTCTCTGCTTGTTGTAGTTCATTCTTTCAGTCATGTCCAGCTCTGAAGGACCATATAGACCACAGCACACTAAGCTCTTCAGGCCTCCACTCTCTCCCCAATTCTCTCCAAGTTCATGGTTGTTGCTCCCTTCCATTTCATCCTGTGCTATGCCTTGCTCTTTTTTTCCTTCAATCTTTCCCAATATCAGCATCTTTTCCAATGAGTCCGTATCTTCTCATTAGGTGACCAAAGTATTTAAGTTTCAACTTCACCTTCTAGTGAATAATCTGAATCAAGTATTTCTTTAAGTATTGACTGACTTGATCTCCTTGTTGTCCAAGGGACTCTCAAAAGTCTTTTTTAGCACCACAACTTGAAAGCATCGATTCTGTGGTGCTTAGCTTTCTTTATAGTCCAACTTTTACAGACATGGATTGCTATTGGAAAACCAAAAACAAATCAAACAAACAAAAGCTTAGTTTTTACCAGATGGACCTTTGTTGACAAGATGATGCATCTGCTTTTTATTATGCTGTCCAAATTTGCCATGGCTTGTTTTCCTTTCAAGGAGAAAGTGTCTTTTAATTTCATGACTGCAGTTATCATATGTAATGATCTTTGAGCCCAAGAATGTAAAATCTGACACTACTTGCATTTCTTCTTCCTCTTTTTGCCAGGAAGTAATAGGATCATTTGCTAAGATTCTGCTTTTTTGGTTTATTTTATGGTAAGCTCCAAGTCACTTTTACACTCTTCTCTTTCACCCTCAACAAAAGTTTTCTTAAATTTTCACTTTTTGGAATAAGGGTGATGTCGTCTATATATCTGAGATTGTTTCTGTTCTCTTGGCAACCTGAGTTCTGGCTTTTGATTCATCCAGCCTGGAATTTTGCATGATGTACTCTGCATATAAGTTAAATAAATAAGGTGGCAATACACAGTTTTGTCATGCTAATCTCTCTGAGAATGTACCACATTTTATTTTCATCCACATTGTCAAAGAGTTTAGTTTAGTCATTAAGCTAAGTAGATCAAACGTCTTTGTTTTCTCCATAATCCAGTAAATTTTGGCATTTTGGTCTCTAGTTTCTCTGTATCTTCCTATTCTTCTCGTAATTCTTGGTTCAATTGTTGCTGAGGTCTAGTTTGCAGAATCTAAAGCATTACCTTTCTGATATATGAAATGCAAATGTTTAGTAATATGAACATTCTTTGGCACTTACCTTCTTTAGAATCGGGACATAAAATGATTTTTTGCAATCCAGTGGCCACAACTGAGTTTTCAAAATGTGTTGGCAAACTGAGTTCCACACTTTAACATCATCGCTTTAGGATTTTAAATAGCTGAGCTGGAATTCTACTACCTTCACTAGCTTGATTATTAATAGCACTTCCTAAAGCCCACTTGACTTTATTATCCCAGGTGTCTACCTCTAGATCAGTAACCACACCATCATCATTATCAGTGATGTTAAGATATTTCTTGACCAGTCCTTCCATTTATTCTTGCCATGTCTTAATCTTTTCTATTTCTATTATGACCCTAGCATTTTTGTCTTTTATTAACCCTTTTTTCATTAAACATTTCTTTGACATGTCTAATTTTCTTGAAGAGATCTCTTATCTTTCTCGTTCTATCATTTTCTTTTATTTCCTTGCATTTTTTATTTGAGAAAACCCTTGTTATTTCCTGGAATTGTGTATTTAGTGGAGTATAGCTTTCCCTTTCTCCTTTCCCTTTCATTTTCCTTCTTTACTCAGCTATTTGAAAAGCTCATCAGATAAGCTATTTTACTTTCTCTCTACTTTCTCAGGAATTTTTTTGGTTGTTCCTTTTATACAATATTGTTAACCTCTGTCCATGGTATTTGAAGCACCCCATTTATCAGATCAAATCCTTTGCATCTATTCATCATTTCCGTGTCATATCCATATGGGATGTTATTTAGTTCATACATTTGTGGTCTGATAAATTTCTTTACTTTCTCCAATTTAACTCTGAATTTTGCAACAAGAAGTTCATGATCTGAGCTATAGTCAGACCTAGATCTTGTTTTAACTGATTATTTTTAGAACTTCTCCACATTTGATTGTAAAGTATATTATTAATTTTATTTTGAAATTGACCATTTGGTGATGTCCATATGTAGAGCTGCCTTTTAGGTTGCTGAAAAAGAATGTTTTCTTTGACCAGAAGGTTATCTACACAAAAGCCAAGTAGTCTCTATCCAAGGCCAAACTTGCATGCTATTTCAATTATATTTTGATATCCTACTTTAGTGTTCCAATCCACTATGATGAAAACATTTTTTTGGTCTTATTTCTAGAAGATATTATATATTTTCATAGAACTGATTAATTCTGACCTCCTCAGCATCAGTGGTTGGATCATAGTCTTATGTTACAGTGATGTCGAACACTTTGCTTGGATTCAAACAGATATTGTTTAATTTTTTTTTTTGAGACTATACCTCAGTAACTACTTTTCTCAACATTTTATTGACCATGAGTGTCACTCCATTTATTCTGAGAGATTCTTACTCACAGTAGTATATGCAATGATTTCCTGAATTAAATTTGCCCATTCCCATGCATTTAAGTTCACTGACACCTAAGGTGACTATACCTGATATATCCATTTCCTGTTGGACAACATGCAGCTTACTTTGGTTCAAAGATCTTACATTCTTATGTAATTTCTATCTTTTTAGCATCAGACTTTCCTTTTGTCACCAGAGAAATCTGTAGCTGAGCCTCCTTTTGCTTCAGCTGCTTCATCAGCACTGCTGCTCTTTAGTTGTCCTCTGTTGCTTCCTTTTGTCTTGTTGACCAGCTTCTGATCTTTTGGAGTCATATCTTTTATCATTTTAATGCTGTTTATGTGTTGCTGTTTTGGCAAAGATTCTAGAGGAGTTTGTCATTTCCTTCTCCAGTGGATCTCCTTTTGTCACAACTCTCTACTATACCCTATCTGTCTTGAGCAACTGCATATCATAGCTCAGAGTTTCCCTGAGCTCCATAAGGCCCTCTGCTACAACAAGACCGTGATTCAGAAAGAATTTCTTCTAGTTCTCTATATTTTGAAAATTCTTTGTTGCATGCTACTTGGAGGCTATGAGTATTTGGTGTGCCAACATCTTGTCCTTAAATTCTTTATGGGTGAATATTATCTCTGGACAATTGCAAGATGAGTTCAGACTGTGATAATTGAAGTCAGGAAGTATGAAGACTGAGAAACAACCATTAGATTTGACATCAATGGTCACTTGGAGCACAAAGTTTGAGTTGAATGATGAAATCAGAAACCATATTATAGATAGTTAAGAGTGAGGAAAAAGGAAATGGAGACACCCATGAAGCATGACTTTCTCAATGAATTTAACCAAAGAAGTGGTGAGGGGGAATATATAGGATGATAGCTAGCAAAGATGGTAGGATCAAGTGAGAGTAATTTTTGTTGCTGTTATTTTAAGGATTAGCAAGACCTTGTTTCTTTGTAGGCAGCAAAGAAGTAGACAGAAGATAAGGAGAAGTTGAAGATTACTGAGTGTGGGTGACTGAGAGGTTAATCTGTTGGAAAAAATGGGATAGAGTGGAATCACCTGCCCATGTAAAAGGGTTTGTTTTGCAAGAAGCAGAACCAACTCTTTATATGAAGCAGAGATACAGGAGGAGATAGTTGCAAAGGATATTTGAATGAAACTAGAGAAAGAGGAGGGGAGAAGATGGGGACCTTAGTAAATGGTCTTCATTTTGTTCTGTGAAAAATGAAATGAAGTTCTCATATGAGAATGTGGGCAGACAGTTATGAGGAAGGATAACAAAGATTTGGAAAAGCCACCCACTATGCTCAGGATGACTGTGAAACTATTAGGGAAAGTACAAAAGTATTGACTTGCCATAACAAGGACCCATTTGTGGTTATGTGAGATAAATTTATCATAGACCCAGTCAGTGTGCCTTTACAAATTTTTCACCTTTGTACAACAACATGTAAACAAAAGCAATGGATCATAGGAATGAATCAAGTCTGGGGATCATCAGTAACAAGGTAAGGAGGTAAGGAACTCAAGAGTACTGAGATGGGCTAGTGAACCAAGGGATCAAGATCAAAAGGGGAGAAGAGCAGAGGAGTGATGACTTGGGAATTAAATGAGGGGTCGAGGGAAAGAAAATCACAATGATAACAAAGAATTACAAATAGAGCCTAAGAGAGAGGGAAAAGGAGATTTATAAAATATTATGATATAATTTCAGAATCCATGAACAAGGAAGTAGAATAATTTTGGGAGGGTATGAACATCTGTGTGTAACTGAGGAGGGTTGAAGAATAAGGTCATGAAAAAAGAGTAAATTGAAAACCTGGGAAGTTTAAATGGTTGAAGACTATTAGTATGTATTTTGAATTCCCTTACTATAAGGGAAGGGACTGGGGAAAAGATAAAGACCTTGATATAGGTACTGATATAACTGAAGAAGGAAGGAAAATGTCATGGATGTTGGTGGACTATAGCTACAAAAATATTGGTTATATGGTAAAGATGGATTGAATGAACCCCAAGGGAGGAGAGATTACTTGAATGCTGGTGGTAGAAGGAGACTCTAGTCTCTTCTAGAATACTAGTCCACCATTACAAAAAAGGGGAGGGCTATAAGTGAAACAAATCTATTACTAGAAAATGTGACTAGAGGTATTTTATTATCAGAAACATCCTGGTTTCAGTGAGTATTAGAAGATGAAAGGAGTGAAAATGAAAAGATTTAAGATAAAATTAATTCTGTTAATATTTAGAAGACATTTTGGAGGTCATAGAACGAAGGTTGGGTAGATCTGGATTGAGATAATGAAGGGACTATGTTGAGAATGAAATGATAGAAATGAGGAAGCATGCATGGGGGATGGAGAACAGTATTTATTCAATGACAGGGGTGCTCAAAATTATTGTGATGGGAAGAGGGTGGCAGTATGCAGTAATACAAATTATCAACACTAGGTGGCTGGAAAGCAAGTGATTAAGGGGAGCAGGATAAAAGATGAGCCAGTAGTGAACAGAGAGCAGCAAGTGATAACTGTCACATTATGGAGGACCCAAGGAGGGATGTCTTACTCAGTAAGGACACACAATTAGAGACTACACTATTTATGATCATTTTTCAGTTGCAGTCTAGCTTGTATCACTTTGTCTCTCCTGTTGCATTTCAGTCTCTCATATGATACTTCATTGTGCATATCTGTGCCTTGCGCATGGTCTTCTTTGGCAACGAAGGACAAACACACACAAATGGAATCCCCTCTTATTGGTCTGAAAGCTCCTTGACATCAGGGACTGAATAATTTTGCATCTTTGTATTCCCAGCATTTAACATGGTGCCTTCTATATAAGAGGTATATAATTGATCTATGTCTCTATCAACATGTATATATGCATATGTTATATGTTTTGTTATATACAACAGTGTATAGTATGTTATATATATGTATAACATATGTGCACATTATATATTTTATTCAGATACGGGTTAATCTACATCTATATATACATATATATAAACCTATCTACATCTAACATATCAATATTCATCTACTTTTCTTTATCTCCATCTATATATATGCATATACATATTTCTATGCATATATATGAACATATTACATACTTTATTATATACAGTATGTATCATATACATAGGGCAGCTAGGTGGTAGCGTGGATAGAACACTGGCCTGGAGACAGGAAGAACTGAGTTCAAATCCAGTCTCAGAGTTTTACTAACTGTGTCAAAGCAAGTCACTTAACCCTGTTTGACTGAATTTCTTCATCTATAAAATGAGTTGGAGAAGGAAATGGCAAAACAGTCCAGTGTATTTTCCAAGAAAACCACAAGTGATCACAAAGAGTCGGACATGATTGAAAATGACTAAGCAACAATAATTACATATATGTGTTACAATATATTATATGTACTAATGGACATATTATATATTTTTGGTGTTAACATTGCTACATCCATGTCTATATACATTTATACATGCATATGAAAATTTAGGGATAATAAATAGTAATTGTTTCTCTTTTACCCAAAATCCCTGAAGGTCTTCTCCCAGTTTGATTTTTTTTCTTATTAAAGGGACCATGCCTTGATTAACTACTTACAGAAGCCTCTTCATTGAATTGGTGTATTTCACTCAAAGAGAGAATGTGATAAAACCTTAACCTAAAATGGCCATCCCACATTGCATCCTGGAACATCTCCAGTCATCCTGATGAATAGCAGGCCACTGGATCCAGATGGCTCAGGAGAAAAAAGTGGGTGACCTTGCACCACATCATTTCCTCACTCCAATGAAAGTCAGCTGCAGGTCATGACATGTCATCTTGATGTCATGGTTCTCTTCGAGAATGAAGGACAAACACAGCAACAACTATCTATCTATCTATCTATCTATCTATCTATCTATCTATCTATCTATCTATCTATCTATCTAGTTATCTAATTTTCCTTACCCGAACATTTCCTTTATGCTGCAATCAGTGTAATTTTCCCAGTGTAGTTCTAATTTTCTCTATTATTCAATAAAATCAGTGGCTCTCTACAATTTCCAAGATTTACTATAATTTCTTCTGTTAGGCATTTAAATCTTACCACAACCTGATGCCAACATACCTTTCTAGCTATTCACTTAGTATTCACATCAATGCCTTCTACCATGCAGTCAAACTGGTCTTCTTACTATTCCACATAAATTATTCCATTTCCTGTCTCCTTGTCTTTGCATAGGCTCTCCCTCATCCTTGGGATGCCCTCCATTCTCCCTTCTTCCTTTTCAATTTGACTTTTCTTTAAATCTCAGTTCAAGTGTAGCCTTTTATGAGAAGCCTTTCATGAACCACATCAAATGATAGTACCTCTTGCCCCCCCCCAATCCTCACTCCCCATTACCTTACACCAAGTGTGTATATACTTTTACTCTCTTCTCTCTAGGTCTTTGGGAAACTACTCTTTCCTGGCTTTCAGCCTACCTAATACTCCTTCTCTGCCTTCTTTGCTCAATCTTTCTCCAGATCATGCCTTCTAACCATAGGTGCCCCTCAAGAATCTGTCATAGGTAGTCTTTTCCCACTACACTTTTCCCACTGTACATGTTGTGATCTCATTAGCTTCCATGGATTTAGCTTTCATCTTTATGCTGATGATTCTCTGGTTTATTTGAAATATCTGATTTCTTGCCCCAATCTCTCTGCTGACCTCTAATCGCACATTTTCAACTACTTTTCAGACTTATCAAATTGGATGTCTAGGAAACCTCCTAAACTCAATATGTGCAAAATAGAACTCATTATCTTTGTCCTTAAGCTTGTGCCCTTACTCTCAACCCCCTTTCACCTTCCTTATTACTGAAGAGGGAAACACTATACACTTAATCCCTTATTTTTGCAGCTTTAGGAGTCATTCTGAATTCCTTTCTGTCTCTTACTCCCCATATCCAAACTGCTGCCAAGACCTGCTGCTTTTCCTTTTGGACCATCTCCTGAATATTTCCCCTTCTCTCCTCTAATACTGCTACCAGTCTAGTGCAGGCTTGCATCACCTCATACATTACTTATTGCAATAACTCAGTCAGGAAGCCAGGGCAACCAATAAGCAAAGCCAGGAAAGAGAATATTTCTGGCATAGAGGACAACCAGCAAGAAGACACAGTCAGGAGATGGAGAGTCTAATGCCAAGAACACTACAGAGATCAGTGTTGGTTGTAGAATATGTGGAGAAAAATAAAGTACAAGAAGACTGGAAAGGTAGGAGAAGGCAAGTAGGTGATGGATTTTGAAAGACAGACAAGATTTTATATTAATTTGTTCATTTTAAAATTTGATAGTTTCCATTCTTTCACCAATAAAACCTTTCCCTTCATGTTGGTACTTCCCTCCCTCCACCCCTTCCTAGCTGTTTTATGCTCTTTCTCCACTAGAATATAGTTTCTGAAGGGTGTGTGTGTGTGTGTGTGTGTGTGTACACACACACATATACCGTACATCCACACACATTTATGTATATATGCATGTATATATGTATATGCATGTGTATATGTGTGTATGCATGTGTGTATATGTACACACATGTATATATGATGTGTCATAGGAATAAGAATTTCTAAATCCATTTGATATAATGAGGTCATCAAATGAGAAAGTATAAATGAGAAAAGAAAAGGATACAGGACAGATTATTTGGAAGGCCTTAATTTGATTGTTAGGGGAGGTGATATGGATGATTATCCAACAAAGGAGATAAAGTAGGAAAGATCAGATAGGAGTTGTTTGTCCTTTGTTTTCTGAAGAGGACCTGTAACATCATGGGATGATGTCTTGACTCACAAGTTAGATTTAGATGAAGCTCAGTTGCATAAATTTGTCAGCCTCACTTTCTCTTTCAGAAACATTGAAGTCCAGTGTCAAGAAAAAAAGTTCAGACAAGGAGTGACGGCTTGTCAGTGTTGATATTTTTGATGTTTGACTAAGGTCTAAGCACTTTACATCACCTGCTCCATGGCCATTGGAACAAATTGTTGTCATCTACCCATTGCATTGGGAACAATCTTCACATGCTTGGGGTAGAAACTCCATTAATTCACCGATGGGTTTGAGACCAATTGGTTGTCCTCCACCTGGTTTAACCTGTCTGCTAAGATGGTTGACAGGGATGTGGCTGCTACATATGCTACAGATTCTTGGAGCCACAGTTGAGGACTACGTCAGGTAGATAACAAAAGTCATGAGCAGCCCTGAAAAGGTCTTGTCAAGTTTTTACACCAGTATACCAATTCTCCTTGAACATGGGATATGAGGACAACCTAGAAAAAGTAATGTATACAGGAAGAAAGGGTGGTAAAAGTATTAAATACGTCAGAAATATTAAAGTGAATGAAGATTGAGAAAGGACTATTAGCTATGGCAATTAAGAGATTAATTGCTAATTTTGAAGGAAATAGTTCAAATTTCATTAGGAGTTAAGATAAGAAAGAGGTGGAGAACCTTGAACACTACTGTAAGTATGGTTATACCCTCCCTAGAAAGAGGTAAATTCAGAAAAGGCATAGGTTTGAAGGAGAATGATAGTGTGATCACAACCCATCTATAACAGTTAATTCCTAGTATTCACTATTTACTATTGAAAAAGGAAAGGTGTATATGTGAATGAGTTAGGAGAAGGACGTGATACTGACTGCCTTAGAGTCAATATATAGATAGATCCAAGAAGTAGGTTGTGCAAATGCTTTCTGAGAGGTAAGGGAGGGGTGAGTAAGTGGTAGCAATTTTCTTACTACAACAGAGACAGGTATCTGGATCAAGTTACCATATATCCTTCTTGATCACAGGGTCCCCCTCTAGATGCAACAAGATAAGACCAGTCATGAGAGAGATAAAGGTAGAAGAATCTTGAAGAAATGGGTTGGTAATGTAGGAAACAAATTCATGATTTGCTGGGGATGGGAGACTGTAATGTAATTCTTCTCATTCTATAATTTGATGTTTACATATCCCTTGGAAAGATTAATCCATGGACTCTTTGAGGTAATTCCATAGTCCTTACTTTGGAGAACACCATGAACTCTACAGTACATTGTAGCACTAATATTGCATGATTAAAACTATACATGGAACAAATAAGCTCCCCAAATCATATCAGAGATTTAGAGGTAGAAAGGACTTTAGAGGTCATTTTACCACCAACATGATATTCATAGTGCCTATGGCGGTCACGAATATGCTAGCACAGTTCAGAATTGCAAAATGCAACAGATTCTCCACATGTAAGATAGAACTAAACATTTATCGAAACACCAGAAAGCTGAATTCCAAGACCAGAAAACCAAATCTGTCACAGCAACATAGAAATCTATATCCAATAACAATACAGAGGGCAAAACCATGCCCAAACCTTCCCTATGTTAGGTTTACCACAAACCAGCTCCCAAATCACAAACAAGATCTCCCATTCAAGCTAGTTGCCTTCTCTCTCTTTCTGAGTAGTCTGACCAACTTCCTCTCAGCTCTGCTCTAGTTCAGTCTCTTCCTGCTCCACCTTTCTTGTTCAGTCCATTCCTGTTCCACCCATTCAGTAAGCTCCTCCCACCACAGGCTTATGTGTCTCAGGCTTCCATGTGACTCAAAAAGGTCCCATGGGTCTATTAATGGATGACAAAGATCTTCTTCTTATGCAGAAATACATTGAAATACATCAACATTCCAGTCATCTAGTCTAATCCCTAAATATTGTCCAAAAAGCAATATGGAGAACAAAGTTTGTGGAGGAGGAAAGAGATTGAAAAGGATTAAATTATCTGTCAAAGATCAGAGGTAATAAGTGGCAGAGCCAAGGTTTAAAACCTTCTGAGGTCAAAACCAATGCCCTTTCTACTGAACCACATGGCCTCTAAACTCACCAAAGTGGTAAGTTCTTAAATGTTGTTTTTCTAAATAACCCTGAAAGCAACAAGTGAGAAATAGCTTCTGCTTTGCTATCATAATCATTCTTTTGAAATTCTTTCATTTCTTGATTGTATTATTAAAAAAAAAACCAGGAAGCAAAAAAACTTACAAATAAATGAATGGTTTATTTAATAGTAATTATATGACTTTCCTTTCTGAGGACTTGCCAAGCAAAAGAATTGGGTAGTACTCTTTCTGGTGGCAGGTTGAGTTGTATCCTGTGAACAAATGAGTTTTGCCACATATTAGACTGATGCACTTTGTTTATCTAACAGGGCTGGCTGGCTGTAAAAATTCTCTTTTGTGTCAGACTACATTAGCATGATCGTAGATGTAAAATTATTCGACAGGCCTAGCAACTGGCAGTGCTATCCCTTTAGGGCCCTAAGGTTAAACATCTGTCTAAAGTGAAGTTTCCTAAAAAGCTTTATGTAACTGTAGCCACAATTCAAACAGGCACTTAATGTGGTTGCTGATGGGAGGCAGAAAAGAAGAAAGGGCAAGACAGGGACACTTGAGGGTAACTGTTGGGTTACAGTTTACTGACAGCCTCACCATTGTGCCCATAGGTTACAACACTATGTACTCACAAGCTTTTAAGTCTTATCTCCCCTGCTTTGCATGAATGCCTTTAGCATTAAGTGCTTGAGACCAGAATGACTTAGAGTTATTTTCCATCATCAAAAGTGACTTTCATGTGGGTAAAGATGTCTGACTTAAAAAAAAAAAAAGGACTTCTATAGTGTGATAGTCCCAGCTTCAACTTCCTTGTATCATACCTCTTTTTTCATTGTTCCAGATTGAAACAGCAAAACAAAACCCTCCCCTCTTCTCTTCTCCCTTTCCCCTCAACATCTTCTCTCCTCCAGTGTCATAGTTTTTCCCAGACTCCTTTTCTTGATTCTTCTGAAACAACGTACAATATTTGCATCAGAACATTCATTTTCTCCTAACACAAAAGTATACCTTCCTGCCAAACAGCAAGAAAACAAAAGTAGCATCTCAAAAAAATAATGGGAAAGCAAGTTTTAATAGTGCAATACAAATGTAGGGCATTTCTACAAGCACTGTGCTCTTCAACCTAGTTAATAATAGTACAATTAACCAATAACATCATTTTGCAAATATGGGACTTCTAAGTCAATAGCAGTTATGTAGACACTTCTACTGATGAAAAAACTATGTGTCAGAGAGATTAAGGTATTTTTCTACAGTCATATAAATAGTAAATTGCAAAGTCATAACTTGAATTCATTTCCTGTAACTCCAGTTCTAACATTTTTTTCACAACACTACAGCAAGTCTTTGTCAGAGCAAGACCAGATTTCAAGGATTAGATATGATTTAGGGATCTTCTCACATTACCACCTTCCTTCCTAAGGTAAGCTATTATGGATCTTCTAATTGGCACATCCTTACTCTTCAAAGTAATCTCTTGAAAGACAGTGATCATATTTTATTTTTTTTTTTGCCCATAGTTCTAGCATAAAACCTTTCTTTTAGAATAGACATTCAAAAATGTTTGTCATATTGAATTTTTCTGGATAAACATTCAATCATTTTGTGATCCTAGCTAATTGGACACACACCAAAAGGCAGAATGCCTTATTGAGTTGATAGATTAGTGAATTGAGTTAAAATGATTGGGCATGACACATATGACCCCATATACATGCAAATGATTATACAGGAAAAATCTAACAGGCCCTGAATGTCCTCTAATATTGTATTATTTGAATGTTGCAAGACAACTTTTAGGAAAATGACATAAAACCCAATTTTCACATAATTTATTTTGGAGAGAAAAAAAAAAATTTATCAACAGAGGTGAATTATATTCCCAACATATCTTGGAACAGAATAGCAATAAAGCACCTTTAAAACTGCACAGGGCTATAGAAATGTGAATTAACACTATTATTACTGATAACTCACCAAAATGCAATTTTTCACACAATTGGATATCAGGACTATTTTTCTTAATTATCTTGGGGGTGGGGTGAGTTGTGGAGACAGAGTCAGATAGTGAGACTGAGAGAGATAAAGACAGAGAGAGTGGAAAAAGAATGAACCACATATGTACTAGGCATTGTGCTAAGCACTGAAAAAAACAGAGAGAAACAAGCAAGTAAGACAGTGCTTGCTTCAAAAATCTTATATTCTAATAGGGAAGACAACACATAAAAGAAAGTTAAAAAGGGGTGTGTGGGATTGGGGCAGATTAGAAAAAGACAGAAAATGAGATTATGGCCTGTAAGAGAAACAAGAAGAGAAAAGAGAAAGAGAAAGCTCAACTATCAGAGTCCAGGGCTGTTCCAGTGAAGAAGTCCTCAATCTACAAAAGAAGATAAATGTTGTATTTTTCCATTCAATTGCATTTATTGAAAGGAGATGAAATCAGTCAGTCCCTAACTAGTTTTCCTTATTTAAGCCTCTTGGGACGTATTCTAAATGAATTAATTTCCCTAATGTTTTAGGTATATAGTTTCAACTACCTGATTTTTTTTTAAATTGTGAAAGTTGCTTTCTACAGGAGCTATTCCCTGAAGAGTCCCTCAGAAATATTTGGATTATTTAAATGACTATTAGAGAGGAATTTAATTTATTTGAGGGCTTTGGGAGGTGGGGGACATAACATGGCACAATGCACCTCTTTAAATCCAAGTAAATGCAGATTTCAAAGGAGAATATTAGAGAGTTTGTGAAATTTGTTACTGTTGAAGGCTCTCTATCATTTGATAGATTTAATTTGAAAGTGAGCAGGGGCACAAAGCAGGGTGCACTGGTAATACAGAAGTCAACTTTAACAGAAGTTTGCAAAGCTGTTTTAAGCACTGATAGGTAGAAGGGGACCACCAGAAATATTTAATAGGTTTTATATAGTTTATTTAAAATTATGCTGGTCAAATTCTGACAGGAAATAAAAGTGGAACAGATCACAGAGTAGGCAGGCTAACTGTGTGAGTAGAAGCAGAAAAGACTGGACACAGTCACTGGTGAGAGTGGGATGGTAGGTAGTAAAGTAAAAATCATTCTAGAGTAGGAGAAAACAGGTGATTTGGTCCAGCATGTGCATGTTTTGTCAGTGTAGTGCTACTAATCAAGTGATGCCTTTCCAAGATTAGGTTGTCTCAGTTTTCAAAAATGTCTCTTGTGAGTCAATGATAGGATAATAACCAGTCTGTCTTCAGTTTATGGAGTGTGGTCTTCAAGGTCTGATTTTCCCTCCTGGATGGGGTCAGGCAGCCCTGAACAATCCAAATTGCTCTTGGTCTATGGAAGGAGGTAGAATGTAAAGTACTGGAAAGTGACCTTTTCTAGTGAAGGATCATAAGATTTTAAAATTGAGCTTTGTTATATATCTTAAACAAATATAATACTTTTTTGTCTTTCTCAACTTCAAAGTTTTAGCTACAGATTTTTTTCTTTAATTTCTTCCTTCTTTTCATTCTTAGTTCCAGTGAACAAAGGTGCTTCTTAACTTCAAGAAATAACACTTTCCAAAGGCCTCTCGTGTGTTATGTATTTGAACATTTTCATATAATTAAAGAGAACATATGTTAAAAACTTCATGATTTTGCCATCTTGTGTATTGTCTCCCCAAATTCTCACCCCACAAATCCCCTAAATGTTACCTCAGATTGGAAGCTCAACATCTACTCAAAACCATGATTCACAGATGCTAAGTGATATTTTTATTTTAAGTAGCTAACTGGAAAACACATAATTTAAAAGCAAAACAACAAAATAAAACAAAAAACAGCACAACTGGAGCCTTTACTGAAACATAGCAGGGGAAAAACAAGAAAGCTATCCCCATATGTACTGTGGATTATAGTCACAAAATTCCTTTTAACTCTTGTCATATTCTTAGTTGCCAATGTGGGTCCTTGCAAATCATCCCAGCGGTTCCATTCAAGAATAATGAAAAAAGAGTTAGGTAGAATTGTGGTGAGGAAATTCCTTTCAACTCCTATGAAGCCTATGGTCCAGTCTGAGTCCAAGTAAATCACATTTGGAACAAAACAGAAAAAGGTTGAGTGGAGTTAAAGACCATTGTGCTATAGTCCCCTAGGCACCAAATTGCTGTATTCCTTTCATATGCATTATTCTCCTTTCTAGTTTTATATGGCACAAAGTTTTATGACACATAGCAGAGAATGAAAAATGTGTGTAGCACAGAGAGGATATGGTCAAAGTGTCATGTTCAATCAATGAACTTCAGATAGACAAGTGTTACAAGTCCTGGCTTTTGGCAGTCGAGAGAAGAGCTAAGTACTGGAACCAGGAAAATGGTTAATAAAGTAGTGGTCTGAATCCAAGCTCAGTCAAAACCAAGTCCTAGTGAACTGGAAAGAAATGAAGTCTATAGAGTGAGGTGAGGGGAAGGATAAGGACCAGTGGGAATTGTCTATTGCCAGGAATATCAGTAGAGCATGGCTCTCTCAATGATGCTTTGCTGTGTCTGTTCTGAGCCTTACATTTTCACAGAAGGTTGATAAGGAAGTTGGGGGTGTCATGAGAGGAGTCCCTATTGCTGGTTAAAGGAACAGAGCTACCAGAAGCAGAATCAGAGGCACCAAGTTTACATGGTAATTGGAAAAATTATCTGACCCTTTTTCTATCTTTTCTCACTTTTATTCATTCTGATTAAAAGCACAACAGGCACATTCTTTTTGCCCACGTTAAAAAACAAAAATGCTAAACTCAAGGGCTTCAGAGAATTTTGGGGTGTGGGGATGAGAGGAGTTGTAGAGGCAGTGGAAGAGGAGCATGAAAATGCCTGGAACAGTTAACCTTTTCATCATTCATTTATATAGAGCTTTTATTTCTAAAATGTTGAGCTCCAAATTCTCTCCCTCTCACCTTTCTCTCCACCCACTGAGAAGGTAAGCAATGTGAAATTAATTGTACATGTAAAATCATGCAAAACACATTTCTATATTAGCCATATTTCAAAAGTAAAAAAAAAATAAAAATGGATGTAAAAAGCATACTTACTCTGCACTCAAGAATTCACCAGTTCTCTCTCTGGAGATATTTAGCATTTTAATGCAATTTTAATTTTAATATTTAGCAGTTTAATCCTGACACCTTCAGAATTACCTTGAATTATTGTATCCATCAGAGTAGCTAATTATTTGATGGTGTATTGTTATAGTATTGCTGCTACTGTGTACAATGTTGTCGTGCTTCTGCTCACTTCATTTGGCATCAGTTCATATAGGTCTTCCCATTTTTTTTCCTGAAACATCTCCTTTGTCATTTCTAATAGCACAATTGTGTTCCATCACAAGAATTTACCACAATTTGTGTAGCCGTTCCCCAACTGATGAGCATCCTCTCAGTTTCCAATTGATAGAAAGAGCTGCAATAAATATTTTTGCAGCTCTATGCAGGTGGGACACTTTAACAATCAGAGAGTCAGCCCAAAACAGAAAAAAAAAAAAAAAACATTCTTAGTTTTTTTTTTTTCCTTCAGCTAGACTCTGCAATCAATTTGCCACAATTTACATTTTTTCATGTAAATTCCAGAGCAGAGGCTCCAAGAAATTGTGGCATGTTCAGTGGCCACACCCTATTAAACCATATTGGCAGATGGGCTAAATGAGGTTGAGAGTAGCCAGTGAGCCCCAAAACCACTTTTGAGTTAGGGGAGGGTATCCGCCTGAAGCACTTTAAGACTTCCTAGGCACAATAATTGTATGAGAACATTTTGTTTTAATGGGTCATGAAGGCAGTGAATTAGGTACTGTGGAACACTTAGGGCTTTATTATAACTGAAGACCCCAGGATCATCTACTGCATCCAAAGTCATTGCCAGTCATCTTGACTTGACTTGCCAGTGTGCTCTGATGACTCTGAAAAGAGAGAGAGGCTAGCAACTTCATTCAACTCTGCCTCACATAAAATGAATTTATATGTGAGTCAAAAGGCATCACCTTTGCCATTTAACTATTTTATTATTTTACTATTCAATACTTTTATTTGCATGATCAACCACACCCAGACATAATGTATATCAATCCTGATATCATTATCACTTTGGTCTTCTTCAAGCACAAATGAAAAGAACAACAGGAACAACATAAGAGATTTTCTCTAATGCATAATTGCAATACAGATATGTTATACCCACTGCTTTGTACTAATAAACGTGTGGTAACCATCTCCTGCCTTCAAAAATAAATAAATATATGAAGTTATTTAGTAAAGAGTTGCTATTAATTTCATTCTAAATTATTACGTACTACCTCTCTAAAACCTCAAATGATGCATTAACAATTCACTTTAGAGTAATCTGTACTAGAAGCCCTGTTATATCTCCTACTAAACTTTGGCATGGCTTATGTCTACGTGCATCTATAAATCAGCTACAGCAAGGTGATCTTTTTATTCTCTGTGTTTCTCCAGCTTGACTGTTAAGTGATCCAAATCACATGTGAAGATGATCAGAATGATGAGTTTTAGAGTCCATTCATTTCTGACATACACACTCAATCTTAACCAAGTTTTCAGCAAAGAAATGGTTTCAGAGCATGGTTTAAAATAAATGAGCCTGCTCAATTCTTTTTTGCAATTATTTTTGGCTCACCAAAATCAGTACCTTATTATAAACTGTCCTATTCATAGGGTCATAAGTTTGAGAGCTGGATGGAACCTTAAAGTACATATATTCCAAACCCCTCCTTTTGCAAACTGATAAACTGAGACTGTAAAGGTAGGTAATGACTCCACATAAGGAAAGTGTCTGGCCAACATGTGAACACATATTGTTTTATTCAAATCTATTACTTTTCCAGTAGTTCTCAAAATGTGGTCTGGTGACTTCTTCGGGTCCTCAAGACATTTTCAGGGAGGTCCATAAGGTCAAAACTATTTTCACAATAATTTTAATATACTTAATGTCTACTAAAGTAAATAAAGGAAAATAAACCCATATAAGCAAAAAGGTCAAAAGTACTCAATTGAATTTTATTTTTGTAAGCTAATTCTGACCTTAAGTAGCTTTTATTCTAATAAGGGAAGGTAATACATACAAGGGAATGGAAGCTGGGGAAGTCATAGAGATCAATTGATTGGCATGTCCTTTCCAGACATAGTAGTATTTATTTACTTCTCTTCTAAGAGCCAGAACTAAATAGAAAGGGTACACAGTGAGCATCATGACACACTCTAAAATAAAAAGGGGAGAGAACAGCAATATGCTGTGTACTAAGGCAAGAGACTCACAGTGTGATCAATCAGTAGCCAGAATCTTAGGATAAGAGCTAAAAGAAATGGATGGAAAATAAGAGAAATGGCACGAAGATGACCAAAGAACAGCCAATAAATAATATTTTTATGCTTTAATTTCTGAATAATCCATATTATTTCATTGGTGTGGGTACTCATCCCATAGACACTATTTTGGGTGACATCCATTTCCACCTCCTGCCCCCAATAAATCTTTGTAAAAATAACTTCACTAAGCAATGTGTACCTATAGGAAGGCAGCTATTTTTCATGACAAAAAGACAGAAACAAAAAAATTGTCTTTTCTATTGACAATCATAATAAAGGCAAGAATATAAATGGGTGGGGAAGCATGACCATTTCTCCTTAGCATATTATTCATCCTGTTCAAACTGATTTTTGTTTTAAACTAGAGAGGTTTTTGCAATATTTAATCTTAAAATTGTTAATTATTCTCAGCAAAGAACTGTGATCCCTGCCCACACACAAGAATGGGAAAATAATAAACAAGGTTAGCCTGGTGGTATACTGCCTGTTCTTGTTTCTTTTGTTGTTGCTCATTGGGTATATAGCTATGATTAAAGAGTTTTCGGTAAATCATATTGAGGAAAAGTTTCTAGTCACTAGGTTCTGGTTATTCTGCTCTAGTAGGCCAAAGTGGGTAAAAATTGGCCATGAAGAGATGATTCCCCAAACTGGTAGCAGGAAACAATGACCTCGGTAGAATAAGAACTCTACAGTCACTAGAAGATGAATGGGGATCATAACAGCAAAAGATATGGCTGGTCCCAAAGTAATGAAAATATGTGCTACAACAACATATCATCCTTACAGGTGTGCCTCTCGTTCCTAAACCTTATATGTGCTCATTTGCTCTGCTGATGATTTATCTGAAGGATAATGGGGCAAATATTCTGCCATGACTTATCTAATTACATATACTATTTCATTAAATGGATCTGCTTTGAGGTAATTTTGACTATTATGTCAAAGATGAAAAATAAATACATTTGGTAGGAGCTAGGTAAGTATGATAGGGAGTGGATCTATATCTCAAGAGAAGTGTCCTAGATATTTGCTAATATTTTTGACATCACCATAATGAAGAAATTCATAGCTATTTCATACACCTGAGCTATAAGTTTTGGCCAAAACATTTATTAAAATGGTCTGTACATCAACTCTAAAAAACTAGAAAGATGGAGTGAAATGAAGAGGGGGAAATCAACTTAAAAAAAAAGGAGTGGTTGATTGGCTCCCTGAAAGGAAGTGTCAGATTCTAAAAGACCCTATATCACCAAAATAAAGGGAGGAGGAGGGAGCACAAAAATCCACTGAAGAGAACAACTCCCCAAAACAAACAAACAAAGCAGAATTGAACAAATGGAAAAAAAGGTCCAAAATTTCACTGAGGAAAAAAATTCCTTAAAAATTAGAAATGGACAAGTAGAAGATAATGACTCCATGAGACATGAAGAAATAATAAAACAAAATCAAAACAATGAAAAAAGTAGAAGAAAATGTAAAATATTTTATTAATTTAAATTTATTATGTTTTTTGATGTTCTACAATCACTTCTTTAAAATTAAGATTTTATGCCCCCCATACCTTCTCACCCCCCTACTCCCCTCCCTTTCCACGACAGCATACAATTCTGTAAAGGTACTACATATACTTTCCTATTGAGTACATTTTCACTATAGTCATGCTATGTAGTCACACTAAAATAAATGGAAGAAATTGTACAACAAATCAAAACACAAAACACTAAAACACACACACACACAAACATGATCTGCTACATTCTGCAAATGACTTCCATATTTCTTTCTCTGAGTGTGGAAGGCATTTTGCCTTAGAAAACCACCACTGGGATTTTTTTTTTAGTAACTTCTTGTATTATTATGAAGTTCCAAGTCTACCAGAAAAAACTCTCACACGCTGTGGTCATTGCTGTGCACAAAGTTCTCCTGGTTCTGCTCCTTTTGCTCAGCATCAGGTCATATAAGTCCTCCAGACCTCCCTGAAGTCTCATTGTTCATCATTTCTTATGGCACAATAGTACTCCATTACATTCATATGCCATAGTTTATTCAACCATTCCACAACTGATGGGTATCCCATTGATTTCCAGGTTTTGGCAACCACAAAGAGTGCTGCTATAAATATTTTTGTACAAGTGGGACCCTTTCCATTTTTATGATCTCTTGGGGATACAGTCCTAGCAGCAATATTGCTGTGTCAAAGGATTTTTATAGCTCTTTGGGCATAGTTCCAAACCGTTCTCCAGAAGGGTTGGATGAGTTCACAGCTCCAACAACAATGAATTAGTGTTCCAACTCTCCCCCATCCTCTCCATCATTTATCATTTTCCTGTTCTATCATGTTTGTCAATCTTATAGGTGTGATGTGGTACCTCAGAGTTGTTTTGATTTGCATCTCTCTAATCAGTAGTGATTTAGAGCACTTTTTCATATGATTATAGATATCTTTAATTTCTTCCTCTGAAAAGTGCCTGTTCATATTCTTTGACCATTTATCAATTGGGGAATGACTTGTATGGTTATACATTTGAGTCTGTTCTCTATATATTCTAGAATTGAGACCTTTATCCACAAGCTTAGTCATAAAAATTTTTCCCAATTCATTACATACCTCTGAATGTTGGTTGCATTGGGTTTGGTTGTGCAAAAACTATTCTGTTTAATATAATCAAAATTATCCATCTTGCATTTCATAATGCTTTCTGTCTCTCCTTTAGTCAAAAATTCTTCCCTTCTCCATAAATCTGATAAATACACTATTCCTTGCTCTTCCAGTTTATTCATGATATCGATCTTTATACCTAAATCATGTACCCATCTGGATTTTATTCTTGTGCATGGTGTCAGGCATGGGTCTATGCCTAATTTCCACCACACTATTAACCAGTTTTCCCAGCAATTGTTGTCAAACAGTGAGTTCTTATCCCAGAAGCTGGGGTCTTTGGGTTTATCAAACAGGAGATTGCTATATTCATTGCCTACTGTGTCTTGAGTGCCAAGTCTATTCCACTTGTCTACCCCTCTGTTTCTTAGCCAATACCAAGTGGTTTTGATAATTGTTGCTTTATAGTACAATTTGAGGCCACCTTTCCAAGCATTTCTTTCCATTAGTCCCTTTGATATACTGGACCTTTTGTTCTTCCAAATGAATTTTGATACTATTTTATTCAGCTCTAGAAAATAATTATCTGATAATTTAATTGGTATAGCACTAAATAAGTAAATTACGTAAAATTGTCATTTTTATTATATTAGCTTGGCCTACCCATGAACAAGTGTTGTTTTTCCACTTACTTAAATCTGACTTTATTTGTCCAAAAAGTGTCTTGGAATTGTGTTCATATAATCCCTGGATTTGTTTTGGCAGGTAAACTCCTAAGTATTTTATAGTGTCTACCATAGCTTTAAATGGGAATTCTCTTTCTATCTCTTGTTTTTGGATTTGTTGCTAATATACAGGAATGCAGAAGATTTGTGTGGGTTTATTTTGTAACCTGCAACTTTTTTATAATATAAATTTATTTATTTAACTTTTTGCATTCATTTTCACAAAATTTAGGGTTCCAAATTTTCTCCTCTTTTATCCCCTCCCCCCACCCCAATACGCCAAGCATTCTAATTTTCCCTATCACCAATCTGCCCTCTCTTCTATCATCCCTCCCTTCTCTTGTCCCTATCTTCTATTTTGTCCGCTAGGGCCAGATGACTTTCTATTACCCATTAACTGTATTTCTTATTTCCTAGTAGCAAGAACAATACTAAACAGTTGTTCCTAAAATTTTGAGTTCCAAATTCTCCCCATCCCTCCCTCCTCACCCATTCCCTTTGGTAAGGTAGGCAATTCAATATAGACCCTATATGTGTAGTTTTGCAATTGACTTCGATAATAGTCGTTTTGTGTAAGACTAACTTTACTTCCCTCCATCCTATTCTGCCCCCCATTGTTTCTATTCTGTCTTTTGATCCTGTCCCTCCCCAAGAGTGTTGATTTCAAATTGCTCCCTCCTCCAATTGCCCTCCCTTCTATCCTCCCCTCACCTTGCTTATCTCCTCCCCCACATTCCTGTATTGTAAGATAGGTTTTCATACCAAAATGAGTGTGCATTTTATTCCTTCCTTTAGTCAAATGTGATGAGGGTAAACTTCATGTTTTTTTTCTCAGCTCTCCTCTTTTTCCCTCCACTAAAAAGTCTCCTGCTTGCCTCTTGATGACAGATAATTTACCCCATTCCATTTCACCCTCTTTCCTCCCATTGCATTTGTCTCTCACCATTTACCTTAACTTTTTTAAGATATGGTGCCATCTTATTCAATTCACTCTGTGCTCTCTATGTCTGTATGTACGTGCATGTGTGTATGTGTGTGTGCGTGCACATGTGTACATATGTGTGTGTGTATGTGTGTGTGTGGTCCTACCAACTACCCAGATACTGAAAAGTTTTAAGAGTTACAAATATTGTCTTTCCATGTAGGAATGTAAACAGTTGACTTCTGGTAAGTCCCTTATGACTTCTTTTTGCTGTTTACTTCTTCATGCTTCTTCTCATTCTTGTGTTTGAAAGTCAAATTTTCTTTTCAGCTCTGGTGTTTTCATCAAGAATGCTTTAAAGTCTTCTGTTTCATTGAAAAACCATATTTTCCCCTGAAGTATTATACTCAGTTTAGCTGGGTAGGTGATTCTTGGTTTGAGTCCTAGTTCCTTTGACTTCTGGAATATCCTATTCCAAGCCCTTTGATCCCTTAATGTAGAAGCTGCTAGATCTTGAGTTATCCTGATTGTATCTCCACAATACTGGAATTGTTTCTTTCTAGCTGCTTGCAATATTTTCTCCTTGACCTGGGAATTCTGGAGTTTGGCCACAATGTTCCTAGGAGTTTTTCTTTTTGGATCTCTTTTAGGCAGTGATCAGTGGATTCCTTGAATACTTCTTTTGCCTTCTGGTTCTAGAATATCAGGACAGTATTCCTTGATAATTTCATGAAAGATGATGTCTAGGCTCTTTTTTTGATCATGACTTTCAGGTAGTCTCATAATTTTTAAATTGTCTCTCCTAGATCTATTTTCCAGGTCAGTTGTCTTTCCAACGAGATCCTTCACATTCTCTTCCATTTTTTCATTCTTTTGGTTTTGTTTTGTGATTTCTTGGTTTCTCATAAAGTCATTAGACTCCATCTGTTCCCTTCTAATTTTGAGAGAACTATTAAATTCAGTGAGCTTTTGAGCCTCTTTTTCCATTTGGCTCATTCTGCTTTTGAAAGCATTCTTCTCCTCATTGGCTTTTTGAACCTCTTTTGCCAATTGAGTGAGCCTATTTTTCAAGGTGTTATTTTCTTCAGCATTTTTTTTGGGTCTCCTTTACCAAGGTATTGACCCACTTTTCATGCTTTTCTTGCATCTCTCTCATTTCTCTTCCCAGTTTTTCCTCCACCTGTCTAACTTGCTTTTCACAATCCTTTTTGAGCTCTTCCATGGCCTGAGCCCACCGAACATCCACCTGGGATGTCTGGGATACAGAGGCCCCGACCTCCACGTCTTTCCCTGATGGTAAGAATTGTTCCTCATCATCAGAATTGAAAGGTGGGAACATCTGTACCCCATCAAAATAGCTTTCTATAGTCTTATTTTTCTTCCCTTTTCTGGGCATTTTGCCTGCCAGTTACTTGAGTTCTGAGATTCCTGTCCACCCCCACCTAGATCCGCCCAGTTAGTGCTTAGGGTCTGACATTCAAATGGGCTTTCCTTGGCAGGCACGGCTGCTATTCAATGTGAGCTTAATTTGTGGTGCTGGGGTGAGGGCAGGGCCGCCTCCCAGACTCAGTTCCCTCAGGGTCTTTATGCAGAGCCCTTCAGTAATGGAGCTGGTGGGGGCAGGGCCGCCTCCCAGGCTTAGTTCCCTCAGGGGGGTTTATGCAGAGACCTTAGGTAATGGCCCTGAACTTCAGCCTGCTGCTGGTGGAGTCCCAGGCCCCCACTGCTGCCTCTGCCGCTGCCTCCCAAAAGGGCCTAAGTCACGGAGTCACCCTGCTTCCCTCTTGGCTAGCCCAGAAATCTCTCTCACTGACCTGTAGCGTCTGTGGTCAGAGGGACCTTCATGGTCGCCGGAGATTCCGTCCCTGAAGCCTGCTCGGATCTGCTCCTCTGGGGCTGACTCTGCTTTCCGGAGTGCAACGGACCCCTGGGGATGGCTCTCCAGGGCTCTCTGGAATGGAAATCTTTTCCACTGTGTTTCTGCACACTTTGCAATTCTCCAGAATTTTTGGGAAGTTCTTTTTGCAGGAAATGTATGGGCTGTGGGTTTGGAGCTAGCATACGTGAGTCTTTCTACTCCCCGTCTTGGCTCCTTCCCTCAGTTGTTTATTATTTCAAGTAGTTTTTTACTTGAATGTCTGGGATTCTTTATTCTTCTTATATTATATCTTATATTCTTCTTATATCATCATATCATCTGCAAAGAGTGATAACTTAGTTTCTTTTTTGGCTATTTTTATTCCTTCAATTTCTTTATCTTGTCTAATTGCTACAGCTAGTATTTCTAGTGCTATATTGAGCAGTAGTGGTGATAATGGACATCTTTGTTTCACCCTTGATCTTATTGGAAATTAATCTGGCTTATCCCCATTGCACACAATGCTTGCTGAAGATTATAGATAGTGATTTCTTATTATTTTATGAAAACTTCCCTTTATTCCCATGTTCTCCAGTTTTTTTAATAGAAATGGGTGTTGTATTTTGTCAAAAGTCTTTTCTGCATCTATTGAGGTAATCATTTGGGTTTTTGTTAGTTTTGTTGTTAATATGATCAATAATGCTAATAGTTTTCCCAATATTGAACCAGCCCTGCATTCCTGATATGAATCCTACCTGGTCATAATGTATTATTTTCGTGATAAGATGCTGTATTCATTTTGCTAAAATCTAGTTTAAAATTTTTGCATCTACATTCATTACAGAAATTGATCTACAATTTTCTTTCTCTGATTTGTCTCTTCCTGGTTTGGGTATCAAAACTATATTTGTGTCATAGAAAGAATTTGGGATGACTCCTTCCTCCCCAATTTTCAAATATGGTCTATATAGTATTTGAGTTATCTCTTCTTTAATTGTTTCATAGAATTCACTTGTGAATCCATCTGGCCCTGGAGATTTTTTCCTAGGGAGTTCATTGATGGTTTGTTCAATTTCTTTTTCTGAGATGGGGTTGTTTAAGTATTCAACTTCCTCTTCTATTAATCTAGGCAGTTTGTATTTCTTAATAGAATCATCCATCTCATTTAGATTATCGAATTTGTGGGCATAAAGTTGGGCAAAGTAATCTCTTATTATTATTTTAATTTCCTCCTCATTGGGTGTGAGTTCACTCCTTTCAATTTTAATATTAGTAATTTAATTTACTTCTTCCCTTTTTTAAATCAAATTGACCAAATATTTATCAATTTTACTATTTTTTTCATAATGCCAACTATTGGTTTTATTTATTAATTCAATAGTTTTCTTAATTTCAATTTTGTTAATCTCTCCTTTGGTTTTCAGTATTTCTTATTTGGTATTTTCTTGGGGATTTTCAATTTGTTCTTTTTCTAGCTTTTTCAGCTGCATGCCCAAGACATTGATCTCTTTCCCTATTTTATTTATATGGACATTCAAAGATATAAAACTTCCTCTAAGAACTATTATTGCAGTATCCCATAAGATTTGGTAGGTTGCCTCATTATTGTTATTCTCTTGAATGAAATTGTTGATTGTATCTATGATTTCTTCTTTAACCCACTCCTTTACGATTAGATTTTTTTGTTTCCAATTTCTTTTTGGTTTCCATGGCCTTTTATTGCATATATTTTTTAGTGAATTATGATCTGAGAAGGATGCATTGATTATCTTTGCCTTTCTGCACTGGATTGTGACATTTTTATGTCCTAGTACATGGTCAATTTTTGTAAATGTTCCATGTACCACTGAGAGAAAGGTATGTTCCTTTCTATTCTCATTCAATTTTCTCCAAAGATCTATCATGTCTACCTTATCTAGAGTTTTATTTACTTCCTTAACCTCTTTCTTGTTTATTTTGAGGTTAGATGTATCGAGTTCAGAAAGGGGGATGTTGAGGTCCCCCACTAGTATAGTTTTGCTTTCAGTTTCTTCCTTCAATTCCCCCAAACTCTCCTCTAAGAATCTGGATGCTATACCACTTGGAGCATACATGTTTAGTAATGATATTGCTTCATTGTCTATGGTGCCTTTAAGCAGGATATAGTTTCCATCCCTATCCCTTTTGATTAGATCTTTTTCTGCTTTTGCTTTGTCTGAGATTAGGATTGCTACTCCTGCCTTTCTTACATCAGCTGAAGCACAATATAGTCTGCTCCATCCTTTGACCTTTATCCTATGTGTATCGCCCTGTCTCAAATGTGTTTCTTGTAAGTAGCATATTGTTGGATTATGGCTTTTAATCCATTCTGCTATGTGTCTCTGTTTTATGGAATAATTCATTACATTCAACTTCACAGTCATAATTACAATCTGTTTATTTCCCTCCATCCTTCTTGCCACCTTTTGTGCTTTTAGCTCTCCTGTCTTCCTTCCCCTCCTCAATACTATTCACTTTTCACCATCTCCTCCTGTGACCTTCCTTTCCTTCTTTTAGCCCCCCTCCCTTTTACTCATCTTTACTCTTCTTCTTCTTCCCTCCCTTTTAGCCTCCCTCCCCTTTCTTCCCCATTCCCCTCATACCGCCTATAGAGCGAGCTAAGATTATCCTCTTAAGTTTATTGTTCCCTCCTTGAAACAAATCAGATGAGAGTACCTGTGAAACAGTGCTCTTCTCCCTCTCCTCTTTCCCTCTACTATAATTTTGTACTTTTTTCTGTGATATAATTTACCATTTTCTGCTTCCTTCTTTCCACACCTCCTCTTACAATCCCTTCTCATACTTAAATCATATTTTAACACGACATCATTTACTTTATACCCATTCCCTCTCTATATATCCCTTGTATATTTCCTAATAACTGCACAGGTCTCAAGACTAACAGTTATTATCTTTCCTTATAGGGAGGTAAACAGTTTGCCCCAATTGAGTAACAAGTTTTGTTCCCCGCCCCCACTGTTTACCTTTTTATGATTCTCTTGAGACCTGCATTGGAAGATCAAATTGTCTATTGAGTTCTGGCGTTCTGGTCAGGAAGCTCTGGACATCCCTTACTTCATTGAATGACTCTCCTTGCCTGAAAAGTTATGCTGAACTTTACTGGGGAGTTGATCTTTGGCTTTAGTCCCAATTCCTTTTCCTTATGGAATATTGGATATCAATTCCTTCTATCTTTTAATGTAGAAGTTGCAAGGTCCTGGGTGATCCTGACTGTATCACCTTGATATTTGAATTGTTGCTTTCTGGTTGCCTGTAGTATTTTCTCCTTCACATGATAGTTCTAGAATTTGGCAATGGTATTTCCTGGGGTTTTGAGTTTGGGATCCCTTTCAGGAGGGGAATGATGGATTCTTTCGATGACATTTTGCCCTCTCAATCTAGAACTTGTGGGCAGCTATCCTTGATGATTTCCTGAAAGATAGTGTCCAGACTCTTTTCTCCATCATGGATGTCTGGCAAGCCAATAGTTCTTTAATTTTCTCTCCTGAATCTGTTATCCAGGTCAGTTGCTTTTCCAATTAGATATTTTACATTTTCTTCTATCTTTTCATTCTTTAGATTTTGTTTGACTGATTCTTGCTGTCTCATTGAGTCATTAGTTTCTACTTGCCCAATTCTAATCTTTATCAGATTGTTTTCTTCCATTAACTTTTGCATCTCCTTTTCCATTTACCCAATTTTTCCTTTTAAGGAGCTATTTTCTCCAGTTAATTTTTGTACTTCCTTTTCCATTTGTTCAATTTTCCTTTTTAAAGAGATGTTCCCATCAGTGTATTTCAAAATTTTAAAATCATTGGCCAGTTTCTCTTCTATTTCCTTCTTCAGCTGTTGCAGGAGAGCTGCTTGTGCTTGTAAGCAGTTCATAGTCCCTTCTGAAGTTTCAGATGGAAGTACGGTCTCAGCTCTGATCTCTTTTGTGTTTGTGTTTTGGTTAGGTGAATCGTTGCTCTCACTCCGCCATCCTAATGGGATGATTTTTAAAAATAAAATTATGGTTTGAGAAGGAGGCATGCAGTGAGAAATCTCTTACCTCAAAGGGAATTAGAGATAGATAGGGAATGAGGAGTAGGATGGATTGAAAGAAGGGAGAGTAAATTATGAAAGAGATGGATAGAAGAAAATTTATTTTTAAGTAAGGACAGAGAAAAGAGGAGAAAATTATATAAGAAAAAACATAGAATGAAGGAAAACACCAAGATAGTAATTTCAACTGAGAACATGAATAAAATGAACTCACCCTCAAAAGGGATGCAAATAATAGAATGAATTAAAAAAACACATTTAACAATATATTGTTTACAAGAAACACTTGGAATAGAGACACAGTGCAAAAACAAAGAGTTCAAAGAAAATCTTTTTTCTTTAGCTAAGATTAAACAAGACAGCAACAGAGTTAGCAATCATGATCTAAGGCAAAGTAAAACCAAAAATTTACCTAATTACAAAAGACAAGCAGGCAAACCTTATTTTGTTAAACGGTAGTATAGACAATGAAGTAATATCAATACTAAACATAGTCGTGCCAAGAAGTATGATATTCAAATTCTTATGAGTTACAGGAGGAAGTAGAAAAAAATGCTAGTAATTGATTTCAACTTTCTTTTCTCAGAACAAGATAAATATAACAAAAGCAACAAAAACTAGAGCAATAAAAACAAAAGCAAATTAAAGAAAACAATAGAATTTGAGAAAAGTTACATATGATACACCTCTGTAGAAAACTGAATATGGATAGAAAGGAATTTACTTTTTCCTCAGCTGTCCATGGCATCTTCACAACAATTGACTCTGTATTAAGACATGAGACCCTCACAGTCAAATAAAGAAAAGCAGAAATATATCCAATGCATCCTTTTCAGACAATAATGTAATTAAGTTATGTAGAAGACCATGGAAATATAGATTAAATATTAGTTATAAACTAAGTAATTTAGTAGTAAAGAATGAATAGTCATAAAACATGTCATAGAAATAATAATTCAATTAAAGAGAAAGACAGAAATGAGACAAATTTAAAAAATTGTAGGATAGAGTCCAAGCAGTGCATAAGGACAAATTTATACCTCTACATGCTTACATCAGTAAAACAGAGAACGAAAAGATCAACGAAATGGACATGGATTTATATTAATTGAAAAAGAAATTTCTTAAAAATACCCAATTAAATCTAATAAGAAATCCTGAAAATCAAAGATAGATAAAATTAAAAGTTTTTTTTTTAGTAATTTAATTATTAAATAAAAGTAGGATCTGGTTTTATGCAAAAAAATCCAATAAAATTGATAAACTATGGAGTAATATGATTTTTGAATGAAAGAAAAAAGCCAAATCACCAGTATTAAAGATTAAAATAGTGAATTCATCATTCATGAAGATAAAATTAAAACAATTATTATGAACTATTTTTTGAAATTATGTACCAATGAATCAAACAACTTCAGTGAAATGGATTGATATTTATGAAACCATAAATTGCTCAGATTAGCAGAAGAGGAAATAGAATACTTAAGAAAAAAGATATTGAACACACTGTCAGTGAGATTCCCTTAGGTGGCAAAATATATAGGAATAAATTGATTCACAAGTGAATTCTACAAAACATTCAAAGGATAATAAATCCCAATATTATATAAGTTATTTGAAAAACAGATGCAAGAAAGTCCTATTCAAATCTCTTTTATGGCAAAATAGTATGATGATATGTAAACAAGGAAGAGCAAAAACAGAGAAATAAAAGTATAGATTAACTGCCCAAATAAATACTAGCAAGGAGATTACAGCAATAAAATCACAAGGATTATACACTATGACCAGGCAGGGTTTATAGGAGGAATGCAAGGTTGATTCAGTATTAGAAAAATTATCGGGGTGGATACAAGATGGCAGAGTGAGAGCAATGACTTGCCTAAGCTCTCGGACAAACTCCTTTGGACACCACTGAAAGGAGAATTTGACCAAATTTTGGAGGTGCAGAATCCAGTGGGGGACAGACTGTGATAGATTCAGAGCCCAGGTTAGACTGTAAGGTCCACAAGAATGATCTGTTCCACGGAGTGATCCCCCAGGGCACAGTGCAGCTGGCCAGGCAGTGGAGCAGAAGGGACCCGAGAAACCTGAGAGTGGTGAACTGAACCAGCAGAGTGGCACCAAGGGTGGTAGACAAACCTAGCTGAGTCAGTGAGAGCCACTCAGCACCAGATATCAGCACAGCAGCTCCTGACACTTTCAACCCGAAGATTAAACATAGGTAAGTCCCCTACTTGAACTTCCGGGAGCCAGGATGGCAAAGTGAGCAGTAAATGCTCTCTCCTCCCCACTTGATGACCGTGAAAGAGCCATAAAATATTTCCCCAGAAAAATCCTGGATCAGAGGAAACAGCAAAGGGGGCAAATACTCTCATAACACCTGAGACTATGCAAAACAGCTAAGGGGTATTCCTCGTACTGTGGCGGAGGCAAACTGGAAGAACAGAGGACCCAGGGCAGGAAAACATGCACTAGGATGCAGGCAAGCCTCAGCACCAGGAGAGGAGCCCCAGGAGGGATGGGAATATGCAGTAGCATCTAGGCATGCCTCAGCACTCCAGGGGAAATGGGAAGACAATAGGGAAGCTGGGATCACCATCCCCCAAGCTTGCCTTTGCCTCAGTTCAGCTGAAGAGATCTCCTGTGACCACACCACTACTCCACTACACTTAACAAACAAACCCTAAGGTTGATCAGAGAAACAGAAAACAAAAACCTGCTTTTAGCTTTTTCACACATCAGCTCAGCACAAAATTCTGCAGCTTCTGATTGAAAGATCCAGAAGCTACAATACTCAATTAACGTCATGAACAAGAAAAAGTAGAAGGGGAAAAAAACCATAGAATCTTTCTATGGGGGTAAGGACCAAAACACAAACACCAAAGAGGTCAGAGCTGAGACTGTACTTCCATCTGAAACTTCAGAAGGGACTATGAACTGCTTACAAGCACAAGCAGCTCTCCTGCAACAGCTGAAGAAGGAAATAGAAGAGAAACTGGCCAATGATTTTAAAATTTTGAAATACACTGATGGGAACATCTCTTTAAAAAGG
The DNA here is from genome assembly GCA_023548195.1 of Bettongia penicillata ogilbyi. Classification (NCBI taxonomy): domain Eukaryota; kingdom Metazoa; phylum Chordata; class Mammalia; order Diprotodontia; family Potoroidae; genus Bettongia; species Bettongia penicillata. Next base: position 325,575 of record JAJHZJ010000379.1, on the reverse strand, counting down.
AAAATTGAACAAATGGAAAAGGAAGTACAAAAATTAACTGGAGAAAATAGCTCCTTAAAAGGAAAAATTGGGTAAATGGAAAAGGAGATGCAAAAGTTAATGGAAGAAAACAATCTGATAAAGATTAGAATTGGGCAAGTAGAAACTAATGACTCAATGAGACAGCAAGAATCAGTCAAACAAAATCTAAAGAATGAAAAGATAGAAGAAAATGTGAAATATCTAATTGGAAAAACCACTGACCTGGAAAATAGATCCAGGAGAGAAAACTTAAGAATTATTGGCCTGTCAGACATCCATGATGGAGAAAAGAGTCTGGACACTATCTTTCAGGAAATCATCAAGGAAAACTGCCCATAAGTGCTAGATTCAGAGGGCAAAATAGTCATCGAAAGACTCCACCATTCCCCTCCTGAAAGGGATCCAAAACTCAAAACCCCAAGAAACATCGTTGCCAAATTCCAGAGCTATCAAGTGAAGGAGAAAATATTACAAACAACCAGAAAGAAACAATTCAAATATCAAGGAGATACAGTCAGGATTACACAGAACTTTGCAGCTTCTTCATTAAAAGATCGAAAGAATTGGAACCCAATATTCCATAAGGCAAAGGAGTTGGAACTACAACCAAGGATCCACTACCCAGCAAAGTTCAGCATAACATTTCAGGCAAGGAGAAAGTCATTCAATGTAGTAAGGGATGTCCAGAGCTTCCTGACCAGAACGCCAGAACTCAATAGGCAACCTACCAAATCTTATGGGATACTGCAATAGCAGTTCTTAGAGGAAGTTTTATGTCTGAATATCTACATAAATAAAATAGAAAAAGAGGAGCTCAATGACTTGGGCATGCAGGTGAAAAATCTGGAAAAGGACAAATTGAAAATCCCCAAGTAAATACCAAATTAGAAATACTGAAAACCAAAGGAGAGACTAACAAAATTGAAATAAAGAAAACTATTGAATTAATAAATTTGATTAAAAAAAGAAAGAAGAAAAGCAAATTACTAATATTAAAAATGAAAGGGGTGAATACACCACCAATGAGGAGGAAATTAAAACAATACTTACAAATTACTTTGCCCAACTTCATGCCCACACTTTTGAAAATCTAAACGAGATGGATGAATATTTTAAAAAATACAAACTGCCCAGATAAATAGAAAAGGAAGTTGAATACTAAAATAACACAATCACAGAAAGAGAAATTGAATAATCCATCAATGAACTCCCTAGGAAAATATCTCCAGGGCCAGATGGATTCACAAGTGAATTCTATGAAACATTTAAAGAAGAGTTAATTCCAATATTACATAGACTATTTTTGAAAATTGGTGAAGAAGGAGTCATCCCAAATTCTATGATACAAATATAGTTTTGATACCCAAACCAGGAAGAGACAAAACAGAAAAAGATCATTATAGACAAATTTCTGTAATGAATATAGATGCAAAAAATTTTAAACAAGATTTTAGCAAAATGAATACAGCATCTTATCACGAAAATAATATATTATGACCAGGTAGGATTCATATCAGGAATGCAGGGCTGGTTCAGTATTAGGAAAACTATTAGCATTATTGATCATATCAACAACAAAACTACAAAAACCACATGATAATCTCAATAGATTCAGAAACGGCTTTTGACAAAATACAACACCCATTCCTATTAAAAACATTGGAGAACATAGGAAAAAAGGGAACTTTTCATAAAATAATAAACAGTATCTGCATATAATCTTCAGCAAGCATTATAGGCGATGGGGGTAAGCCAGATGCATTTCTAATAAGATCAGGGGTAAAACGAGGATGTCCATTATCACCACTATTACTCAATAGAGTACTAGAAATGTTAGCTGTAGCAATTAGACAAGATAAAGAAATTGAAGGAACAAAAATAGCCAAAGAAGAAACTAAGTTATCACTCTTTGCAGATGATATGATGATATACTTAGAGAATCCCAGAGATTCAAGTAAAAAAACTACTTGAAATAATAAACAACTTTGACAAAAGTTACAAAATAAACCCACACAAATCTTCTGCATTCCTATATATTAGCAACAAAGTCCAAAAGCAAGAGATAGAAAGAGAAATCCCATTTAAAGCTAGAGTAGACCCTATAAAATACTTAGGAGTTTACCTGCCAAAACAAACCCAGGGATTGTATGGGCAATTATATAAATTATACATATATGTATATATATATATATATTCTATATATATAGAGAGAGTATATATTATATAGAGTATATAGTATATCTATATAGTACATATTATATAGTAATTGTATAATTACAAGACACTTTTTGCACAGAGTCAGATTTAAGTAAGGAGAAAAACAACACTTGTTCATGGGTTTGCCAAGCTAAAATAATAAAAATGACAATTCTACACAAATTAATTTACCTATTTAGTGCCATAACAATTAAACTATCAGATAATTATTTTCTAGAGCTGGATAAAGTAATATCAAAATTCATTTGGAAGAACAAAAGGTCCAGAATATCAAAGGGACTAATGGAAAGAAATGCTTGGGAAGGTAGCCTAGTGCTACCAGACTTCAAATTGTACTATAAAGCAGCAATTATGAAAATAACTTGTTATTGGCTAAGAAACAGAGGGGCAGAGAAGTGAAATAAACTTTGCACTCAAGACACATTAGGCAAGGAATACAACAACCTCCTGTTTGATAAACCCAAAGACCCCAGCTTCTGGCATAAGAACTCACTGTTTGACAAAAATTGTTGGGAAAACTGGTTAACTGTGTCGTGGAAATTAGGCATAGACTCATACCTGACACCGTACACAAGAATAAAGTCCAAATGGGTACATGATTTAGGTATAAAGATTGATACCATGAATAAACTGGAAGAGTAAGGAATAGTGTATTTATCAGATTTATGGAGAAGGGAAGAATTTTTGACTAAAGGAGAGATAGAAAGCATTATGAAATGCAAGATGGATAATTTTGATTACATTAAACTTAAAAGATTTTGCACAACCAAACCCAATGCAACCAAAATTTGGAGTGATGTAGTAAACTGGGAAAAAATTTTATGGCTAAGCTTGGAGATTAAGGTCTCGTTTCTAGAATATATAGAGAATGGACTCAAATGTATAACCATTCAAATCATTCTCCATTTGGTAAATGGTCAAAGGATATGAACAGGTAATTTTCAGAGGAAGAAATTAAAGATACCTATAATCATATGAAAAGTGCTCTAAATTACTACTGATTAGAGAGATGCAAATCAAAACAACTCTGAGGTACCACCTCACACCTATAAGATGGTCAAACATGACAGAACAAGAAAATGACAAATGCTGGAGAGGATGTGGGGAAGCTGGAATACTAGTTCATTGTTGGTGGAGCTGTGACGTTATCCAACCATTCTCCAGAGTGATTTGGTACTATGCCCCAAGGGCTACAAAAATGTGCACACCCTTTGACTCAGCAATATCACTACTAGGACTGTATCCCCAAGAGATCAAGAAAATTGGAAAGGGTCCCACGTGTACAAAAATATTTGTAGCAGCACTCTTTCTATTTCCCAAAAACTGGAAATCAAATTTGGAATGGTTGAATGAATTATGGTATATGAATGTAATGGAATACTATTGCACCTTAAGAAATGAGCAAGAAGACTTCAGGGAGGACTGAAAGACTTATAGATCTGATACTGAGAGAAAGGAGCAGAACCAGGAGAACTTTGTGTACAGCAAAAACCACAGTGTGTGAGAGTTTTTTCGGGTAGACTTGGAACTTCATAATAACGCAAGAAGTTACTAAAAAAAAATCCCAACGGTGGTTTTCTAAGGCAAAATGCCTTCCACATTCAGAGAAAGAAATATGGAAATCTTTCGCAGAATGTAGCAGATCATGTTTGTGTGTGTGTGTGTATTTTAGTGTGTTGTGTTTTGATGTGTTGTATGATTTCTTCCATTTATTTTAGTGTGACTACATAGCATGACTATAGTGAAAATGTACTCAATAGGAAAGTAGATGTAGAACCTATACAGAATTGCATGCTGTCGTGGGGAGGGAGGGGAGTAGTGGGGGGAAGGTGTGGAGGGGATAAAAATCTTAATTTTAAAGAAGTGCTTGTAGAACATTAAAAAAAATAAGAAAAAAAATTAAAATAATTGACTATATCAATAACAAAAGTAATGGAGGAAAGTTCAAATTTAAAATAAGGATGAGAATGGGAATCAGAATAAAACAGCAACAACAACGAAAAAAATATCTGATAAGAGAAAGCAATTGTGCTGACAGGTAAGAACAGGAGAAAGTCAGAAGAGGACAGCAATGTAAAAACACCTATGGACAAAATCCCAAAGAAAAATGGAAAATTATCCCTAATTTTAAAAAATGAAACAAACTCATAGAACTCAAAGAGGAGCTTGCTAGTCATATGAGAGGAGGAAGAAAAAATGGGGAAGAAATGAGAGTGATGCAAGAGAATTATGAAAAAGGGAGTCAGATTGGAAAACTGCTTAAAAACTAGAATAGGCCAAATGTAAAAGGGGATAGAATAATCCACAGAAGAAAATATTTTTTTTAAAATTTTTTAACACACTTTATAATAGATAAAGCAATTCAAACATTTGGTCAGGTGATACTTCTTTTTAAAGCATTTACGCTATGGAGCACAAAAGATTTTTTTTTTTTTTTTAACATTAACCAGCTGAATCACAAATAATATTCAAGTTGCCAACTTCACAAGCTCTTGACATGATTATCTCCACATTATTGCTAAGAATTAAAGGACCCTAACTTTTTATTGTTGGTCTAAAGTCCTATGCCTAATAGCTTAATTTTAGACTTTGTCTCAGATGATCCCCTACCAATGATCTATAACTGAATAGACCTGTTATTAAGCTTGAAAACCTTTTGACTATAAGAAATTGCCACCAAGAGTAGGGACATTACAGGGATACAATATCTCCCCGACTTCGTGTCAGTTCCAGGCAGGATTAGATTATCCACTTGCATTCAGTCAGGCTTAAAATCTGCCAGGTGTCAGTGGGGAAATTGAGTCAGAAGAATCCTCCTTGAGCCCAGGCTGAACAGCCGCTCTCTCACCCTTCCCATGAGATCATCTTTTGGACTACATACCAGCATCTCACCAGATTACTGACATCATGGGTTGGCAGCTCAGATCGCCTTTCTTGTTACCCATACCTGGAGTTAGACTCAGAAGAACAGTCACTTAGTATTCCCATAGCATCTAAAAAATGGCAAGTTCCAATAACTATGTTTCAAATGTGATTATAATTTTCACTTTGGCCAAGGGACATCTTTTGAGGCAAGTCTTAACTGGCTTACATGCCTTTTTACACATGTTCTAGTTCCTGATTAAATAGCAATCATAAAATCAAATTTACCATTAAAACCTTAAGTTTTCCATCAATGCCAAATTTTACCTGAGGCTACATTCTGCTAGGAAATTTAGACTGAAATTCTTTTTCCCAAACAAAAGATGTCATTGATTTATTCTCAGTAATTAATTCAGTTAATTGTTTTGATATTAATTGCTTTTAACTTACTTTATAATGTGTCCAATTTTTCTCCCCATCACTCACCTCCACCCTGCTTCCTAATACCTTATGTTCCCTTATCTCCATTTTCTCTCTTTTCTTGTATGGCAACATAAATTTCTATACCCCAATCTCTGTAGTTCTTATTTCCCGATTATATACTATAAAAATTCTCAACATTCATTTCTAATGCTTTGAATTTCAACTTCTCTCCCTCCCCCCTCCTTCCCCAGCCCCACTGAGAAGGGAAGCAATTCAATAGACTAAATATGTGTTGTTTTGCAAAAGACTTCCATAATAATCATGTCGTATAGTACTAATTATATTGGCCTCTGTCCTATTCTACTCCCCCTTATTTTTCCCCCGACAGTTGACCTTGTCCCTTCTTGAAAGTGTTTATTTCTAATGACTCCCTTCTCCCATTTGCCCTCCCTTCTAACAACCCACTTACCCCACTTGTCACTTCTTCTCCTTCTTTCCTGTAGTGTGATATAAATTTTCATATCAAATTTACTGAGTGTATTATTTCCTCCTTCAGCCACATGTGGAGAGAGCAGCTTTATATCCCCCTCCCCTCTCCCCTTCTCCCTTCTCTCCTCCTTGAATAAGATTTTTCTTATCTCTTTAATAAGTTACAGCCTGCCCTGTTCCATTTCCCCCTTTCTCTTCCTGGAATTTTCCTCCTTCACCCCTTGATTGTTTATTTTATTTATTTTTTTTGTGAGTGTGGATATCATCTCTTCTGATATAACACACCCTGTACTTTCTATCTATCGATGTGTATGTGTGTATGTGTGTGTGTGTGTATGTAAAATCTTTCCATCTACCCAAATACTGAGAAAATGTAAAGAGTTCAGCTTTAGAGAGTCTTTAATGTTTGTTTGTTTTTTTCCTATTTATCTTTACACGCTTCTTTTGATTCTTGTTTTGGAAGTTAAATTTTCTATGCAGATCTGGTCTTTTCCTCAACATGAATCATTGAAAGCCACATATATCACTGAATGACCATTTTCTTCCCTTGAAGTATTATACTCATATTTGCTGGGTAGGTGATTCTTAGTTTCAATCCTAGTTACTTTGACTTCTGAAATATCTCATTCCAAGCCCTTTGATCCCTTAACGTTGAAGCTGCCAGATCCTGTGTTATCCTGATTATATTTCTATAGTACTCAAATTGTTTCTTTCTAGCTGCTTGCAGTATTTTCTCCTTGATCTGGGAACTCTGAAATTTGACCACTAGTATTTCTAGGAGTTTCTCAGTTCATTTCTTTTTCAGGAGGTGATTGATGAATTCTTTCAATATTTATTTTTCCCTCTGATTCTAGAACATCAGGGAAGTTTTCCTTGATAACTTTATGGAAGACAGGAAGGAGGAGCCAAGATGGCAGAGTAGAAAGACTCACATATGCTAGCTCTGAACCCACAGCCCACAAATTACCTATAAAAAGAACTCCCAATGGGTTCTGGAGCAGTTGAAGCCATGCAGCAATGGAGTGGAGGAGATTTCTGTTCCAGAGAGCCCTGAAAAACTGACCCCAAAGGTCTGTCAAGCACTGGACCTGGAGCAGAGCTTAGCCCTGCCCTGGCTGCACAGCCCCAATAGGAGTAGATCCGAACAGGCTTCAGGGATGGAATCTCTGGCGGCCATGCAGGTCCCTCAACCCACAGGTGCTACAGGTCAGTGAGAGAGACTTCTGGGCTGGCCAAGAGGGAAGCGGGATGTCTCCATAACTCAGGCCCCCTAGGGAGGAAGTGGCAGGGGAAGCAGTAGCCAGGGGCTCTCAGAGCAGGCAGTAGCCCAGATCTATTACTGAAGGTCTCCGCATAAACCCCCTGAGGGAACTGAGCCTGGGTGGCGGCCCTGCCCCTACCTGAGCACCAGAATTTAATCTCTCACACTGAATAGCAGCCCCACTCCCCGCTGAAAGCCCTGAGGCTGGGAAGCAGCATTTGGATCTCAGACCCCAAGCACTAGTGAGGTGGGGGGTGGAAAGGAATCTCAGAAGTCAAGTAACTGACTGGAAAAATTCCCAGAAAAGGGAAAAAAAATAAGACTCTAAAAGGTTACTTTCGTGGTGAACAGATATTTCCTCCTTTCCTTTCTGACGAGGAAGAACAATGCTTACCATCAGGGAAAGACGTAGAAATCAAGGGCTCTGTATCCCGAACATCTGAAATAGATATTCAATAGACTCAGGCCATGGAAGAGCTCAAAAATGATTTTGAAAATCAAGTTAGAGGGGTGGAGGAAAAATTGGGAAGAGAAATGAGAGAGATGCAAAAAAATCATGAAAAGTGGGTCAACAAGTTAAAGGAGACCCCAAAAAATACTGAAGAAAATAACACTTTGAAAAATAGGCTAGCTCAATTGGCAAAAGAGGTTCAAAAAGTCAATGAGGAGAAGAATGCTTTCAAAAGCAGAATTAGCCCAATGGAAAAAGAGGTTCAAAATCTCACTGAAGAAAATAGTTTTTTCAAAATTAGAATGGAACAGATGGAGGCTAATGACTTTCTAAGAAACCAAGAAATTACGAAACAAAACCAAAAGAATGAAAAAATGGAAGAGAATGTGAAATATCTCATTGGAAAAACATCTGACCTGGAAAATAGATCCAGGAGAGACAACTTAAATATTATGAGACTACCTGAAATCCATGATCAAAAATAGAGGCTAGACATCATCTTTCATGAAATTATCAAGGAAAACTGCCCTGAGATTCTAGAACCGGAGGGCAAAATGAGTTTTAAAAGAATTCATCGATCACCGCCTGAAAGAGATCCAAAAAGAAAAACTCCTAGGAACATTGTGACCAAGTTCCAGAATTCCCAGGTCAAGGAGAAAATATTGCAAGTAGCTAGAAAGAAACAATTCCAATATTGTGAAAATACAATCAGAATAACACAAGATCTAGCAGCTTCTACGTTCAAGGATCGAAGGGCGTGGAATAGGATATTCCAGAAGTCAAAGGAACGAGGACTCAAACCAAGAATCACCTACCAATCAAAACTGAGTATAATACTTCAGGGGAAAATATGGTCTTTCAATGAAATAGAGGACTTTCAAGCATTCTTGATGAAAAGACCAGCGCTGAAAAGAAAATTTGACTTTCAAACACAAGAATGAGAAGCATGAAAAAGTAAACAGCAAAGAGAAGTCATAAGGGACTTACCAAAGGTGAACTGTTTACATTCCTAAATGGAAAGACAATATTTTTTAACTCTTGAAACTTTTCGATATCTGGGTAGTTGGTGGGATTACACACACATGCACACACGCACACACATGCGCATATGTGCACACACATACACACGAACACACACACAGAGACAGAGAGCATAGAGTGAATTGAATAGGATGGGATCATATCTTAAAAAAATTAAGATAAACCTTGAGAGAGAAATATATTAGGAGGAGAGTGGGTGAAATGTAATGGGGCAAATTATTTCTCATAGAAGAGGCAGGCAGGAGACTTTTTAGTGGTGGAACAAAAGAGGAGAGCTGAGAGAAAAGCATGAAGTTAACTCTAATCACATTCGACTACCAGAACGAATGAAATGCACACTCATTTTGGTATGGAAACCTATCTTACAGTACAGGAAAGTGGGGGAGAAGGCGACAAGCAGGGTTGGGGGATGATGGAAGGGAGGGCAATGGGAGGAGGGAGCAATTTGAAGGCAACACTCTTGGGGAGGGACAGGATCAAAAGAGAGAATAGAAACAATGGGGGCAGGATAGGACGGAGGGAAATATAGTTAGTCTCACACAACAGGACTATTATGGAAATCATTTGCAAAACTACACAGATAAGGCCTATATTGAATTGCCTGCCTTACCAACGGGAATGGGTGGGGAGGGGGGATGGGAAGAAGTTGGAACTCAAAGTTTTAGGAACAACTGTTGAGTATTGTTGTTGCTACTAGGAAATAAGAAATACAGGTAATGGGGAATAGAAAGTTATCTGGCCCTACAGGACAAAAGATGGGGTCAAGGAAAGGGAGGGATGATAGAAGAGAGGGCAGATTGGTGATAGGGGAAATTAGAATGCTTGAAGTATTGGGGTGGGGAGAAAATTTGGAACTCAAAATTTTGTGAAAATGAATGTAAAAAGTTTAATAAATAAATTCATGAAAAAAAGAATAAAATAAGAGATCTTTGTAAAGTAAAAAAAAATATGTAAGATAATGTCTAAACTCTTTTTTGATCATGGCTTTCAGGTAGTCCAATAATTTTTAAAGTTTTTCTCCTGGATCTGTCTTTCAGGTCAGTTGTTTTCCAATGAGTTTTTCTTGTTACATCCTATTCTTTCAAATTTTTGGTTTTGTTTACTAACTGCTTTGTTTACCTCAAAGTCATTCATTTCCCTGAACTCAATTCTCTCTTCCAACAAATTGTTTTGTTCAGTGAGCTTTTGAACCTTCTCCTTCATTTAAGTAATTCTGCTTTGTAAAACCTCCTCGTTGGCTTTTTGGACCTCTTTTTCCAGTTGAGTTAGCCTCTTTTTTTTAGCTGTTATTTTTCTCAGCATTTTTTTGGTTCTCCTTTAGTAAACTAATAACTTTTTTTTTAAAGGTCTTCTATTGCCTGAGTCTAATCTAAGTTCCCTTTGGAGGCAGAGGCCTTGACTTCCTCTGACAGTATGTCTTGTTCTTCCTCATGTGATAGGATGGGGGGAGACACCTGTTCCCCAAGAATGTAACCTTCTTTTTCTTACCTTTTTTGGACATTTTCCCAACCAGTTACTTTACTTCTCAGTTTCCTCTCCACAACCACATCGCCTCTAATTCTGCCAAGCTGGCACTTGGGGGCTGAGATTCAAATGAGGTCTTCCCAAGCCTCAGGGACTTTAGGCAGGGGCATGGCTGTTATTCAGTAGGAGGTTAAGATCAGTTTCTCAGGTGGGGGCAGGGACCCCACTCAGTGTTCAGTTCCCTCAGGGACTTTCTGATGAGACCCTCAACAATGGATGGGCACTACTGTCTGCTTTGGGAGCCCCTATCTACTGCTGCCTCTACTGCTGCCACCTGATGAGGCCTGAGTTATTGGAACACTTTGCTCCCCTCTCAGCCAGCCAAAAAGACCCTCTCACTGACCTTTGGTGCCTGTGGATTGATTCTGTCCCTGAAGACTGCTCGGATCTGCTTCTTTTGGTGGTGTGTGGCCAAGGCTGCCTGTCTGGTTTGTGACAGACCTTTCACGTTGGTCTTTCAGTTCTCTCTGGGACAGAAATATCCTCCACTCTGTTGTTCTGAGGCTTCTACTGCTCTAGAATTTGTTGAGAGTTCTTCTTTACAGGTATTTTATGGGCTATGCGGTAAGAGCTAAGTATATGTGCTTCTTTGTACTCTGCCATCTTGGCTCCTCAAGAAAAGAGCTTCTTTTTTTTTTATAAAGAAATGAATTTTTTAAAATTTATTTTTAACACAGTGTATAACAGATAAAACAATTTAAACTTTTGGTCAGGTGATACATCTTTTTAAAGCATTTACAATATGGAACACAAAAGACTTTTTTTTACTTTAAACTCAAGTCAACTGAGACTCAGGCAATATTTATGTTGCTAACTTCACCATCTCTTCGTCTAATTTTCTCCACAGTATTACTAAGAATAAAAGGACCCTAACTTAATGTTGTTGGTCTAAAGTTCTATGCCTAATAGCTTAATTTTAGACAACCTCAGATGTTCCTCTACCCATAATATATAATTGAATAGATCTAGTATTAAGCTTACAAACCTTTTGACTATAAGAAATTGCCACCAACGGTAGGGACATTGCAGGGAAACAATATCTCCCTAGCTTCTTGTCTATTCCAGGCAGGATTAGGTTATCCACTTCCATTCAGTCAGGCTTAAAGTCTGCCAGGTGTCAGTGGGGAAATTGAGTCTAGAGAATCCCACCTCAGCCCATGCTGAACAGCTGCTCTCCCACTCTTCCCTTGAGATCACCTATGCAGTTCATACCAGAATCTCATGAGCATACTGGCATCATGTAATGGAGGATCAGATTGCCTTTCTTGGTTCTCATACCTGGAGTGAGACTCAGAAGAACAGCCACTTAGTATCTAAAAATGGCAAGCTCCTACAACCAGGTTTAAAATATGGTTATAGTTTCACTTTGGCTGAGGAACATCTTTTAGACAAGTCTTAAGTGGCTTATGTGTCTTTCTATACATGTTCTAGTTTCTGATTACATGGCCATCATAAAATCTAATTTACCATGAAAACGTTGACTTTTTCTTCAATACCAGATTTTATCAGAGGTTACCTTCCCCTTGGAAAGTTAGACTGAAATTCTTTTCTCCAAACTAAAAATGTCATTGAGTTATTCTCAGTAATTAATTCAATCTATTGTTTTAATACTAATTGCTTTTACCTCACTTTGTAATATGACCAATTTAAGAAAACAACTTCTTAAAGAGTACAATGGCCAAATGAAAAAAAAACGTACAAAAGCTAATTGAGGAAAACAATACCTTACATTACAATTGGACAAGCAGAAGCTAGTGACACCATTGTTGTGTTCTTGTTGTCTTTGTCCTTCTTTCTCAAAGAAAAACATGACATCAAGATGATGACATAACTTGCAGTTGACTTTAATTTGAATAAGGGAAGTGTGTACAGTCACCACACTCTCTTTTCCAAAATCATCTGGGTTCAGTGGCCTGATATTCATCAGAATGACTGGAGATGGCTCAGGATGCACTGTGATACCCTGGGTCTTTTAGACTAATGTCTTATCACATTCTCACTTTGCGTGAGACACACTCATTCAATGAATAGACTTCTATAAATAATTACTCAAGGGATGGCCCCTTTAATGGAAAAAAATTAAACTGGGAGGGGAAGACCCTTAGGGTTCCTGGGAAAAGAGAATCAGTTGCTATTTAGTAATTACATTCACTCTGTGCTAGGTGTGAAGCGTGTCCTTAGACTGAAATCAAATTTTACAGAAGAAATCCATTTAACAAAATGATTTATTTTGTAAAAGTTGTATTTAGTCAAAAGTTGTACCTGAGGACCTGGAAGGCCATATGTGACCTCAAGACCTCAGGTTCCCCATCCCTGGTGCAACTCTATACGTGCCGTTTTTGGTGATTTCTTGGCAAAGATATTGGCGTAGTTCACCCTTCCCTTCTCCAGTACATTTTTACAAATGATGAAACAGAGACAAAGAGGGTTAAGTAACTTGCCCAGGCTTCATAGGTACTAAGCATCTGAGTCCAGATTTGAACTCAGGTCGTTTGACTCCTGGACAGTTACTATATCCACTGTTTCAACAAACTACCATGAACCTTATAAAATTTTTCATACAAATAAGATCAGATATAAACAACTGGAAAAAATATTAATTTCTCACGAGTAGTTTGAACCAATACAATATAAATGACAATTCTTCCTAATTTATTTATTCAGTGTCAAACCAATCAAATTACCAAAAATATTTTATAGATGTAGGAAAACATAACTAATCTGAAAGAAAAAGAAATTAAGAATAACAAGGCAATAAACGAAAGAATGGAAGAAATGTGTCCTAGTAGTGTCAAATATTCAACTGTATTACAAAGCAGTAATCATAAAACAATCTAGTACTGAGAAATATAGTTATTGATCAGTGGAATGCAATAGGTACACAATACATAGTAGTAAACGGCCATTACAATATACTATTTGATAAACCCAAAGATCCAAGCTTGTAGGACAAAAACTCACTATATACAAAACATTGCTGGGAAAACTGGAAAGCTTTTTGGTAAAAAAATCTATGTATAGACCAATATCTTACACCACATGCCAATATGAGAGAAAAATGGTTACATGATTTAGACATAAAGGATGATATCTCAAGCAAATTAAGTAAGCATAAGAAATTTACCAGTTACATCTACGGATAAGAGAATAATTTAGGACCAAAAAAGAGATAGCATTATGAGCATTAATGGATAATTTTTATTTTTACATAAACAAAATCAATAGAGCCAGGATTAGACAGAAAGTGGGGGAAATTGTATGGGAAGTTTCTCTGATTAAATCTTATTTGTCCACCATGTTGAAAAAATGAGTCAAATTTATAAGAATACAAATCATTCACTAATTGATAAATATTCAAAGGATATGAACACATTAAAAAAAGGTGGAGCTCTGAGCTGATATAACCATTCTGGAGAGCAATTTGGAACTATGCCCAAAGGGCTACAAAAATGTACATACTCTTTGACCCAGCAATATTGCTTCTGGGACTCTGTCTGAAAGAGATAAAAAAAATGGGAAAGGACACCTTGTGTACAAAAATATTTATAGCAGTTCTTTTTGTGGTGGCCAAACCTAGAAATCAAGGGGATGCCAATCAACTGGGGAATGACCGAACAAGTTGTGGTATATGAATGTAATCGAATACTACTGTACTATGAGAAACGATGAACAGGAAGACTTCAGAGAAGCTGAGAAAAACTGATATGAACAGATGTTGAGTGAAAGGAGGTTTAACCAGGAGAACTTTGTACACAGCAAAAACCACAATGTGCAAGGGAAGTTTTCTGGTAGACTTAGTATTTCATTGAAATGCATGGACTTAAAAAATTTCCAGTGGACTCTTTCTTTCTTTACTTAAGTTTTCCACATTCATTTCAACAAAGTTTTGAGTTACAAATTATCTCCCATCTCTCCCCTCCCCCACCCCAAAACTCCGAGCATTCTAGTTAACACTATAACCAATCAGCCTTCCCTTCTAGCATCTCTCCCTTCCCTTATCTACATCTTCTCCTTTGTCCTGTAGGGCAAGATAAGTGTCTATACCCCATTACCTGTATTTCTTATTTCCCAGTTGTATGCAAGAACAATACTCAACAGTTGTTCCTAACACTTTGAGTTCCAACTTCTCTTCCTTCCTCTTTCCCCACCCATCCCCATTGGGAAAGCAAGCAATTCAATACAGGCCATATATGTGTAGTTCTGCAAATGACTTCCATAATAATCATGTTGTGAAACACTAACCATATTTCCCTCTATCCTACCCTTCCCCCCATTTCTTCTATTCTCTCTTTTGACGTTGCCCTTCTCCAAGAGCGTTGACTTCTAATTGCTTCCTCCTCCCATTTTCCTCCTTCCATCATCCCTCCCGCTGTGATTATCCTCTTCTCCCCTACTTTCCTGTACTGTTAAATAAGTTTTCATTCCAAAATAAATGTGCTTTTTATTTCTTCCTTGAGTTGAATGTGATGAGAGTAAGCTTCATGTTTTCTCTCTCACCTCTCCCCTTTTTCCCTCCACAGAAAAGTCTTTCATTTGCCTCTTTTATGAGAGATAATTTACCTCATTCCATTTCTCCCTTTCTTCACCCAATATATTCCTCTCTCACCCTTTAATTTCATTTTTTTTAGGTACGATCTCATCATATTGAACTCATCTTGTGTTGTGTGTGTGTGTGTGTGTGTGCATGCGTGTAATCCCACCAACTACTCAGATACCAAAAAATGTTTCAAGAGTTACAAATATTGTCTTTCCATGTAGAAATGTGAACAGTTCAAGTTTACTAAGTCCCTTATGATTTTTCTTACCTGTTTACCTTTTCATGCTTTTCTTAATTCTGTTTTTGAAAGTCATACTTTCTTTTCAACTTTGGTCTTTTCATCATGAATGCTTCAAAGTCCTCTGTTTCATTGAAAGATCACTTTCCCCTGAGGTATTATACTCAGTTTTGCTGGGTAGGTGATTCTTGGTTGTAGTCATAGTTCCTTTGAGTTCTGGAACATAATATTCCATACCCTTTGATCCTTTAATGTTGAAGCTGCTAGATCTTGTGTTATCCTGACTATATTTCCACAGTACTCAAATTGTTTCTTTCTAGCTGCTTGCAATATTTTCTTCTTGACCTGGAAACTCTGGAATTTGGCTATAATGTTTCTAGGAGTTTATCTTTTTGGATCTCGTTCAGGAGGTGATTGGTGGATTTTTTCAATAGTTATTTTGCCCTCTGGTTCTAGAATATCAGGGCAATTTTCCTTGATAATATCATGAAAGATGATGTCCATGCTTTTTTCTTGGTCATGACTTTCAGTTAGTCCCATAATTTTTAAATTGTCTCTCCTGGATCTATTTTCCAGGTCAGTTGTTTTTCCCATGAGATATTTCACATTCTCTTCCATTTTTTTCATTCTTTTGGTTTTGTTTTGTGATTTTTTGGTTTCTTATAAAGTCATTAGCCTCCATCTGTTCCATTCTATTTCTTAAAGAACTATTTTCTTAAGTGAACTTTCAAACCTCCTTTTCCATTTGCTTAATTCTACTTTTTAAAGCCTTCTTCTTCTCATTGGCCTTTTGAACCTCTTTTGCCAATTGAGTGAGCCTATTTTTCAAGGTGTTATTTTCTTCAGCATTTTTTTTGGATCTCCTTTAACTTGTTGTTGACCCACTTTTCATGATTTTTTTGCATCTCTCTCATTTCTCTTCCCAATTTTTCCTCCACCTCTCTTACCTGATTTTCAAAATTCTTTTGGAGCTCTTCCATGGCCTAAGACCATTGAATATTTATTTTGGATATTTGGGATATAGAAAACTTGAATTTTATGTCTTTTCCTAATGTTAAACATTGTTTTTTCACATTTGAAAGGATAGGAGAAGATATCTGTTCACCAAGAAAGTAACCTTCTATAGTCTTATTTTTTTTTCCATTTTTTGGACATTTTCCAAACCAGTTATTTGACTTTTGTGTCCTTTGTCAAGAGTAGGGTATGCTCTGGGGATCTGTAAGATCTCAGTTCCTCCAAGGTAGCACCATCAAGCATGTACACTGGTTTAGGAGGAAGAAGAGATTTTTGTGCCCAGAATTCTAGTAGAGTTTCCTCTTCACAACCACCTTGCCTCCAGTTCTTCCAGGCCAGCACTGGAGGCTGAGATTCAGATAAGCTGCACTGGCAGGGCCACCATTCTCTGGGAGATAAAGATCAGTTGCTGCAGGGCCTCTGCACAGGGCTGAGGTAAGAATCAGCTGCTCAGTGATGCCGGGTGTTTTACGATCTAACAATGGATGCAGGCTATTGTAGGGGCTGCTGTGGGAACTGCTTCCACTTGCCTAATGTGGCCTCCTAAGCTGCTGCCTGAGATCAGACCTATGGGAAGGCCCTTCTCCCTTCCTGGCCATCTGAAAAACCTTGTCACTCACCTTTGATGCCTGTGGGTTGAGATACCACTGCTAGTGGGACTGGGGATTTCCTTCCCCACCCATACCTGCTCCTGTCTTCCTCCTAGAGCAAAGCCATGTGGCCAAGGCTGGGCTGGCTCTGCTCAGCATCCAGTGCGACAGACATTTCCTGATGTCATTTCAGGTCACCCTGGGCGGGAAATCTCTACTCTGTTGTTCTCCACTTCTGCTACTCTAGAATTTGTCGAGAGTCTTTCTTTACAACGTTTTATGGGCTGTGTGGGAAGAGCTAGTATATGTATGTCTTTCTACTCCTCCACCTTGTCTCTGTCCCCCCATCGACTGGAAGCAAAATGCCTTCCACATGCACAGAAAGAATTATGGACCTGGACTGCATATAGAAACAGACAACATTCTTTTGTATTATGCTTTGTTTTGTTTAATGGTTTCTCCATTCATTTTGATTCTTCTATGAGACAAGAATTTAAAAGGAATGTACATGTAGAACCTATGTAGGATTGTAGGCCATCAGAGGGAGGGAGTGGGGTGGGAAAGGGAATTAAGTGAGAGAGAGTGGAAAAAAAATCTAAGACATATAGAAGTGTTTGTCTAACACTGAAAACAAAGTAATTCAATTAATTTTTCTAATTTATTATTTAGTATTCAATGTTCATTTCTATAAGATTTTGAGTTTCAAATTTTCCCCCTATCTCCCTCCTCTGCTCACCCCAAGACAGCATGCATCCTGATTACCCCTTGCACCAAATTTGCCCTCCATTCTATCACAATCCTCCCTACTCTTATCCCTATTCCCCCTATTTTCTTTGAGGGCAAGATAGACTTCTATACCCCATTGCCTGTATATCTTATTTCCAAGTTGCATGTAAAAACAATTTTTAACATTCGTTTTTAAAACTTTGACTTCCAACTTCTCTCCCTTCCTCCCTCCCCATCCATCCCCACTGAGAAGGCAAGCAACTCTATATAGATTATGTATGTGTAGTTATGCAAAAACTTCCATAAAATTCATGTTGTGTAAGACTAATTATAATTCTCTCCATTCTATCCTGGTCCTCATTTATTCTATTCTCTCTTTTGATCCTATCACTCCTCAAAAGTATTCAATTCTAATCATGTACTGCTCCCATTTGTTCTCCCATCTATCATTACCCACAACTCCCACCCCACTTACCTTCTTCCCTGCTTTCCTGTAGTGCAAGATGGATTTTTGTGGCAAAATGAGTGCGCGTGTTATTCCCTCCTTAAGACAAATGTGATGAGAGTAAAGTTCTCTTTTTCCCACTCACATCCCTTCTCTTCCTTTCCATTAAAAAAAGCTTTTTTGCCTCTTTTCTGTGAGAGATAATTTGCTCCATTATATTATCCCTTTCTCCTTCCAATATATTCTTTTTTCACTCTTTAATTTTATTTTTTAGTTATCATCCATTCCTATTCAATTCACCCTGCACTCTGTCTATAAGTATATAATCCCTCCAACTACCCTAGTACTTATAATAGTATCAAGAGTAACAAATATTATTTTTCCATGTGGGGATGTAAACAGTTCAACTTTAGTAAGTCCTTGATGATTTCCCTTCCTTGTTTACCTTTTCATGCTTCTCGTGATTCTTGTGTTTGAAAATCAAATTCTGTTTTCAGCTCTTGTCTTTTCATCAATAATTTTTGAAAGTCCTCTATTTATGGAATGACTATTTCCCCCTGAAATATTATACACAGTTTTGCTAGTGATCCTTGGTTTTATTCCTAGTTCCTTTGACTTCTGGAATATCATATTCCATGCCTGCTAATTCCTTAAAGCAGAAGATGCTAGATATTGTATTTTCCTGATTGTGTTTCCACAATACTTGAATTCTTTCTTTCTGACTGCTTTCAGTATTTCCTCCTTGACCTGGGAACTCTGGAATTTGACTGCAATATTCCTAGGAGTTTCCATTTTGGTGTCTCTTACAGAAGGTCATCAGTAAATTCCTTCAAAATTTATTTTACCCTTTTCTTCTAGAATATCAGGGCAGTTTTCCTTGATAATTTAATGGAAGATGATGTATAGGCTCTTTTTGGATCATGGCTTTCAGGTACTCCCATAATTTTCAAGTTTTCTTTCTTGAATCTCTTTTCCAGATCAGTTGTTTATCCAATGAAATATTTCACAAAGCTATTTTTTCATTCCTTTGGTTTTGTTTTACAATTTCTTAAATTTTTAATAAAGACATTAGTTTCCTTCTGCTCCATTCTAATCTTTAAGGAATTATTTTCTTCAGTGAGTTTTTGAATCTCCTTTTCCGTCTGGTAAATTCTGCTTTCTATGGCATTCTTCTCTTCACCGGCCTTTTTTTGGACCTCTTTTTTCGTTTGAGTTAGTCTGTGTTTTACAATGTTATTTTCCTCAGCATTTTTTGGCATCTCCTTTAGCAAGTAGTTGACTCATTTTTTATGATTTTCTTGCATCTTCCCATTTCTCTTTCCAATATTTGCTCTACTTTTCTTACTTGATTTTCAAAATCCTTTTTGAGCGCTTCCCTGGTGTGAGACCAATTCATAGGTTTCTTGGAGACTTTGGATGGAAGAGCTTTGACTTTGTTGTCCTCTGTTCTCATCTTTTGGTTTTCCTTGTCACTAAAGTTAGATTCTATAGTCTGATTTTTTTTTCACTTTTTGTTCATTTCACTACCCACTTACTTGACTTTTCAGCACTTTGTCAAAGTAGATCTCAGCTTCAAGTGGGAGTGGGGTGGTGTACTGTCAGCTGCTCAATTCCTGACAATCTGTGCACTTGGAGCTCCAGAAAAAGTTGCTGTCTCTGCCCCTGCTCCTGCTGTGGCTGCTACAGCTTCCTCCTTTCCCTTTCACTTCTGCCGCTCTGGGGCAGGGGCTGGACCACTGCACTCTCTCACACTGGTCCCACAGGCTTTGTCCACTGACCTTCGAAATTGTCCTCCTTGTTCTGGAGTCCTGAAGTATGGAAACTTCCACAAATGAGAGCTATTTAGTCCCCCAAAGGCCTGCTCATGTCCTATTTGTGCCAGTGCAGCCCAAACTGGAATGCTTTGTGCACATAGCATGACATAATACACAATTCTCAGAGGTCTTCCAGGCTATTTTGGTCAGGAGATCTGCTTCACTAGGTCACTCTGTGGGTTCTGAAGCTTCAGAATTTGTGCAGAAACATTTTTTTACAGGTATTTGGCCAGGCTTGGAGGCAGATCTCTAGAAAGTTCATTCTGGGTGCAGAGCTAAGACAGTAGACTAGAAGGACACATCACTAGAAGCTCTCCTCCCACAGACCATAAAAACTGTAAAAAATGATGCTAAACAAATTGCAGAGCAGCAGAAGTTACAAAACAACAGAATGAAAGAGATTTCCAGCCCAAAACAGCCTGGAAGGCCAACAATAAAGGTTTATTGCACCAGGCATGGAATAGAGTGCAACCCAGCCTTAGTTGCATCATGACAGGGACAGGACTGAAGCAGGTTTCAAGGTGACATGACCAGCAACAGGGTATCAGATCCCTCAACTAACAAATGTCAATGGCAACTTCAAGGGTCAGCGAGAAAGCCGTTTCTCCTGGGTAAGAAGGGAAAACAGTAGTCTGACCCCAGCCCCAAGCAGCAGCAGCTTCCATTTTTGGAGCCCTGGACTAAAGACCCTGGGGAAATTGAGTCCCTGATCGGATCTTGGCCCTGAGTGGTGATCCTGGGGTGAGAGGGAGTAATGACTGACGTGGTGGAGCTGATGGAAGCTCTGGAGTGGGAATTCTCTTCACAGAAAAGAGTGCTTGTAGTTGCTCCCAGACCAGAGCACAGGTCAGGAAAGAAGAAGCTCCTCTCCCTTTATCGTGCCACCTTGGAAGACCTAAGAACTTAGGAGTCCTCAGAGTATATATGCCTCTTGACAAAGAACTCAAAAGGCAAGTAGACTGGGAAAATGCTCCCCAAAGGGAAAAAAATAATAAGACAATAGAAGGTTACTTTCTTGGGGAGGAGGTATTTTCTTCCAACCTTTTGGATGAGGAAGAACAATGCATACAGTCAGAGGAAGACATTAAAGTCAAGGCTTCTGCATTCAAAACCTCCAAAATAAATAATCAATGGTCTCAGGTCATGGAAGATCTCAAAAAGGATTGTGAAAATCAAATAAGAAAGGTGGGAAGAGAAATTAGTACAATGCAAGAAAATCATGAAAAGCCAGTCAACAGCTTGCTAAAGGAAATCCCCCAAAATGCAGAAGAAATTAACACCTTTAAAAATGGACTAACTCAAAAGGCAAAAGAGGTCCAAAAAGCCACTGAGGAGAGTAATGATTTAAAAAGCAAAATTAGCCAAATGGAAAAGGAGGTTCAAAAACTCATGGAAAAAACAGTTCTTTCAAAACTAGAATGGAACAAATGCAAGTCAACGATTTTATGAGAAACAGAGAAATTACAAAATAAAACTGAAAGAAATAAAAAACAAAAGACAACATGAAATATTTCATTGGAAAAACAACTGACCTAGAAAATAGATCCAGGAGAGACAATTTAAAAATTATGGGATTACCTGAAAGTCATGATCAAGAAACAGTCTATACATCATCTTTCATTAAATCATCAAGGAAACCTGACCTGATAATTGGGAATGAGAGGGTAAAATAAATATTGAAAGAATTCACTCATCACTTCCAGAAAGAGATCTGAAAAGAAAAACTCCCAGGAATATTGTAACCAAATCCCAGAGTTCCCAGGTCAAGAAGAAATCATTGCAAGCAGCCAGAAAGAAACAATTTGAGTATTGTGGAAATACAATCACTACAACACAGGATCTGGCAGCTTCTACATTAAGGGATTGCAGGGCTTGGAATATGATATTCTAGAAGAGAGAGGAACTAGGATTAAAACCAAGAACTACCTTTCCAGCAAAACTGAGTATAACACTTCACGGGGAAAAAAAAAATGGATCATTCAGTGAAATAGAATGCTTTCAAGCATTTTTGATGAAAATACCAGAGCTGAATAGAAAACTTGACTTTCAAGCACAAGAATCAAGAGAAGCATGGAAAGTTTAACAGGAAAGAGAAATCACAAGGGACTTACTAAAATTCTTACATGGAAAGATAATATTTGTAACTCTTGAAACTTTTCTCAGTATTTGGGTGGCTGGAGAGATTACACACACAGACACACACACACACTCATATATATATATATACATATATATTCTATAGATATATATCTATAGATGTCTATCTTTATATCTATATCTATCTATCTATATCTATCTATCTATCCATATCTATCTATCTATCTATCTATCTATCTATCTATCTATCTATCTATCTATCTATCTATCTATTGGGCACAGAGTGAGTTGAATAGGAAGGGGTGATATCTACAAAATAAAATTCAAGTGTGACAGAGGAATATATTGGGAGGAGAAAGAGAGAAATGGAAGGGGGCAAATTATCTCATAAAAAAAGCAAGAAAAAGCTTTCCCAGTGGAGGACAAAAGGAGAGGTGAGAGGGAAAAAGTGAAGCTTACTCTCATCACATTTGACTTCAGGAAGGAATAACATGCACACTCATTGTGGTATCTTACACTACGGCAACATAGGGGAAAAGGGGACAAATGGAGTGTTTGGGGGATGATAGAAGGGTGAGCAAATGAGAGGAGAGGAGTAATTAGAAGCAAACACTTTTGGGGAGGGATAAGGTCAAAAGAGAGAATAGAACAAATGGGAAGACCAGAATGAGATGTAGGGAAATACAATGTCTTCCACAAAATGACTATTATGGAAGTCTTTAGCAAAACTTCACATATATATCCTATGTTGAATTTCTTGCCTTCTCAGTGGAGATGGGTGGGTAAGGAAGAAGTGAGTGAAGTTGGAACTCAAAGTTTTAGGAACGAATGTTGGCAATTGTTTTTGCATGTAACTTGGAAATAAGAAATACAGGTAATGGGTTATGGAAATCTATCTTGCCCTATAAGAAAAGAGAGAAGATTGGGATAAGGAAAGGGAGGGGTGTTATAGAAGGTTGGATAGATTGGTAGAAGTGATAAACAGAATGCATGGTATTTTGGGGTGAGAAGAGAGGAGAGATAGGGAGAAAATTTGAAACTCAAAATCTTTTGGAAATAAATGCTGAAAATTAAAGGTTAACAAATTAATTGAAAAAAAAAAGAAACTTCATGCTCTTTTTCTGCCATCTTGGCTTTACCATTATGAATATTTTTTCAGATGAAGAAATCAAAACTATCAATAGTTATATAAAATTTCTCTAAATTACAATTAATTAGAGAAATAAAAATTCAAACAACTGTCATTGACCATCCCACACTAATCATATTAGCTAATATTTTGTAAAGGAAGACATCAAGTGTGCTAGAGAAAAGGAGAAAGACTGGGATACTAATACACTGTGAAGTTGCTAACTGATCAAAGCATTTTGGAGAGCACTTTGTAAGTTTTGGAGAGCCCTTTGGAAGTATGCCCAAAGGGCTACAAAATTGCAAATCTTTTTGCACAGAAATAACAATAGCAGATCTATACCTTAAGAGACAAAAAAAGGAAGACAAACTATATATTCTACAATATTTATAGTGGCTCTTTTTGTGGTGACAAGGGATTATAAATTGAGGGGATATCCATCAACTGGGCAATAGCTGAACAAGTTCTGATATAATATTTTGATGGAATAAAATTGAGCTTCAAGAAATGAAGAACAGGGTGCTTTCAGAAAAACTTGGAGAGATTTACATTAAGATACAACGTGAAATAAGTAGAACCAGAAGAACAATAATTCAGTAATAGTAATATAGTATGACGATCAACTGTGAATGATTTCTATTCTCAACTATACAATGATATAAAACAATTCTGAGGAACTTATGATGAAAAATGTTATCCATTTGATGAGAAAGAACTGAGGGCATCTTAAAGAACATCATGGCATACTTTTACATTTTCCTTTATTTTTCCTGTTCTTTTTATGGATCTGTGTTTACCACATGACCAGTATGAATATATTTTGCATTACTTTGCATGTATAATCTCTGCCTAATTGTTTTCTTTCCCAAGAAGGGTGCAGGAGAAGGAGGGGGAGAGAGAATTTGGAACTTTTTTTTTTGATGAAAAATATTTTGGCATGTAATTGAGAAAGAAATAAAATTTTAAAACTTGTACCTTCTGGTCCAAATGGTTAATGTTTCAGCTAAGGACTACCACTTCATCTCATGTCCATTTCCATATCCAAGTTTCCATTTCATTTCATCTTATATGAAGATATATGGTTATAAAAATGATGAGAATGATGATGCCCTTTCAGAATACTTATCAGAAAAATCATCTACTTTTTTCAACATAAAAACATTTTTATATGGTGAAGTCCAATCTCAAAATCTTTTGGATTCAGTCTCTATGTACTTTACAAATGTAGTTTTATTTTATTTTGAATCTACTCCACCAAATTCCTGATGTAAATAAAAACTTGTTTTGAAACCATCTTGAGCTTTTGTTTTTTCCTGCTGAATGAGAACTTTCAACTCTCATGTGGAAGTGTTGAACTATTTGAAATAAAAAGACTGTGAATGCCAGTAGGATTCATTTTAATCTGGTGCAAAGTAATATTTAATGTTGAAATACATTTTCAAATGACTTTGTAAGTTGCTATCTCTTCCAAATAAATCATCTCATGTGCCACTGCTGTGATCTGCAAGATTCTCATTTGGGGCTGCTGTTCTAGCAACCTCTTGACTGCTGCTTCCAAGTAGCAGTGAGACAGGAACTAAAAGAACTAGATTTCAGTGCTTTATTAAGTGAAATTTCATCAGTTGGACCACAGATTTGTACAACATTCTTTCTTGTCAAACTTAATAAATTTATACCTAAAATATTTGGGGAAAGAAAAAAATACTTTTCAAACAGGTAAAGAATCTATTTTTTTGAGTCACTATTGCTGAGTTTCCTGGATATTGGCCGATGGATAAAATTGTTCACCAGAGCCTTGAAAAAATCCATTTCCTTTGTGATTTGAGGAGGAAGAATTGCTTCCCAGGACACCAGGCATACTGAGTAGAGAAAAACAAAGGAGAGCTGTCACTGGAATAAGCTAAATTTTTGTCAAGACCCACAGAATACCCTATGTGGATTGTGATTCATACAAACGTCATAAGTTTGCACCTTCTCTATATCTTTAAGGTCCATTTTTCTACTTTTTGGGCCCCTTTGGACTGAAAACCTGTTCCTGCAATTGTCTGACTGTACGTGATCTATGTAGTCACTTTTTCCATTTTGCTTGAAAGTATTGACCTGGAATCTAAAAGGAACCAACTCTCTTTTCACCTCTGTTCTTTCATGGACTGAATAAACAAACACACAAACAAAAACAACGTCATCAGATGTCCTTTTTCAGGTTCTCACAGAAAAACAATCAAATTTTTTTAATTGTGTCAATTACTGTGACAGACCCCATGATCAATAAATATTGTAATATTCCATCTGTTGGTACTCTTTGTATTTTAAAAGCAGTAGATAACCATAAAATACTAATAGCATTCTTCAACAATTTTCCACCAGTCTCACATATTTCCTACTTTTGTATTTTCTATTATTCACATTTCATAACACTAACTTTAGTCTACATAGAGGAAGGTTTTGTTAGTTTGAACAAAGGAGATATTTTACTGTAAAAATTAGCATCTTCCTTGATGAAAACGAGCAATGGCAAAACATTGCTCATGTGTTGGGAGTTAGACTCACATTGAAATTGGAATTGGGGGTGGGGTGTTGTTATCACTCAAGACCTTAGTCCTAGCCAGCTAGGCTGGCAACTGCTCCTTACATAACTTCCACAGCCTGTCTTGTGCCACCTGCCTGCTGCTACTGCTTTCATGTCCTGACAACTGATTTCCAAGCTACAAATAAAGATCTCAAAATAGAGAAGTCATTCAATAGACCTACTTGAAATTAAAGCATTACCACAGACTGGACCATAAGCCCACAATCTCTCAAACATAATACTGATCCACCAAAAACTTAAGAACATTTTTTAATAGACGGTGCCATACAAAATACTCACAATCTTAAACTTCATGGGAGAGAAAGCTTTCAAACTATCCCTAGTAAAAGAAGTAAAAATTATATGAGAACAGGTTGAGGTGCATATTATCCCCATCATCCTGTCTTGCACTGCAGTCATATCAAGGATGATTTCAACAAACAACCAGAGGATGAGCTTACATCCTAACACTTTTATGCTACTACAAAAAGCAGCCGTTTTATCCTTTTGCGAAGCAGTCTACAGAATATTAAATATAAGAGAATAATATGATAGTGACTTGTCTTGGGACCATTTCAATCTGAAATCCATAAAAAAGTAAAACAAAATGATACGAATAACAACAGTAACTTTCATTTATGTAGCTCTTTAAGGTCTTTAGAGTGATTTATGTGAATTGTCATTGTGTCTTCACAATAAGCCTATGAGGTATGTGCTACTATTCATTTTACAGAGGAGGAAACTGAGGCTTAGAGAAGTAAGTTGCTTGTAACCATACAGCTAGTAAATGTCCTGTCTTTTCTGACTCCAAACCACAGCACTTTTAATTGACATTTACATTATCTTTGACTTCTGGATATAAATGTAAAAAACAAACAAAAAATTCACAATGGCCTCTTTTAAAATAAATAAACCACTTTTCTATTTAGAATGGGACTTGGCCATTTTTGGAAGGGTTATTTGTTCTAGAGGAACTTTTGCTTTAATTATTACTACTCTGCTAGCTTCTCTAACAGTGAATTTTCATTACCATGTTGGCATTTTCGACTCTCTTTTCACAGGTTTATGATGCAAACATCCTCTTTCTCTGTGTGTTCTTTGCTATAGCTGGGATAGAATATCATGATTATTTTCACTGAGAGGTAGAATCCTAAGTGAATAGGCTGTGTTGTTGATGATGCTGTTAAAAGTTATTACTATTCACAGTAGTAAATGTGGATTAGATGCCTGCTGCTTAATAGGCTAGATGTTGAAGTGCAGGATCCCCTCTCAGCTTTCATTCTTAGCAGACAAAATGGACAAATAGTTAACAAGAACTAAAGTTTCCTCTCCCTTCAAAACAGGGTAGCTGGAATCTTAAAGCTAGAAGTAACCATGAATCCTTCAAGTCCAACTTTCAGCTACATTTGAAAATTCCTTTGTAAGAAATTTGAAAGAGTCATTCATCTTCCACTTAATGGCTTCCCAAAGAGCTTGATGTTTCATAATTAGACAGATCTAATGTTCAAAAAAAATATTTTCTTTTTAATTAGCTAATTTTACATAGTTTTTTTTCACATTCTGAAAATATAACATCTTCTTGAAAACATGATGCACACTATTTGTAAGTATTTTAGGACTATTTTATTCATTTTACAAATGAATAAACCAAGGCTCAAGGAGTCAAAATATGTCAGAAGTGAAACTTGAACTTCACCTTGGGTCTTCTAAATCTGGAAAGAATACTTTCAAAAATGTATGACTACTTTTAAACTTTTAACTTCAAATTTATCAAACATCATTGAAACACTTCAATACACAAAAACCAGGAAACTTTTCTCAATATTTGCCCTTTCCTATAAATCAAAGAAAAATAGTCACAAGTAAGTGATAAGGGAACACACATATTACGTGATTTTTTCCTTGTTGTTATTGTTGCTGTTGTTTGGTTGATTGGTTTGTTTTGGTTTGTTCAGTCATTTGGGGTTTGCTTGGCTAAACTACTGAAGTGTTTTGCTATTTTTTTCCTTTAGTTCATTTTGTAGATGGGGAACTGAGCAAACATGGTTAAGTGACTTGTCCGGGGTCACACAGCAATAAGAGTCTGATGTCAGATTAGAACTCAGGAAGATGAGTCTTCTTAAGCATAGCGATCTGTTCACTGCACCACGTAGCTAATTATTTATTATTAAATATCTACTATGTGCCAAATAGCTCAATGGTCTTGTCTGACAATGTAACAAAATTATATAACTGAATGAAAAGATAGTGAGTATTGCAGAAATATGTGTTAAGGCAAGTAATGGAGATTATAACTAAGTTTAGCCGAAGTGTAAACACAAGTGAATTTTGGAATCTCTAGTCTCTCACCTCACCTCGCTTGTATTTGTGTGTATGTGTGTGTGTGCTTGTGTGCATGTGTGTATTTGTAAAATATTTCATTATTTATCCTCCAGAAATCACTGTTGGTCATTTTCTTTCGACCCAAGAGGGTCTTTTAGCACTTTTCTTATTCACATTATTTACAATTTACTTTTCTCTCAATCATATAACCTTTTTATTGAGATGAAGTCTAGAGTAGTTTAGACGTGACCTTTTCTATTTCTGGGGAGTGGACTTAAAAAATTCTAAGATTTTTTCTACCTACTTTCACACTAACAGCAATACATTCTGTGATTGGACTGTAAACATTCTCTCATGCTTCTTGGTGCCCCACATTAACACCAATATGTAATGGTATTCTATGTGACTGTAAAACATAGAATACAATTCCAAGTGAATGAAAATAACAAATGAGTGAAGATGAAAGGTGGTTATACATAGGCTGCAATATGTTACCAAGAATAATGGGATAAATTAGGTAAAGACAATCTAAGACGTAAGCATATATGACCTTAGTCTGTATGCATGTATATGCATACATGTATGTATATATAGATACACATTTGTACATGTATGTGTATAGACACATATACATATACATATGTATATATATATATATATACATACATACATACATATATTCCTGAATGTGGCATTAACGTGTATATACACATAGCATTGTGAATCTATGAATATCATGTGTGAATGATTATATATGATATAATATGGGATATCATGTAATGTGTTTTAATGTAATTATGCATTTTGTTACAATGCAATTATGTAATATAGTATGAATAGCATGTGTCAACATAGGTAGATGGATAGATAAGTGATAGGTAGATAGATAGATAGATAGATGTATGGATGGATAGATTACAGACAGCTCAAGAATTGATTTGGCATTCTCAGGATATTAAAATAACCAGAAGGACTCTGGGAAATCAGAGGTTTTATAAAAAAGACCTTAGATTATAAAGATTTGACATGAAAAAATGTGGCAGAGATGTAATCTCTACCACAGTACCAAGGCTACTTACACTACTGCAATTACAGATGTATACAAATCTCAGATGTATACCAGCAGCAGTATATTCTTCTGGACAAAATGCATATGATAAAGTGGTCTGATAAAACTGTTGAGTTGAAGTCATTCAAGGTATTACTGTGAGGTAAGTTGTGTGAGTACTATATCCCCATTTTGACGATGAGAAAACTCAGGCTCTGGGGGTTCAAAGGATTATAAAATAAAGGATATAGATCTCAAAAGAAACTTTGGGGTTACCTAGGTCAACTCTATTTACAGATGAGAAGTGGAAGCCCAGACACAAGAGGTGACTTGCTTAAAGACCCAGAGTGAGTATGCAGCAGAGTCAGAATTCAAACTGAGATATTCTAAGTTTTAATCTAGCACTCTTTCCAAACTACCATGCTGCCTCTATGATCAACTAGCTAAAGCATATTAGAGGCAGATTTTGGACCTCTAAGGTAAATATCTAATCTGTTTGTCATCCCATATTGTCTCCCTCTCTCTGCTAAGCATTTGCACTCACAATGAAAAAACAAACAACATAAATCTGTGCAGCTAAAAATATGAAGATTCAAGGCTACAATCCATGAATAAAGAGACTAAGCCACAGAGTTTGAAGTCTACTGAGCTTTGTCCTACTGCTTGAGCTGATGGTAACACCTGAAGAATTGTTCTCTTTACACATTTGTGAGAATGCCAAAATCTGCAGCTCTGCTGGATTTCAACTCTCTGAGACAAAAAGACCCTCCCAGGATGAGCTCATCACTTTTAATCTCACCACCAAAATGCTAGCTCAATCCTGAATCGACACCACTTTCCTCAGCTTCCTCTCTTCTCTGACTGGAGGGCTAGAGAGTAAAGTACCAAACTCCTCTGAATACCTTTCTTTACAGAGGGCAGAAATTGGATTCAGCTCACTACACTTTTCATGTGCTGCTGTACCTAGTTTCATCTCCACAGGAAAAAAAAAAAATTCCCCCACACTGGACATGCCCTGGTTTCATCACCCTTGTTCCCCTGTCTCCCAAAATCCTCTTTTTTGTGTGTGTTATATCCTTTCAAGACTGTAAGCTTATTGAAGGCAGGGATTCTTTCCTTTTATTTATGCTTTTTTCTTTTTTTTAGTTAAATTTATTTATTTAACTTTTTACATTCATTTTCACAAAATTTTGGGTTCCAAATTTTCTCCCCATTTGTTCCCTCCCCCACTCCAATACACTGAGCATTCTAATTTCCCCTATCACCAATCTGCCCTCTCTTCTAGCATCCCTCCCTTCCCTTGTCCCCATCTTCTCTTTTGTCCTGTAGGGCCAGATAACATTCTATTCCCCATTACCTGTATTTCTTATTTCCTAGTAGCAAGAACAATACTCGACAGTTGGTCCTAAAGCTTTGACTTCCAAATTCTCCCCATCACTCCCTTCCCATCCATTCCCTTTAGGAAAGCAAGCAATTAAATATAGGCCATATCTGTGTAGTTTTGCAAATGACTTCCATAATACTCGTGTTGTGTAAGACTAACTATATTTCCCTCCATCCTATCCTGCCCTCCATTGCTTCTATTCTCTCTTTTGATCCTGTCCCTCCGCAAGAGTGTTGATTTCATATTCCTCCCTCCTCCCATTGTCCTCCCTTCCATCACCCCCCCCTACCCTGCTTATCCCTTTCTCCCCCACTTTCCTGTATTGTAAGATAGGTTTTCATACCAAAATGAGTGTGCATTTTGTTCCTTCCTTTAGTCAAATGTGATGAGAGTAAACTTCATATTTTTCTCTCAGCTCTCCTCTTTTTCCCTCCACTAAAAAGTCTTCTGCCTGCTTCTTCTATGAGAGATAATTTGCCCCATTCCATTTCTCTCTCACCGCTTAACTCCATTTTTAAGGTATAATCCTATCCTATTCAATTCACTCTGTGTTTTCTGTCTCTGTGCGTGCATATGTATATGTGTATGTGTGTGTGTGTGTGTGTGTGTGTGTGTACCTAGATACAGAAAAGGTTTTAAGAGTTACAAATATTGTGTTTCCATGTAGGAATGTAAATATTCAACTTTAGAAAGTCCCTTATGACTTCTCTTTGCTGTTTACCTTTTCATACATCTTTTCATTCTTGTGTTTGAAAGTCAAATTTTCTTTTCAGCTCTGGTATTTTCATCAAGAATGCTTGAAAGTCCTCTCTTTCATTGAAATACCATTTTTTCCCCTGAAGTATTATACTCAGTTTTGCTGGGTAGGTGATTCTTGGTTTTAGTCCTAGTTCTTTTGACTTCTGGAATATCCTATTCCATACCCTTCTATCCCTTAAGGTAGAAGCTGCTAGATCTTGTGTTATCCTGATTGTTTCCACAATACTTGAATTATTTCTTTCTAGCTGCTTGCAATATTTTCTCCTTGACCTGGAAACTCTGGAATTTGGCCACAGTGTTCCTAGGAATTTCTCTTTTTGGATCTCTTTCAGGCAGTGATCTGTGGATTCCTTGAATATTTATTTTGCCCTCTGGTTCTAGAATATCAAGGCAGTTTTCCTTGATAATTTCATGAAAGATGATGTCTAGGCTCTTTTGTTGATCATGGCTTTCAGGTAGTCCCATAATTTTTAAATTGTCTCTCCTGGATTTATTTTCCAGGTCAGTTGTTTTTCCAATGAGATATTTCACATTACCTTCCATTTTTTCATTCTTTTGGTTTTGTTTTGTGATTCTTGGTTTCTCATAAAGTCATTAGCCTCCATCTGTTCCATTCTAATTTTGAAAGAACTATTTTCTTCATTGAGCTTTTGAACCTCCTTTTCCATTTGGCTAATTCTCCTTTTTAAAGCATTCTTCTCCTCATTGGCCTTTTGAACCTCTTTTGCCAATTCAGTTAGCCTATTTTTTAAGGTGTTGTTTCCTTCAGCAATTTTGGGTCTCCTTTAGCAAGGTGTTAACCTGCTTTTCATGTTTTTCTTGCATCTCATTTTTCTTCCCAGTTTTTCCTCCACCTGTCTAACTTGATTTTCAAAATCCTTTTTGACCTCTTCCATGAATATTTATTTTGGATGTTTGAGATACAGAAGTCTTGACTTCTATGTCTTTCCCTGATGGCAAGCATTGTTCTTCTTCAGCTGAAAGGATGGGGGGAGATATCTGTTCACCAAGGAAGTAACCTTCTATGGTCTTATTTTTTTTCCCTTTTCTGGGAATTTTCACGGCCAGTTACTTGACTTCTGAGATTCCTCTCCCTACCCACCTAGCCTCCAGATCTGCCCAGCTAGTGCTTGGGGTCTGAGATTGAAATGCTGCTCCCCAGCCTCAAGGTTTTCAGCAGGGGCAGAGCTGCTATTCAGTGTGAAATTAAATTCAGTTGCTCAGGTTGGAGCAGGGCTGCTATTCAGTGTGATATTAAATTCAGCTGCTCAGGTTGGGGCAGGACCGCCACACAGGACTCAGTTCCCTCAGGGGGTTTATGATGAGACCTTCAATAATGGATTTGAGCTCCTGTCTGCTTTGGGAGCTCCTGTCTGCTGCTGCCTCTGTTGCTGCCTCTCGAGGGGGCCTGAGTTATGGAGATACCCCACTCCTCTCTCGGGCAGCCAAAAAGTCTCTCTCACTGACCTTTGGGGTCTGTGGGTGGAGGGACCCCCGTAGCCCCTGGAGATTCTTTCCCTGAAGCCTGCTCAGATCTGCTCCTCTTGGTGCCACATGGCCAAGGCAGGACTGGGCTCTGCTCTGGGTCTGGTGTTTGACGGACCTTTGGTGTAGGTTTTTCAGGGCTCAGGCTTCTCTGAAACAGAAATCTCCTCCACTCCATTGGTTTGTTGCTTCCACTGCTCCAGAATTTATTGGGAGTTCTTCTTTACAGGTATTTTATGGGCTGTGGGTTAGGAGCTAGCATATGTGAATCTTTCAACTCCCCCATCTTGGCTCCTCCCCACTCTTTTTATTTATTCTGACCCTAGTGCTTAGCACAGTTCCTGGCACATAGCTGTCACTTAATAAGTGATTTTTGGATTAGATTGGATTGATTTGAATTTTTTATTCTGATAGATCTTTTGCCCTGGGCTTTGATAACTTAGTTATAATCTAAGTAATCTTTGCATTTTCAGATAGACTGTACTTCTGGTTCCAACAGACAGAGACATGACAAATAATTTTTATCAGAGGATATTCATATTATAGGACATTTTTATTCTTTTGCACATAGACTTTTCTATTCTGAAAGTTTATAGTAGGTGTCATATATAACAAAAAGTTAGAACAAGAAGTGTAGACTAATGGGAAAAAAAGAGTAGGTCAAGGAGGTAGGTTTGAGGCTTACCTGTACTTGAGACGTGACTTGAAACAAATCTGCCAACTTCTCTGAGGCTCAATTTTCCCCTCCATATCAGGAAATATATCTAAGGTATTTCTATCTGTAAATATTGAATAACCATAATCTATAATTAGCAAGAATAAGATAATAGTTTTATTGGGATTATTAGGCAGCAAATGCATCTGTGTTTTCATTAAAATTATATTATAGATAGACCCTTATCTGATGTGCTCAATTAAAGTATATGTGAGTTCTTGATATTTACAGATTATGTTTCTTTTTGTATAGGAGAGCATTTGGACTAGTGGATAGGCAGTGTATCTTGAAGTCAAGAAGTAAATTCCCTGAAATGACCCCACTACTTCCATTTTATCTACTTATATAGACTAAAGAGCTCTGGATCTTGCCATCCATCATACCACTGAAGCTCAGTACTTTCAAGTCCTCCCATCCAACTTTAAGCTGAACTTTAAAGAAATATGTTGTCTCCCTCAAGTGCCATGAGAGCTCCTTGAAAACAAAGATTATATTTTCTTTTTATTTGTTTCTTCATCACTTATAATGGTATTTGTAAATGGTAAGCAATAAATATTTCTTCATTCATTCATGCATTTGTTCATTTATTTATCTGTTCCCTAAGTCATCCTCACATCTTTTCTCATTATAGATGTCCATGAGTACAGTTTTTATCTACTTTTCTCCAGCTGTTCTCAACAGTATTCTACAGAGTTCTCCATTTGTCATGTAGTCCTACTGAGATTTTTTTTTTTATTTTGGTGTTTACGCGAATATTTGATATTTGTTTTTCTAGGTCATTATGAGCCAGTATTTTGCATGTGACCTTTCAGGTAGTATTTGAAATTAGATGTTGTTTATCCTAATTTTTATGGAGCCCTCTTCCACAAAACTATCTTTGTAACTTTGAGTCCACTCCCCATTTGTGTTTTCATCTTCCTTGCATTAGTGCCCAAGGTATTCTTATTCTAATACTTCCTTTTACTTCTTCTCAATTATATAGCATGAGAGAGTGGAAAGCATACTGGATTTATCCTCTGAAGACCTTGTTCCAATTCTGTTTTTCTGAAACTTACTATAAGGAAGACCATAAATAAACAAGCCGCAAATTCTTCATGTTCTATATTTCCCTGTTTTACAGATTATTATGGAAAAGATGTCTATCATTATTTTTTGTGCAGTCTACATTTCACATCTATTATTTTATCAAAGTTCATCTTGAAATCAGTCAATTTAGATACTCTCTATCATTGCTATATTTTTTCATATACATTTATTTGCTTTGAGTTTTCAAAATTCACTTTCACAAAATTTTGAATTCCAAATTTCTCTCCTCCACTTCCTATATATCTTATTTCCTAGTTGCATGTAAAAACAACCTCTAACATTTATTTTTTTTTATTTAACATTTTACATTCATTTTCAAAAAATTTTGGGTTCCGAATTTTCTCCCCTTTTCTCCCCTCCTCCTACCCCAATACACCGAGCATTCTAATTTTCCCTATCACCAATATGCCCTCTCTTCTATCATCCTTCCCTTCTCTTGTCCCCATCTTCTCTTTTGTCCTGTAGGGCCAGATGACTTTCTATTCCCCATTAACTGTATTTCTTATTTCCTAGTAGCAAGAACAATACTCAACAGTTGTTCCTAAAACTTTGAGTTCAAAATTCTCCTCATCCCTCCCTCCCCACCCATTCCCTTTGGGAAGGCAGACAATTCAATATAGGCCCTATCTGTGTAGTTTTGCAAATGACTTCGATAATAGTCATGTTGTGTAACACTAACTGTTATTTCCCTCCATCCTATCCTGCCCCCCATTGTTTCTATTCTGTCTTTTGATCCTGTCACTCCCCAAGTGTTGACTTCAAATTACTCCCTCCTCCCATTGCCCTCCCTACCATCATCCCCCCCCGCCTTGTTTATCTCCTTCTCCCCCACTTTCCTGTATTGTAAGATAGGTTTTCATACCAAAATGAGTGTGCATTTTATTCCTTCCTTTAATTTAATGTGATGAGGGTAAACTTGTTTTTTTTTTTTCGCTCAGCTCTCCTCCTTTTCCCTCCATTAAAAAGTCTCCTGCTTGTCTCTTGAATGAGAGATAATTTGCCCCATTCCATTTCACCCTCTTTCCTCCCACTACATTTCTCTCTCACCATTTGCCTTAATTTCTTTTAAGATATGGTCCCATCCTATTCAATTCACTCTGTGCTCTCTGTCTCTGTGTGTGTGTGCATGTGTGTATGTGTGTGTG
This sequence comes from Bettongia penicillata ogilbyi, assembly GCA_023548195.1. NCBI lineage: Eukaryota > Metazoa > Chordata > Mammalia > Diprotodontia > Potoroidae > Bettongia > Bettongia penicillata. Next base: position 290,183 of record JAJHZJ010000379.1, on the reverse strand, counting down.
CGTACATGCGTTTACATGTGTGTGTGTATGTGTGTGTGTATAATCCCACCAACTACCCAGACACTGAAAAATTTTAAGAGTTACAAATATTGTCTTTCCATGTAGGAATGGAAACAATTCACTTTTGGTAAGTCCCTTATGACTTCTCTTTGTTGTTTACTTTTTCATGCTTCTTCTCATTCTTGTGTTTGAAAGTCAAATTTTCTTTTCAGCTCTGGTCTTTTCATCAAGAATGCTTGAAAGTCCTGTTTCATTGAAATACCATTTTTCCCCTGAAGTATTATACTCAGTTTTGCTGGGTAGGTGATTCTTGGTTTGAGTCCTAGTTCCTTTGACTTCTGGAATATCCTATTCCATGCCCTTTGATCCCTTAATGTAGAAGCTGCTAGATCTTGTGTTATTCTGATTGTATTTCCACAGTACTGGAATTGTTTCTTTCTAGCTGCTTGCAATATTTTCTCCTTGACCTGGGAATTCTGGAATTTGGCCACAATGTTCCTTGGAGTTTCTCTTTTTGGATCTCTTTCAGGTGGTGATCGATGGATTCTTTCAATACTTATTTTGCCCTCTGGTTGTAGAATATCAGGGCAGTTTTCCTTGATAATTTCATGGAAGATGATATCTAGGCTCTTTTTTTGATCATGGCTTTCAGGTAGTCCCATAATTTTTAAATTGTCTCTCCTGGATCTATTTTCCAGGTCAGTCGTTTTTCCCATGAGATATTTCACATTCTCTTCCATTTTTTCATTCTTTTGATTTTGTTTGGTGATTTCTTGGTTTCTCAGAAAGTCATTAGACTCCATCTGTTCCATTCTAATTTTGAGAGAACTATTTTCTTCAGTGAGCTTTTGAACCTCTTTTTCCATTGGGCTTATTCTGAAAGCATTTTTAAAGAATTCTTCTCCTCATTGACTTTTTGAACCTCTTTTGCCAATTGAGTGAGCCTATTTTTCAAGGTGTTATTTTCTTCAGCGTTTTTTTGGATCTCCTTTACCAAGGTATTGACCCGTTTTTCATGCTTTTCTTGCATCTCTCTCATTTCTCTTCCCAGTTTTTCCTCCACCTGTCTAACTTGCTTTTCAAAAATCCTTTTTCCATGGCCTGAGTCCACCGGACATCCACCTAGGTTGTCTGGGATACAGAGGCCCCACCCTCCACGTCTTTTCCTGATGGTAAGAATATTTCCTCGTCATCAGAATTGAAAGGCAGGAACATCTGCACCCCATCAAAATAGCTCTCTTTTAGTCTTATTTTGCTTCCTTTTTCTGGGCATTTTCCCAGCCAGTTACTTGACTTCTGAGATTCCTCTGCACCCCTGCCCAGATCCTTCCAGCTAGTGCTTGGGGTCTGAGATTCAAATGCTGCTTCCCAGTCTCAGGGCTTTCTGTGACGGGAGCATCTGCTATTCAATGTGAGCTTAAGTTCTGGTACTTGGGTGGGGGCAGGGCTGCCTCCCAGGCTCAGTTCCCTCAGGGGCTTTATGCAGAGACCTTCAGTAATGGAGCGGGTGTGGGCAGGGCCACCTCCCAGTCTCAGCTCCTTCAGGTGGTTTATTCAGAGAACTTCAGTAATGAAGATCCTGCCTGCTCGGGGAGTCCCGGGGGCCACTGCTGCTGCCTCTGCCTCATGAGGGGCCCCGAGTCACGGAGACACCCCGCTCCCCTCTTGGCCAGCCCAGACATCTCTCTCACTGACCTGTAGTGTCTGTGGGTGGAGGGACCTTCCTGGCTGCCGGAGGTTCAGTCCCTGAAGCTTTCTCGGATGTGCTCCTCTGGAGCCGTGACCAGGGCAGGGCAGGGGTAGGCTCCGCTTTCCGGGGTGCGACAGATCCTGGGGACGGCTCTCCAGGGCTCTCTGGAATGGAAATCTTTTCCACTGTGTTTCTGTGTGCCTTGCAGTGATCCAGAATTTGTGGGCAGTTCTTTTTGTAGGAAATATATGGGCTGTGGGTTCGGAGCTAGCATACGTGAGTCTTTCTACTCTGCCATCTTGGCTCCACCCCCTCTAACATTCATTTTTAAAGGTCTGAGTTCCACATTCTCTCCCTTCCCCCTTTCCTACCCACCTTTATTGAGAATGCAAGCAACTCAATATAGACTATACATGTGTGGTCATGCAAAACACCTCCATAACAGTACTGTTGTGAAAGAGTAACTCTATTTCCCTTTATTCTGTCCTGCCCTCCATTTATCCAAATCTCTCCTTTGACCTGTCCCTCTACCAAGGTATTTGCTTCCAGTTATCCCTTCCTCCAATCTACCATCTCTTCTATTATCCCTCCTCTCTTATCTGCTTACTCCTTGCTTTCCTGTGAGGTAAGATAAACTTCCATATCCAATTCAGTGTATATGTTTTTCCCTCCTGATGTCAAATCCAATGAAAGGAATACTCACTTATCTCTTCTCACTTTCCCCTTCCCCTCAATTGTCAAATTTTTTTTCTTACCTCTTTTATGTGAGATGATTTACTGCAATCTACCTTTCTGTTTCTCTTTCTCCTAGTACATTTTTCTCAACCTTAATTTTCTTCTCTATATGTCATCCCTTCACATTCAGCTCATCCTGTGCTCTCTCTCTTGCTCAACATATACATACACATATAGATGTGTGTGTATATATATGTGTGTTTATGCATTAATACATGTATGTGTATATATGCATGTGTGTGTGTGTGGTGGTTGTTGTCCTTTTTCGAAGAGGACCAAATTGACATCACCATTGTAAAGTGACATTTCAGTGTGTCTGACTGCAACCGATCAGACCAATATGAGCTTGGAATGCTGTATCACAGGTTGGGCACAGATAGTCCATTTTAATATCTGGGGTAAATATCCCAAATTTGCACATCCTGCATTTACTTTGTGCTGTCTCAATTCTGCTTTGCTCAAAGAGCACAGCACCTTTTCTTATCTGGGCATGCCATGCAGTGCGGTCCAGTGCCAGTGTCTCCCATGTTGCACAGTCAAATCCAAAATTCTTGAGAGAGACCTTGAGAGTGTCCTTGTATCGTTTTTCTCATGTGATCGCCTGCCCCATGCAAGTTCTCCATAAAATAGTCTTTTGGGCAAGTCTACATTTTTCATTCGAACTATGTGGCCAGCCCATTGGAGTTGTGCTCTCTGAAACATAGTTTGAATACTTGGCAGTTCAACTTGAGCAAGGACTTCAGTTTTTGGTACCTTATCATGTAGGTAATCCTCAGAATCTTTCTAAGACAGTTCAAATGGAAGTGATTCAGTTTCCTGGCATGGCTATGGTAGACTGTCCATGTTTCACAAGCATATAACAATGAGGTCAGCACAACAGCTCCGTAGACCTTCAGTTTGGTAGTCAGTCTAATACCTCTTCTCTCCAAAACCTTTCTTTGGAGCCTCCCAAACACTGAACTAGCTCTGGCAAAATGTGCATCAACCTCATAGTCAATGTGTATATCCCTGGAAAGTACACTACCAAGGTAAGTGAACTTATCCACAGCATTCAAAACTTCTCCATTTGTTGTAATCGATGGTTCCACATATGGATGGTGTGAAAGTGGCTTATGGAACGCCTGTGTTTTTTTCCATTTACCTCAGGTTGAAGTCAAGCTCTGTATTTGTTTAGAGTCATTTTAACAGGTTTTTGTTTTGAGGGTTTTAAGGGGACAGCTGTAGTAGGTCCCTATATCTACTCCACCATCCTTCCCTAAATCTTCTTAGAGCCCTGAAACATCACTAGAGAACAAGACATAACATTATGTGCATGTTTTTACTCCCAAAGAATATAAATTCCTTTTATTCCTGGAACAATCACTACCACTTTGTAGCTATATACATATACATATATATGCACAATCATACACACATATGTACGCACATATATGTATCTATGAAATATACATGTATAAACATGTGTCTGCATGCATGTGTCTACATGCATGTATAAAAGTGTATCTAAAGTGTTTGTGTATTTACATATATTGATATATATGTACATAATATATATAATGTATCACATGTGCATATAATAAACACACATGCATGTGAGTATATATACATACACACATACATATACACATATACATATATACATGCATATGCACATCTTAAACTAGTCCCTTTAACCTAACTTCCATGTTTAAAATTAGTATCATGATGCTTACAGTTACCCAGATTTGCAATATTAATCATCTTTGATTTTTCTTCAAAATTCTATTGAGTTTTACCTTCACAACATCTCATATCTATATCTTTTCTCCATACTATTACTCTTTACGCTATACTTATACTATAATCACCAGGGCAGCTAGGTTGTGCATGGGATAGAACACCAGGGCAGGCATCAGGAAGATCTGAGTTCAAATCTCACCTCAGACACTTGACACTAGCTGTGTGACCTTGGGTAAGTCACTTACCCCCAATTGCCTCATCCTAGGTCCTTTCCAGTCATCCTGATGAATGTCTGGTCACTGAATTTAGATGGCTCTGGAGGAGAAGTGAGGCTCGTGACCTGCATATCCCTCCCTCACTCAAAACAAAGTCAAGTGCAAGTCACATCATCATTTCTCTGATGGCATGGTCTTCTTCGTCAGTGAAGGACGAACACACACATTGTTATCACCATAATTTAGATCCCTACTCTTCCTCTCACCTATACTATCTAATATATTTCTCACTCTTCTAAAAATCCTCCAGTAGCTCAGTATACAAACCCTAGCTTTTAAGTCCATGTATATTGTTTCTAGCCTACTTTTCCAGATGCTCTTGACATTATTCCTATAATATACTATAGGCTAAACTAGGTTAGTAGTTGTTAACTGAATTTGATGTATTATCTGCTATCATTCCACGAGTCTTCATTTTTGCCTTTTACAATCCTTAAGTAGCAGTCCCTGTGGGTTAAACCACTAATTTACAGTAGAACTCATGGATCCATAGTGGGCAGCTACTACTGTTATTTTTGAGGGTACACTGTAGGTCTTCTTTCCTAAAATTATAGCTCAGAAGCCACTACTAGTTCTTTTTTTTAAATCATTAACCAATAGACACACTGATTTCAAAGCAAAGGCATTTACTAAGATGGAACAGTAAAGTAAATAGCTATAAAACGTCCCCCTTCTTTAAAAAAATTAGAGAACATTTATCACAAATGAACACAGTAGAAGTAAGAGATGACATAGATTTGCAGTATGCTGGTAGTGAAACACACACCTGTTGAACACATGTAGCAGAAGCAACTCACTTACAATTACTCAATTGGCATTTATTAAGTGCCTGCGATCTGTTAAACATGGAAGTGCTCATGCTATTTTCTTTATGAGCCTACAGTCACTGCTCTGTAGGTCACTGACCTCAAGCTGCCAGGGTGTGCTCCTCTAGGCAATTAAACTCTCAATTCCTATGAATAGCTTTTTCTTGATTTCCAAGTTGGCTATCTACATTGCTACTATAATTCATGCCGCTTAAACAACTTGGCTGCCTTTCCCTGCTCTGTCCTGGAAGAGGAATCCCTTAAGGAAGTGAAAGAGAAAGTGACACATCAAATTTTGGAATCAGAATAGTGCCTCGTTTATGGTTGCAATCAAAATGTTTTCCAACTTTGGCAATGACAGCCATGGTCATTTCCTAGCCAGTGAGTAGCTACTGAGTTCAACCAAAATGTTCTACTGAAGGCTGTGATTAAACAAGATCCCTTCATTAACTCCACATCCAAACAACAGCAATAAAAACCACAAACCAAACCAACACCAAAAATGCTTTGTTCTGGAACTTTAATCTTCTTTTCAGTTTCCATGGAACTTAAATACATTTTTATTCATGGAGTCCTATGAATAGATCCTCCAAACTTTCTGATTCTTTATCTAAAAATCAACTCTTTGGATATTTTGACAGGTGGGTGACAGAGTGGATAGAAAGTCAGACCTGGAATCTTTCTGAGTTCAAATCTGGTCTCAGATCCTTACTAGTTGTGGGGCCCTGAGTGACTCATTTAATGTCTGTTTCAATTCTTTATCATTTAAATAAGCTGGAAAAAGGAAATGGGAATCTAATCTTTTTGCGAAGAAAACTCCCAATGTGTCATGAAGAGTCAGATAGCTGAAAAGTCACTGAACAATGAAAATTTACCAAAAGTAATCAGTTTTCCTTCCAACTTTTCATTCCTTTTTAACCTATTTGTTTCTTCTCTTTGAATAGTTCTGCCTTTCCTCTTATCAAGAGTTTATCTGAATTTTATAAAAAATAAATTTTACATTCAACTATTTCCATAGCAATCATCTCAGGTCATCTGCTCTGTAATGTAGATTTTCTTCTTTTAAAGAGACTAACTTTCTCCCATCTGTAGCTATTAAAAGATGTAGTGTTGTAATTTCTGGATGATTTCAGGGGTTTTTCCAGTGTTCTTTCTGTGCTGTGAATTTTCATCTTATTTTTGAATCTAACCATCACTCTCCTTGATTTATTCCACTATTACCATGTACTAAGGTGTGCATTTTTAGGTATGTAATTTAACCTTTCTTTCATTTTTCTCATATGTGAAATTGAGATAATGATATCTGAACTATCTACTTCCCACAATTGTTATGCAAAACAAATGAGATAAGATACAATATGTGAAGTGTGTAAATATGTAATGTGTAAACTAAGTGCTATATAAATATCAGTTATGTATATATATTCTTATTTATTTTACTTAATTACTTAAAATGATTGTCCTTTCCCTTTGTTAATTAGTTCCTTTCTATTCTGCATATACTTTGTGCATAGTTGTGAGGTCCTCAAGATCAGACATTGTCTTCAGCTTTTCTTTACATTCCCAGTGCTTACCACAGTGCTTGGTAAATAATGGTTACTTAAATGTTTATTAACTGATTTAAACATGATTATATTTCATTGCAACTAAATATATGAAGTTACATTTATAATAAATTAGAATATATTGACAATATATTATATTTGGGTAGCTAAGTGAGCCTGGAGTCAAGAAAACCTTAGTTCAAATCCAATCTCAGACATTTCCTAGTTGTGTGAGCCTGGGCAAGTCATTCAAATTCTCTCTGCCTCAGTTTCCTCACCTATAAAAAGGAGATCATAATAACAACTATCTACCAAGGCTATCATGAGAATTAAAGGAGATAATCATCATAAAACATTTAGCACAGTACCTGACAAATAGTAAGTGCTTTATAAATGTAAGTTATCGTTGTTTGTGTTATTTTAGCAAAATTGTGTTCATTTTGGTACTCTACAAATGAAAATATATCTATATATCTGTAGATATATATGTCGATATATACATATATATATCTATATCTGTAGCTATATCTATCTATAAATATGCGTGCATGTGTGGGGGGGAACTAACAACAATAACAAAAACAATATGTAGGTATGTAGTCTATTGCTGAATAGCAAGCCTAAAAACCTACCTGCTCATGATTGGTTGAATCTGCTTATGTTCCTACCAATAGGATAGTATATGATACAGATGAAATGCCTATTGATTTGCAAAGAATAATTAAGTGATATTTACCAAAACTCTGAGAATAATTTTTTTCTAGAAAAAAAAACCATAGTATTTTCCATTTCTGAGTGCATCTGACTCCTTGTGAGTATATCTATGAAGCTATATATGAATCTCTATGTAACTGTCATATATATTCTGTGACCATGATATGTTTCTATTTTTTCTTGAACTTTTCCTACACCATTTAACTTCTAGAAGTGTAATTCCACATATCATTAGTAAAAATTTCTCAGCCAGCATTTAGTAATTGATGCATAAACATCCATGTAATATATATTTAAATAAACCTAGAGATAATTTCATTTTATTGCAGATCAATAATCAATCAAAAATGAAAAAATATTAAATATATATTAAGTGAAATGTTCTATACTGCATACTGCATGAGATAAAAGGTTAGCAAAATGAATTCCCCGAACTCAAGAAATTTATTAGTAGGTTAGATCTTCAATATAGATAAGTACTTTACCAAAATTGTTGTATTAGAGAGTAATGAAATAAAAAAAAAACAATCATGATCACAGAATCACTTTCATTTCCTAATGAGGCACAGGGAATCTTTATTGGAGAAATATATTTGTGAATCAATGAAATCATTGAATTTCAGAGAAGAGAGGCAATGAAGATATTTTAGTAGGCATATACTTGAAGTAGTCAAAAGGAATAAGCAAATGACAAAATATGATAAAAATACTGACTAAGAAATAGCATCATTGTAATGCATACTGATTTTGATGTCCTAGTTCTTAAAATTTGTAATGTGTTTCCAAATTCCCTGATTAAAAATTGTTTGTTTTATCTAAATTCTTAATAATTTATCAAATAAGCCAGTATTTCTCCAAGTTTATTTTTTTCTAAATATGATAGTCGTTGTTATGACTACAATGGCAATAAACTTAGATTTTAAAATTTTCTCTTCTAAAGAGGGGACAGATTCACTGTTGCCATCAAATTGCACGTAAGCACGAGCTCATCACATTGTCTGGGAAAGTGTCTTCTGTTATATAATACTATGTTAGAGAATTGATCACTTCTGTATGGTCCAGAATATTTTGCATACTCCATGCTTATGTATTACTAAATTATCATAAATGTAGTGCAAAAAAAATAAAAGATGTAGTCCATTTTAATAATAAAATGCTATTGTGTCTGCTTTAATAATAAACACAAAATATTACAAAACACCAACTTCATTTTTTAGGTAACAATTTTGATATGTTTTATATATTTAATACAAAATGATTTTTAAAAGTTTGATAGAGAGAGTTATTGTATCTAAACGTTCAATGGAAGAACAGGACCTGTAAAGCATAATGATCACATGAGCATCTCATTCTGTGACTCATTTCTACTGACAACACAAAATATTTTTTTGAATATAACATTCTGAAATAATATTTTGAAATAATTATATTATTTTGACTATAACAATGAATAATTATTTATATTATATATATTATATATTTATATTATTTATATATATAATTATATATATAAATACATAATAATAAATAATATAAATAATAAATAATAATAAAATAATATTTTGAAATAATAATTTAAACTTTAGTGTAGGATGCAACAATATTTTTTTTTAAATTATCCATTTAATGGAAACTAATATCATTAGCAGGCTCTCCTATGATGAGCCTTTTTTTATATAAAATATGCTGAAACAGTGCAAGTCTATAAGAAAAGTTTTATTCAATTTGTTTTATTCCTTGACTGTCACTGTTGCAAAAAGGACAACATTTTCAGCTCTTCTATGCTGCTGTGCAGTTGAGTTGCACTGTCTGTGACCCCATTTGGGGTTTTCTTGGCAATGATACTGAAATGTTTTTCCATCTCTTTCTTCAGTTTATATTAAGGATGAGGAAACTAAGGCAAACAGGGAAAAGTGACTTTTCTGTGGTCACACAACTAGTAAGTATCTAGGGTCATATTTGAACTCAGATTTCTCCTTACTCCATGCCCAGTGTTCTATGTATTGGTCGCCTAGTTGCTAATTCAGCTGTTCTTGCAATGCCTATTATTGAAAAGTGACCATCTATGTGTTCTAATTTCTGAATATCAACTATCAAGTGGTGTTGAAAACACTTTCTATAAATGAAACTAAATATTGTGACATGTTGAGGGACTGTGCTTAGCAAAGGAATGATCTGAGCCATCTTGTTGTAAGAATATCTGGAGAACAGTGTTATAAATAACTAGGTAACTAGTGAAGAATTCTCTCTTTAACCATCAGGGGTTATGCTTACTATGTGGAATTGTAACGTCAGTGATCTCATGGACTTACAGTCACAATGCATATCATGACAGTCATTTTGACACTGTACAATTTTAAATATTAAAATAATATATATGAAAGGATAAACACCAGCTAATTATTCTAAACATTTAATAAATTTGTACATCTCATGGGGAAATATGAATTTTTCAAGACATTTTCAACTAAAAATTTTAGACAGCATAGTGCCAATAAAATATACACAGGCACTTACAGTGGCTCTGAATATGCTAGTATAGTTCTGACTCACAAAATATAACAGATTCTCCAAGTGGAAGACAGAACCAAAACCTTTTTTCAAATACCAGAAAGCCAAATCCGAACCCCAGAAAGCTAAACACCAGAAACAAAGAAATCCATCATAATAATCAAGAAGTCTATACACATTATCAGACCTTCCCACAAATGAACACCCTCAAGCAAAATGCCCTTCTTTCACTCACAGCCAATTGTCTGTTCTCTCTCTCTCTCTCTCCCCCCCTCTCTCTCCCCGCCTCTCTCTCTCTCTCTCTCTCTCTCTCATCTGACTGCTTTGACTCACTTCTAATATTAGCTACATTTGTTGTGTTTATGGTAAAGCTTTTAATTTTATGTGACCAAAATATGGGGCAGCTAGATGGAATAGTGGAGGTACTTCTGGTTTAAAGTTCACAATAGACAAATGACACTTTTACAAGGTCTCTCTCAAGTATATGGATGACAAAAGATTTTAATGATAGAAGCGCTGGTCAATTGATCACATCTTTGTTATTATCAAAAGCAAAGACAGATTCATTGACTACTCTCAGAATTTTATAAAGTTGCTCAACAAGCTCAAGTACATGATTGAAATAATGAAAATTACAAGCTCAAAACAGGACGATGTAGCTTGAACCACCTAGTGCCACATAGAGATTTTGGGAATGAGAAACATGCAATTTAAGCATCTGGTTAACTGTAATTCATTTGTACCCATGCTGACTTTTGAAAATGCAAGCAACATTTTAATATTATTTTTAATTTTGGATATTCATTTTTATAAAATTTTGAGTTTCAAATTTTCTCCTTTCCTCCACTCAACACTTCCCAATACAGCATGCAATTTGATATAGACTATACTTGTACATTCTTATTAAACATGTTCTCACATTAGTCACATTGTGAAAGAAGGATTAGAAAAAAGGAGAAAACTGAGAGAGAGAGAGAGAGAAAGAGAGAGAGAGAGAGAGAGAGAGAGAGAGAGAGAGAGAGAGAGAGAGAATGGTATGTTTCAATGTGAATTCAGACTCCATAGTGATTTCTTTAGATACCTATAGCATTTTTCATCATGAGTCTTTTGGAATTGTCTTAAATCATAGTATTATTGAGAAGATATATATATATATATATATATATATATATATATATATCAAAGTTAGTCATCATGCAATGTTGCTGTTACTGAGTACAATGTTCTCCAGGTTTTGCTCACTTCACTTAGCATCAGTACATGTACGTTTTTTCCAGATTTCTCTAAAATCTACCTGATCATCATTTCTTATAGAAGAAAGGTATTCCAATACATTCATATACCATAATTTGTGCAGTCATTCCCCAATTGGTGGACATCTGCTCAATTTCCAGTGCTCTGCCACCACACAAAGAACTGCGATAAATTTCTTTGTACATTTGGCTCATTTTCCCTCTTTTATAATCTCTTTGGGATACAGAACTAGTGGTGGTATTGCTGGATCAAAGGGTATGTATGTTTTTATAGCACCTTGGGCATAATTCATAATTGCTCTCCATAATAGTTGAATTAGTTCACAACCGCACCAACAATGCTTTCGTGTTCCAATTTCCCCACATGTTTTCTATCACTTATCATGTTTCTTTTTTCCCCAAATCAGCCAATCTGATAAATGTGAGGTGGTATGTCAGAATTGCTTTGATTTTCAATTCTCTAGTTAATATTGATTCAGAGCATTTTTTTTTTGTATGACTACTGCTAGCTTTTATTGCTTCATTTGAAAACCATCTGTTCATATTGATGGTTTGCCAGTTGTGGAATGACTTGTATGCTTATAAATCTGACTCTGTTCTCTACAGATTTTAAAAATGAGGACTCTTTCAGATATACTAGTTATAAAATTTTTTTCCCAGTTTTCTGTTTCCTTTCTAATCTTTGTTGCACTGACTTTGTGCAGAATATTTTTAATTTAATATAATCAAAATCATCCATTTTGCATTTAGTACATGGTCAATTTTTATGTAGCTGCTTTGTAATGCTGCAAAAACAGTATATTCCTTTCTAACCCCATTCAGTTTTCTCCAGAGTTCTATCATATCTAGCTTTTCTAAAATTCTGTTCACCTCCTAACCTTTTCATTTTTATTCTTTTTCATTGGATATAACTAGTTCTGAGGGGAGAAAGTTGAGACCACCCACTAGTATTTCCTCGCTCCATGTACCTTCCCAAAACTCACTTAACTTTTCCTCTAAGAATTTGGATACTATACTACTTGGCAATAAGATCTATTTTTGCTTTTCATTTGTGTGAGATCAGAATTGTTACACTTTTTTTTTCTTTTTTACTTTAGCTGAAGCATAATATATTCTGCCTTACCTTTTTACCTTTACTCTCTATGTGTCTCCTTCACATGTGTTTCTTGTAAATAACATATTGTAGAATTCTGCTTTTTAATCCACTCTGCTTTCCTTTTCCTTTTTATGAGAGAATGTATCCCATTCAGGTTCACAGTTGCGATTGCTGTTTCTTTCTCTCCATCTCATCCCCCGTCCCCCATTCTACTTTTCTCTCTCCTTTTGCCTTTTCCATCCTCATCAGTGTTTTGGTTCTGACCATCGCCTCCTTCAATCTGCACCCCTTTATTTTCCCCTCCCTTTTCTTTCCAATTTCTCCTCCTACTTCTCTATAGAGTAAGATAGATTTCTATAACCAACTGAAAGTGTACGTTATTCCCTCTTTGAGTCAAATTTGATGAGAGTAGCATTCAAATAATGGTCACTTCCCTTCCTTCATTCTCTATAGCATAATAGATTTTGTACCTCTTCATGTGATTCAGTTTAACACTTTCTGCCTCCTCCTGTCCTTTTCTCTCAGTAAAATCCTTTTTGTCTCTTAATTAATTAGCTAAATATTTTTATCATCACGTCAAAGTCAACTTAAACCGACACACTCTGTCTATGCATACCCCTTCTAAATGCCATCATAAAATTACAGATCTCAAGAGTTACAAATATCACTTTCCCCATGTAGGTTTGTAAGCAGCTTAATCTTCATGAATAACTTTTTTTTTCTTTCTTCTTTACCTTCATAGGATTCATTTGAATCTTGTATTTCAGGATTGAATTTTCTGTTCAGCTCTGTTTTATTTTTCCATCAGGAATGGTTGAAAGTCCCCTATTTCTTTAAATGTTCATTTTATCCCCTGAAAGATTTTGCTCAATTTTGTTGTATAGTTCATCCTTAATTTGTAATCCAAGCTCCTTTGCCTTCCAGAATATCATATTTCAGATCTTCCAGTCCTTTAATATAGAAGCTTCTAATTTCTGCATTATCCTAATTGTTGATATTAAATTGTTTGTCTCTGATTGCTTGAAGTATTTTCTCCTTGACTTGGTAATTTTGGAACTTGCAAACAATATTCCTTGGAGTTCACTTGGGATCTCTTTCAGGAGGTAATCAGTATATTCTTTCAATGATTATTTTACCCTCTGTTTCTAGGATATTAGGGCAGTTTTTCTTGATAATTTGTTGAAAGATACTATCCAGGCTCTTTTCTTAATCGTGGCTTTCAGCTATCTATTTTCCAGGTCAGTGTTTGTTTGTTTGTTTTCCAATGAGACTGCTTATATTTTCTTCTATTTTTTCACTATTCTGATTTTACCTGATTCTCAAAATCTCATAGAGTCATTAGCTACCACTTTCCCAGTTTTAATTTTTAATAAATTGTTTTCTTCAGTTAGCATTTTTACCTCCTTCTTTATCTGGTCAATTCTACTTTTTAAGGAGTTCTCTTCAGTGAACTTTTTTACCTCCTTTTTTCTTTTAGTCAATTCTAGTTTTTAAGGAGTTATTTTCTTCAGTGGATTCCCCCAACCTACCCTCCCCCAAAATTTGGCCAATTGCATTTTTAATGAATTTTTTTATATCTATAGTAAATTTTTGTCCTTCTTTTTCCATGCTGTTAACTTCATCTTTCAGACCTCTCATTTCTTTTATCATTTTTTTCTACCTCTCTTATTTGATTTTTAAAATCCTTCTTGAACTCTTAAAAGAAGGCTTCTGTTTGGCCTGGGATCAATTCATATTCCCCTTTGAGGTTTCATATGTAAGTATATTGACAATATCATCCTCTTCTGAGTTTGCATTTTGATCTTCCCTGTTACCATAGTAACTCTCTAAGGTCGATGTTCATTTTTGGTTTTTGCTCATCTTATTTGCCTCTTTCCTGGCTTTTGCGGTTGAACTCTCCTACTGCAATATATGGGGCACAGTACCAAACTTCTACTGCTGGAGTCCAGCCTGTTCACTCTCTTCATGTGGGACCTCAAGTGCAGGCAGCTGGAGGCTGTCAGGATCCGACAGCTTATCTGATATTGAGCCCAGGTCCTAGTGGTGGTCTGTGGCATGTACTGAAGTCAGGTGGGTCTTTCTGTGATTACCTAGGGCTACAGTGAAGCATGTGGAGGTCTGGCTACTAGAGGATGCTTGCCTATCCAGGGATGTGCTCAAAGCATGGAGAGGTCCAGAAGCTAGAGGATGCCTACCCCTCTGGCATTGTGCTGAAGCATGTGATGGCTCTCAGTGTTGGAGTCTGCTGGTTTCTCTGGCTATGCTAAGACACCTGGGGGTCCTAGTGTTCATGGCCTCCTCTACCATCCTACTGGTTTTCTGATATGGCACTTGCTCATGACTTGAGGGGATGAATTCTGTCCTGGAATGTGTTCCCCTTTAACCCAAGTGAGACAGACCTTTCTTGCTACTCCTCCAAGTTTCCCAGGTTAAAAGACTGCTCTACCCAATATTTCCACTGCTTCAGAACTTGTTCTGCAGTACTATTTTTTGTTTTTGTTTTTTACAGAGAAGAATATGGGAGAGAGAAAGTGAGTTACTGCTTACTCAGCCATCTTGGCTCTCAGATGTTTGGCTAGACCCTTTATGATACCTTGTGTCATCCACTTAGATAACTTAAGATCATAATTGTACCAGAAAAACAATGGTAGTCACAATCCCATTGCATTTCTCAGACTCATTCACCATGAGATACATTATTCTCTTCACAAAATGAAATCCTTGACTGAAGTGGGCTACTACCAATAAATTCCAAGATTATTCCCTGGGATTAATTTAAAATACGAATGAACAATGCTTATCTTCCCAGTCAAAGATTTGACTTCTTAACTCTTTGTCAAGGTAGGACTCTGTTTCCAGTTGGGGTGGGGATGGAGGTAGAAGTGGGTGTGGTTGTACTGTCTCAGGTTTCAGGGGTCTTGTATCAGCTGCTTAATCTCCCATCATCTGTCGGCTCAGAGCTCAGGAAACTGCTGCTGCTGCTGCTGCTGCTGCTGCTGCTGCTGCTGCTGTCATTGCCACTTACACCACTACCATCTCTGCTTCCCCAGGGCTGGGACTGGATAACATCTAGATGGTGCTCCTCTCTCACCTAGGTCTCACAGAGTTTTCCCACTGACATTCAATGATGTCTTTGTCACTTGTGGGTTGAGAGGTCTGGAAACTTCTACAGCTGCCAGTGATTCAGTCCCTTGAATTCTGCTCCAGCCCTGTCTGTGCCAAAGTATCCAACACTGGGTTGTCTTGGGCTGAAGATTTGTTTCACTCTGTCATTTTGTGGATTCTTTAGCCCTACAATTTGTTTAGACTCATATTTTAAAGGGGTTTTGAGGTATTTGGAGGACAGCTCAAGAAAATCTCTGCTTTGATTCCACCATCTTTTCTCTATTCTAAAATAATATAATTTTCAAAGAAAAAAGGAATACTGAAAGGCAGAAGAGGATTCAGTTGAGGGCAGGAAAAAAAAAAAAACTTAACCCTAATAATTATGAGTATGAATGACATGGGTTTATTCATACCACATAGAAAGAAAATAAAATGAATTTGATTGCAAAATCCTAATGTTCATCTTAAAAAACTTTGTTAAATTAGGAAGACTCAGAAAGATAAAATGAAGAATTGGAATAGGATTTATCATGCTTTGACTACTTGCACAAAATACCAGTATGAATGGTTAGTTTAATGAAAATGATCAAAAATAATGAAAACAGTAAACAGAAAAAAAAAGAACAAGGAAAGTAAGTTATATTGAGTGGGCTTTATTTGTGTATCACTAATACAAAATATTCATGTCTTAAATAGTAGAGCATCTAAGAACTGAAACAAAAAGCTCACTGAATTATACTGAAAAAAGATTTTATAAGATGACAATTGTAGTTTACCTTAATGTGCCCTTTTCTGATTTGGAGAAACCTAAAATAAAAGAAAGGAAGAATCTGAAAATAATTTTAAGAAAAATGAAATTAGATATGAAAAGTCTCTTGTAACTATTAAATGAGAACAGTGAGGAACATGCCAAGTTTCCTGTATTATCTAGCACTTATTTCAAAAAAAAAATGATGTTGTCCTAGGACATTAAAAAAATATAAATAATTCATAAAGACATCCATATAATTAAACTTTATAGACCATAGTTCAATAAAATAATAAATAATGAAATATAGTTAATACATGGATTTATATGTACGCTAAATGATTGTACATTAATAAGTGAATCAAAGAACTAATCATAATGACAATAAAAAATTATATAAAATAAATTATATCAATCAAACTTGAAAAAATGGGACATAGCATGAACAGAAAAATATACGCTTCTCCCAGTATTATTTTGTAAAAGGTGATTAATGCAAATAAAACCTAGAAAAATCAAAATAGAAGCAGAACATCAGAACAGGTTAGAGAAACAAGTTGTAGAAACTAACATCCACAGCATTCTAGTATTCCATAAACTTAGGCACAAAAATTTCTAGGAATTTTCTTGGTGGGCTTTTAATGAGGTGGACTGACTAGGGAGAAAATAATTGTCATGGGGACTGTAGGGTACAGTATCAATATTGTGTATACTTCATCATGATGAATATGTTCTGTCCCTTTTTCAACTTGTCCATCCCTTGCCTTCTACTTAAAGTTTCCAATCAATATACTGTTACCCTGTGCCACTTGTTGCTATTTTTTTTACTTATTTCTCTTCTGGCCCAGTTCAGCTTTCTCTTTAGTCCACAAATGATGATTTAAAAAATGAAACTATCCAGTGTCACAAATATTATTGGCCTTGAAGAAGATACAAAATGTAAGTACCAAAAATAAGGAAGATAATTAATTCCTCTATATATTAAGATATCACTTAATCCAAAAGTCTTTACTCATCTCTTTAAATACCAACTATATTAACTATTTATATTATTTTGAATGCTTTTAAAAATAAATTATAGGTTTATTTTTTCTGTGCATTTTTGGTCTTCTTTGAGAAATGACTCTTTAAACTGTTTTAAATTCTAAAAAAAGGGTTTTGTGAACTTCTGAGGTGGAGGAATGTGACTTAAGTGAGATATGTTTTGTTATTTTCCCCTTCAAATCTGAGGTAATTTACCCCTATTGTGAAAACTTGATGTATTTCAAACTCCTGCAGTAACATGAATGGCTTACTGTTTTGGAACAATTGGGAGATTCTGTTCAGAGAGGAAAAAAATCCCAAATCATGTTAAGCTGTACTAGATGATATTTCCGAAAGAAATGCAATCTTAATTTCTGTCAGTTTTTGAAATAAATTGTTTTTTTATCTTCCACTTGAGGAGGATATGACATCTTGGAGACCTGGAAAGTACTCTGGGGAAAATAAATTTAAATCAGTCTTTTATGCCTTCTCCCATAATAAATTTTGAAAGAATAAACGATCTAAAACCTAAAAAGTCACATCATAAAACTGGAAAGAATGGTAAAAAGACTCCGCCCAAAAGAGTACATGTCATTCACAAATAGCAAAGGGAGAAAATTCATAAGCAGACTTGGGATAGAAGAGATAATTGAAGCATAATCTACAATAAATTCATTTTGTAAAGCTTTTGTACAAATTAAATCACTGCAATTAGAATGAGAATAACAGATAGTAATTAGGAAAAATCTTTCAATTAAATACCCCTGATAAAAGTGTGGCATTCAAAATTTACACAGAATTTCGACAAACCCAAATGAGTATCCAAAATAGTAAAGAATTAAAAAATATGGAGTTATTTAAAAATAAAAGATATCAACGATCACATGAAAATGGTTCAAAAATCATTAATAATCAGAGTTGTATATAAAACAGTCTTGGGGCAATCTTGACATCCCTCAAGTTAGAAATATCCAGAAATCCTATTCTTTAAAAGACAAAGAACATAATCTCCATAGTTTTACCTTGCTTGAATAGCTGTTAATCATCTCACTTATTCCGGAAATAAGTGCAAATAAAATTATTAGTTGGATTATATCCTTCAAACTAGACATTTCATTTTCAGTACTATATTCTATAGAGGTTATTGGTAGCAAGACAATATTCATATATACAAAAATTCTTTGGCAGTATTATTTATGATAAGCTAACACTGGAAACAAAATATGTACCAAACATTTGAAGCTAAAGAAATCACTGTATAAGAATCCAATGGATTAATTCTGTGCTGTAACAAATGGCCAATAGAAAGAATTCTGAAAAACCTCTGGTCTTCTATGAAGTGTCAGAATGAAGGAAAAAAAAATAGGATAATGAAGAAAATTATGCAAATAAAGCTAATATGGTAAAGGAAAGAAAATAGGTCAATTACAATGGCAAATTTCAGTAAAATATTTGACTATTAAAATTAACCACCCCTCCTTTCTTTTAACAATCAATAAACTTTTTCACAAAATATATTTTGCAAAGCACTTGTATCAAAACAAAATACATGTATATATTTAAATTTAAAAACTTATAAAATAGTTAATAACTTTTTGATAACATACGAAAGACAAGAAGTTTATTATAAATCAGTACCGAAAAATGACAGTCTCAGAATCAATGAAATATGATATTGTGTTAAGAAAAGCATGAGGTTAGCAGAACGAAGGTGAAAGAATATCAAGAAAAAGGAGAGTGCAACTCCTGAAATACAACTCCAAAAAGATCTAGCAAAAGCAACAAACTGAGTCCTGACTGAAAATAAATCCAAGAAAAAAGGCAGTCAGTCATTTTCCAGCCCAAATATACATAGAGACTCAGAAAAGTCTGTAGACACTGGTTGCCACATCTCACCGACCTCATTTGCATCATTCCAAGAACTGAAAGAAGATGAGAACCAAGGCATGAAGAGGACAGACATTACAGAGGAACACCTTGTCCTTGTCTAAACTGTGAGAATAGATGCTAATTGGCCAGTTTGTCATATATGACACAATTTCAGGTCACAGATCCAGGGTGGACTGTAGGGGACATATACTGGAGAGTGATGTTTCAAAGTGAGGAACTGGGTAGTCTGTGGGCAATGCACTGAGTGAGGGACATATTTAAGGGCAAACATTTGCTACATGGTGATTCTGACCCAGCAGTGGATCAAGGTCTTGATTACAATCTGCACCCTACTCTAAAACCTGAGATAATAAGGAATGACAGGAGTTTATTAAATGGGGGAGGATGGTAAATGTGTGTGTGACAAGGTCAGAAATGCCCTTTAACAAGTTCAGCTTGACATCTGAGTTGAGGATGGACTACAGTGGTGAGAGAAGAAAACTATTTCAATAATCCAGGTGTGAAGTGGTAAGAGCTCCAAATGGTAACAGTATCAAAGGAGAAAAGGGACATGTATAAGAAATATTATGAAGGTAGAACTGACTGGATTTAGCAACCTATTAGATAAAGGTTGGGGAGTGAGAGAGAGAATGAAGAGTTCAGAATAATACCTAAACTATAGGTCAAAACATATGAATATCTTAACTTACTCTTCGAAAATATATTGATTTATTTCATTTGCCCCACAGCTAGAATTATTAGGACTGCATTGAATTCTTACGGTGACAGTGAACAATTTTGCTAAAACCTGTTTGTAGGGAGGAAATACCAATGTTCTTTGATTCTATGTACTACAAGTTCTTTGATTCAAATAAATGTTTTTTATCCTGCTAAATCTAACACTTCTATAGTCAAAGTTGTTAATGTGTGTTAACATAAATGAGTTTTATGTTTTATCAACGGGAATTATTCTCACTTTAGGGTGTAATCATATCATTTATTGAATTTGTATCTTAATAATTGCTTAATATTATGCTATTTTTACAGGGACTATTACTGTGACTCCATCAGTAAGGGGATCTCCCAGATCCTGGGACCCCTCTGACAAATCAGATCAGCAACTTCTTTGTAATGTATAATATTAGAGAGTTGCCTAGATGGTAAGTGAATTACTCACAGTTTACTAATCAATCAGTATATGAGAGAGGCAGAACCTGAACCCGGACCTACGGGACTTTAAGACCAACTTTGCAGGGATTATATCACATTGTTTTTCATAATGTGGAAGACTTACTGGAGGACCATCCTTGTATGTATTCCTTATTTCTTTCTAATAAGTAGTTTTTACATTCTCATTTTCTATTTGTCAGTATTTTATTTAATATTTTCTGTTATTATTACTAACTACATTAGCTTATAGTTATCTTTCTATTCTTTACCTTTACTTGTTTTGAGGAGTAAGGAAGCATATTTGCTTTATAGAAAGAGTTTGACAAAGTACTTTCCTTGTTTTGGTTTGGTTTGTTTTTGAAAAAAAAAATTCAAATATATCACTGATTTATTTTCCTTACTCTCCCCTTTTGCATCCTTTCCTTTCCTTTTCACATTATATGTGTCTGTACATATGAATATATATGTATATATGTATATATATATACATATATATATATATATATATATATATATATATATATATACATACACAAAAGTTTTATTCTCACAGCAGAATGCAAAATCATTGCGGATAGGAACTATTTTTAATTTATCTTTGTAGTCCCACTTTGTAGAACATAGAGGGTATGTTAGGGACTTAATAAGTGATTTTTGTATTAAATTGGGCAGAAGATGGAATCTGAATTCAGGTCTCCTACCTCTAAATCTAGCTATGCATTCCATACTCGATCTCCCATAAGGCTTTGAGGAAAAGAATATGTAGTCTCTGGAAGTGACTTAGCAGAAGTCCATGTGTGATGTATGAACTCCAACCACCATGTATGGAAATTGAAGGTAAATGAAACAGGGAGACAAAAGTAAAAACAGAGAGACATGGTGACAATGGGGAACATCTCTCTTTGTTGTGGAGTAGACAGAAATAGGTTGTATTACATGTATTTTAGAATACACAGTGAAGTGTCCAATTGAGTAGAGCACTGAATTTGTAGGCAGAAAAATTTGGATAAAGTTTTTCCAGTTCTAAATCTGTGATCTAATGTAGTAACACACAAATATGCCATACATTCCTTTGAGCAAAAGAGAGAGGTAGCCTGAACACCTCATAACTCAGAAGCTTCTATTGGCTAAGATAAAGAAGGTTCAACATCAAGTATGTGGCAGCCAGCTCAGGATATGCTGCTCAGAAAGTGGGAAAGAATACTTCCAACTGTAGCATCTGTTCTTATGTTAACTGGCAAGATTGACCATTACAATCTACCACTCCTCTGCAATGTGGGAGAAAGGGAGTTTTATTAGATAAATTAACTTCCTTGCTATCTCAGTGTTCACAAGATTAAAATATTCCAAACAGAGTAGAAAATCTGAAGGCCAGTGTTTGCCTTTGGGATATAAGTTGAAAAGTGTTTAGAAAGAAATTTTATAATACAGCTGACTGATGCTTTCTTGACTTTACCACAGTTTTACAAATCTGATTATATTGCTTATTTGGTCATAATCTGGAGGCTTGATTGACTGAAGTAATTTTCTAGATAAGAAAAGAATAGAGGAGCTAGTAAGTGGAGAACAAGTTTATGAGACATAGATTGTTACTGACAATCCCAGACAAAGAGCATTGAACATGACAGTAAAGTCTAAGAATGATGGATGATTGACAATCACTTGGCTAAGCCCTAAAGAAGTCAGGGGATAGAAAGTTCATTTAAAAGGGGTTCCCAGGACAGGTGTGATATATGTTTCAAGTAGATCTCAAAATCTGAGAGTGGGAAGGAACTTTAGAGTCCATCTAGTTCAACACATACCTGAATAAGAATATTATCACCAGACATGACCATCCTATCTTATTTTGAAGAACACCAAGGAAGCCCATTCCATTTGTCCATAGGTCTAAATTTCTCAAAACAAAAATTCCATGTACAACTTGTCGGTTCACTTTGACATAGAACCTATCAATTAACTAGTATCCAGATATTCAAAAGTAAATATATTCTCCCAAACATAGTTCGGGAACTGCACCAAAATGGTTTTACCTTTTTGCCAGTCAGCCATTTCAAATACTCAGTACATTTAACAAAGTCATTTTAACTAAATTATGTCATAAAGTAATAATATAACAGCTCTCCATAAAAATTGAAATTATCATTTCACAAATCCATGTGCAATCAGGGGAAAACTGAGTCATGAAAAGGATCATGGATAAGCATGCACATATGAAGGAACACAAGATCATAGAACTAACATGAAGAGATACAAACCCAGAAAATACATATGACCAACACACACCCACATACATGCACACACACACACAGAAAATTATGCTTCCAATGTTGCAATGCTCCTAAAACCTTTTTTTTCTGTTGTTATTGTGTTTTAAGTTGCTCTCTGACAGACAACTTTCTTCTCTTTCTCATTTTTCCTATATATTTTATAGTTTCCAACTGGATCACTTAATTTTGTAATAACTTCACAAATTATACACTAGGGAAGCCTGTGGTGACAGCTCTTCTAGTCACTTCCATCCATCTACTGGGAGTGCCATGTGTAATGCAAATGTTCCCTTTCAGAGTAGAAGCTATAATTCAACCATAACAATATAAGGCTCAACTGTGACTCGGCAAAGTAATATTAACAGAGCTATTTGTAGTTCAATCCTTCTACTAGTTGGGTCAGCTAGGTGACTCAGTGGATAGAGTACTGGCCCTGAAAATCAGGAAGACCAGAGTTCAAATCTGGCCTCAGATACTTAATAGCCATTTGACTCTGGGCAAGTAACTTAAAGCTGTTAGCCTCAGTTTCCTCATCTGTCAAGTGAGCTGAAGAAGGAAATATCAAGGTAGCTCAGTATCTTTGCCAAGAAACCCCAACATGGGGTCACAGAGAGTCAGTCATGACTAATTAACTAAGGAGTCATAATTCCTAAGCCTTTCTGTGCTGGAAAAGCTAGTTATAGTTACCTCAAACCCACGTAGCCAGCCAATAGTTTTGAAAGCTTGCTTCATTCTTCTTTAATTTCTGTTATCCAATTATTATTAATATCTCTTCTCACACATACGAAGCAGGAGATATGAAAACCAATGTAGACAGGTTCCTCTGAAGGTCTTCTGAATGATGCTCAACTCTGCCTCATTTTTTTTTTTCAGCTGTCTAGTGCTTCTCGACTTTAATGAAGCACACAGTCCTCCCCTCTGGGTCTCCGAATTCAAATATCATGTAATTTGTGGTCAGAAGGTCATTTTTGGATTTATTATACTTCCTGCCTGAGGAAAGTCTTTACAGCATTCTACTAACCTAAACACAAAAGAAATTGAGAAATAAGGAATTCATTTTACTTTATTCTAGTAGCTTTATCATTCTGTGCAGAGCAGCAACTACCATGTTGGCTACAAAACTCTAAAAGATGATTGTCTGGACATAATTATAATGTTGATAGCTAGCTTTTATATAACAACATACACACACACACACACACACACATATATATATATATATATATATATACATATAGATAGATAGATAATATATTATGCCGTTTGATCCTCACAACAACCCTTTGAAAAAGGTAGCACAAGTATCCCCATTCTATAGCTGAGGAAACTGAGGTGAATAGAGATGAAGTGACTTCCCTTAGGTCACACAGGTAGGAAGTATCAGACGTGAGATTTAAACCCAATCTTTCTGAGTCCAGGCCAGTCACATTATCCACTGCACCACCTAGCTACCTCATGAACAACAAGTACAATTTTTTTGTTTGTTTCAGAAATACAAGGCTCTCACCTTTTCTCTGTCTTCAGCAACACATTGCATTCACAATGAAGCAGATAAGACCTTCTCTGCTCACTCTGTCTCTCTATTTGTCTCTGTCTCTTTCTGTGTGTGTGAATACGTGCATGTTTAGGCACTATACATGTATCATATTGCCATGACTCAAAATTACATATACATGCATTTTATATCTATCATATGTATTTATATTTAATAATACAAATACATGTGTATATGATTTTGATCATATACAAGAAAATAATGTGTCATCTACCTGTGTATATCAGTGCATTTTATAGTTTTTTTATTAATAAATTTATTTATTTAGCTGTTTACATTCATTTTCACAAAATTTTGGGTTCCAAATTGTCTCCCCATTTGTCCCCTCCCCCCAAATAAACTGAGCATTCTAATGTCCCCTATCACCAATCTGCCCTCTCTTCTATCATCCCTCCCTTCACTTACCCCATCTTCTCTTTTGTCCTGTGGGGCCAGATAACTTTCTATTCCCCATTACCTGTATTTCTTATTCCTAGTAGCAAGAACAATACTCAAGAGTTGTTCCTAAAACTTTGAGTTCCAACTTCTCCCCATTCCTCCCTCCCCATCCATTCACTTGGGAAGGCAGGCAATTCAATATAGGCCATATCTGTGTAGTTTTGCAAATGACTTCCATAATAGTCATGTTGTGTCAGACTAACTATATTTCCCTCCATCCGATCTTGCCCCCATTACTTCTATTCTCTCTTTTGATCATGTCCCTCCCCAAGAGTGTTGATTTCAAATTGCTCCCTCCTCCCATTGCCTTCTCTTGCATTATCCCCCCGACCCTGCTTATCCCCTTCACCCCACTTTCTTGTATTGAAAGATAGGTTTTCATATCAAAAAGTGTTCAATTTATTCCTTCCTTTAGTCAAATGTGATGAGAACAAACTTCATGATTTTCTCTCAGCTCCTCTCTTTTTCCCTCCACTAAAAAGTCTCCTGCCTGCCTCTTCTATGAGAGATAATTTGCCCTGTTCCATTTCTCCTTCTCTTCTCCCAATACATTTCTCTCTCACCACATAACTTCATTTTTTTAAGATATGATCCCATCCTATTCAATTCACTCTGTGCTCTCTGTCCCTGTGTGTGCATGTGTGTGTATGTGTGTGTGTATGTGTGTGATCCCAACAACTACCAAGATACTGAAAAGTTTTAAGAGTTACAAATATTGTCTTTCCATGTATGAATGTTGACAGTTCAACTTTAGTAAGTCCCTTCTGACTTCTCTTTGCTGTTTACTTTTTCATGCTTCTTCTCATTCTTGTGTTTGAAAATCAAATTTTCTTTTCAGCTCTGGTCTTTTCATCAAGAATGCTTGAAAGTCCTCTGTTTCATTGAAAGACCAGTTTTTCCCCTGAAGTATTATACTCAGTTTTGCTGGGTAGGTGATTCTTGGTTTGAGTCTTAGTTCCTTTGACTTCTGGAATATCCTATTCCATGCCCTTTGATCCCTTAATGTAGAAGCTGCTAGATCTTGTGTTATCCTGATTGTATTTCCACAATACTGGAATTGTTTCTTTCTAGCTGCTTGCAATATTTTCTCCTTGACCTGGGAACTCTGGAAAGGAAAGGAGGAAACATCTGTTCACCAAGAAAGTAACCTTCTTCTGTCTTTTTTTTTTTTCCCTTTTCTGGGCATTTTCACAGCCAGTTACTTGACTTCTGAGCTTCCTTTCCACACCCACCTCGCCTCCATATCTGCTGAGCTAGAGCTTTGGGTCTGAGATTCAAATGCTGCTCCCCAGCCTCAGGGCTTTCAATGGGGTGGGGCTGCTATTTAGTGAGAGATTAAGTTCTGCTGCTGAGGTGGGGGCAGGGCTGCCTCGTAGGGCTCGGTTCCCTCCGGAGGTTTAGGATGAGACCTTCAACAATGGATCTGAGCTCTTGTTTGCTTTGGGAGCCTGGGTCTGCTGCTGCCTCTGCTGCTGCCTCCTAAGGGGGCCTGAGTTATGAAGACACCCCACTCCCCTCTCTGCCCACCAAACAGTCTCTCTCACTGACCTGTGCACCTGTGGGTGGAGGGACCTTTCACGGCCACTGGAGATTCCATCTCTGAAGCCTGGTTGGATCTGCTCCTTTCAGGGCCTCCCGGCCAGGGCAGAGCTGAGCTCTGCTCCAGGTCCGGTGCATGATGGTCCTTTGGTATTAGTTTTTCAGGGCTCTCTGGAACAGAAATCTCCTCCACTCCATTGTTCTGTGGCTTCCACTGCTCCAGAATTTGTTAGGAGTTCTTCTTTACAGATATTTTATAGGCTGTTGTTTCGGAGCTAGTGTATGTGTGTCTTTCTACTCCACCATCTTAGCTCCTCCCCACATTTTATAGTTTTAAAGAATTTCCTAGAGAATTGAAAGGTAGCTAAATGACTTATCTAGGGTTACCAAAACAATATTTGGCATAGGCAAAGCTTAAACTCAGCACTTTCTTACTCCGATTTTTTTTTTGGGGGGTTGATCCTTACTTTGATTAGCTCTTTACCTGCATCATGCTTCAAGGACATGCTTCCTTTCATAATCCATCACTTTCCCTATATGCATATATCTTCACAAATGTCTATTTTGCATGCATATATACAGGTGCATGT
The DNA here is from genome assembly GCA_023548195.1 of Bettongia penicillata ogilbyi. Lineage (NCBI taxonomy): Eukaryota > Metazoa > Chordata > Mammalia > Diprotodontia > Potoroidae > Bettongia > Bettongia penicillata. Next base: position 263,536 of record JAJHZJ010000379.1, on the reverse strand, counting down.
AGACAGGTAGCTTGATATACATTAAAGACCTGGAAATCTTGGGCTTAGTATCTGCCTCTGACATATACTGACATTGTGAGCTTTAGTAAATTGTTTAAGTTCTAAGTGCTCTAGACTAGGGCTTCTTAATTTTTTCCAAGTCAAGACCTCTAATCTGTGTTTCTTATATTGTGGGTTGCAACCCTAGACAACTTTCTAAAACTAATTTGTTGAGAAGATGCTGACCTGCAATAGCAGGATTAGTTTCCTCATACAAGGGTTTCTTATATCAGTGGAATCAGAGGCAATAGTCCCTATCCCTGCCACTATATATACTTAATATGCCTACAAGTACACACATGAATATGTATTTAATATGCATACATACATGTATGCTTAATATAGACCTGCAATATGTCCACACATTTAGACATACTTTGGGGAACAGGGTAGAGCCATCTAAACCCCATAATGTCCTTGGTATTGAGAATTCCTAGTATGGAATATCTTTAAATCAATGCAGATTTGCAAGTCTCTAACTCATGCACTTACAGAATTGCCTACGGCATTGAGACGTTGATGATTTACCCATGCTTCACATTGCCAGCATCCTGTCTCGGAGAATGAACCAAAACTTTTCTTACTATGAAGTTTTGTGTCTGTCTATCCACCAAAACACAGCTGTCTCTTTCAGGTACATAGAGTGTCTTTAAACCACAGGAAATATGAAATAATCAACTTCAAAATCTCCCATCATTATTTGCTCATTAAAAAAGAAAATTTAGCTATCACTGATAGGTTTGAGTTCAAAACTATTAATCCAAAATTAAAATCAAACTCCCCAAAGGCAAATCCAGTGATGCAACGTAGACAAATATGCACATGGAAAAGTCTCACTGCAGTGTTTATTTCCTTTCCCACTTAATACTGGGTGGTTTCATTCAATACCACTTAGTGCTTGCCTAGCCTTTGATAACATGGGAATAGCTGGACTTTATAGCTTCCTTCCTGAAAGTGCATTAAGAGATTTATAGATGTTTCCAAAGTCATCCTCACAACATTTCTTTGCCATAGGTATGAAACAGATGTTGTTATCTGCTATTTTCACATGAGAAAATTTAGTACTGAGCAAGTGAACCTTAAAAGGTGATTTTGCACCAATAAGAATAACAACTTATATTTACATGGAACTTAATGGTTATAGAGTGAGCATTTTCTCAAAAAATTCTCAATTGATCCTTAATGTCAAGATAAAGAAGTGGAAATTCAGAGAGGTTAAGTAATTTGGCTTTAGTCACACAGGTACAATTGGTTATACGGCTATTCTGACTTCAAGTCTAGGGATTTAACAGCTCTGTATGTCTTGAGTCACAGGCATAGTAAATAAAGAACTGAATCAGTTATGCCATGTTATAAATCCCTTTTCTGGTACATATGGGCTATGAAAGCCTGGAATAGTCATTTAAACTCTTGGTGGCTCTCTCCAATACTCAATAGTAGGATTGTATGATTGAAGAAAATTTCTGACTTCTTCTATATACTAATTTAAAGATGTCTTCATTTATTATTCTCTATTTGTGATGGACTTACTTGTAAATTGTATTTTATGAGTAAGGGTCAAGCTGGCAACATGTAAACTTGGGGCTATTTTCCCCTAGCTAAGAGTTAGTAAACATAAAATTGTCCTTTGTTTTAAACCAATTTCAACCCTAAGTAATATTTAGGAGGAGAAGGGAGGCCAGATTCCAGATGTATCTATTCATGCCATACTAAAGAGACCTTTTAAGCAAATTACAAAGCAATGTGTGTATGTACGTATAAATAGCCATATATATTGTTTATATTTTACATATGTTCATATTAACAAACATAAATCAATGAATGGACAGATGCATATTTTACATGAATATTCAATATACTTATATATTATGTATGCATATATGTCTATATCTATATGTATGTATTTGTATGTGTGGATATATATATATATATATATATATATGTATTTGTGTGTGTGTGTGTGTGTGTGTGTGTGTGTGTGTGTGTGTGTGTGTGTGTGTATCACTGTTAGGCCTGCACTACAAAGCATCTCCCCCCAAGAAAACAAAACAAAACAATAAAACCTTGTGAAATAGGTAGCTCAAGAATTGCTATCACCATTTGAGGAGACACAGAGAACTCAAGGATCTTCCCCAGTTTCAAGCAATTAGTAAGGAGCAAAACTGGGAATCTAACACCAGTGTTCTCACTTGAAGACCAGTGTCTTTCCTTGACAATGAACTGTATTTGTAACTCGCCTTATGAGGATAGCAAGAAAGCTGACTGAGGGTTTTTGGTAGCAGAATAGTTAGTTCTTAGATGATTTCCATGTTTCTTTGTATTCTCTAGATCTTTTTAATGCTTCTAGCTACTCAAGACTTTTTTCCCCAGAAAAAATCATTTTTCATTCATTTATTTTAACAAGCTTTTGTCATCTCTCCCTTTTCTGTTTCTCCTTCTTTAATTGAGCAAGTAAAAAGGAAAACAAAACCTTCATAATAAATATATGTAGTTCAGGAAAACAGGTTTCTACATTGACTCCATACAAAAATGTAAGTTTCATTTTACATTTTAAGTTCACCATCTCTTTAGCTGTAACTGTGTGACTTGCTTCATATTTAATTCTTTAGACTCATAATATTCATCGTATTTATCAGACTTCTGAAGTCTTCTTAAAGTTATTTTTTCTCTATAATATTTTGATTATACAGACTATTTTTTTCTATTCTCTTCCCTCTTCATAGAAATCTTCCCAGTTTTTTCCTCTCATTATTTCATCCTACCTTTTGACAAAATATTGTCCCATTGCATCATTGTTGCTGATCATTCATGTCAACCTCTTCTAATTCCTTGGATCATACTATGCCAGTACAATCCCGTGGAGTTTTCTTGGAAAAGATACTGGAGTAGTTTTCCTTTTCCTTTTCTATTGGATTGAGGAAAACAGAGATTAAATGACTTTCCCAGAATCACATAGCTAGTAAATGTCGGAGCCAGAATTCATGTCTTCCTGACTTCAGTACCACCGTTCTATCCAGTGAGCCACCTGACTACTTTCTGCTCCTGAGTCATCATATTTCAGTGGCAGGACAGGGTCAAGGTGACTGGTGATGGCTCAGGATGCAGTGGATGACCTTGGTATCTATCTTCAGTGTCTAACCAAGCTCTAAGAGCTCCACATTGCCTGCTTCACCTGTCTTCATGGCCATTGGAACAACCTGTTCTCATCCGGCCATTCCACTAGAGGAAGTCTTCACATGCTTGAGGGAGACACCGCCCTAACTCGACAAGATATTTGAGAACCCTTGCTTAGCTGCCACCTGGTTTGGTCAATATGGGGGTGTGGCTACAGCCCATGCTGCAGCTTCTTGGAGTCACATGTGAGAATTAGGTGGAAAAGGTGGGCACCAAAGGTGAAAAGGGTCCCATAAAGGGCTCAGGAGCCATTACTCCAAAGGTTTCAGTCCTCCTTGAACATACCCTATATCCCAAAGGTGTGACTATATAAAAAGGAGGGATTATATACATATAGACAGAGGGCACAGGATGAGTTAAATAGGTAGGGATGGTATCTAAAAAAATAAAATTAAGGGATAAGACAGGAATATATTGGGAAGAGATAGGGAGATAAAGAATGAGGCAAACTATCTCACTTATTATGAAGGAAAGAAAAAACTTTTTTGCTGGAGGGGAAGAGAGGGGAAATAAGAGGGAAAGAGTGAACCTTACTCTCATTGCATTTGGTTTAAGGAGGAAATGACATGCACAATCAATTTGGGATGAAAATCTATATTGCACTACATGAAAGTAGGTAAGGAGCAAAGGGAAAAGTGGGGGCGGAGATGATAGAAGGGAAGACAAATGGGAGAATAGGGTAATTAGAAGTAAATACTTTTGAGGAGGGACAGGGTAGAAAGAGAGAACCGAATAAATGGGGAGCAAGAGAGGATGGAGGGGACTATAGTTAGTTTTTCATAATATGGGTGTTATGGAATTGTTTTGCATAATTACACATGTATAGCCAGTGTTGAATTGCTTGTTTTCTCAGTGGGGATGGGTGGGTAGGGAACAAGGAAGAGAAGTTGGAACTCAAAGATTTTTTTTTCATACCAAAATGAATGTGCATTTTATTCCCTCCTCGAGTCAAATGTGATGAAAATAAGCTTCACATTTTCCCTCTTACCTCCCCCCCTTTTCCCTCCGTTGAAAAGTCTTTTTCTTGACTCTTTTATGAGAGATAATTTGCTCCATTCTATTTCTCCCTTTCTCCTCCCAATATATTCTTCACTCAACCTTTAATTTACTTTTTAGATACGATCCCTTCTTATTCAACTCACCCTGTGCTCTCTGTCTCTCTCTCTCTGTCTGTCTCTATCTGTCTGTCTCTGTCTGTCTGTCTCTCTCTATATATATATCTATACCTATATATGTGTGTGTGTGTATGTATAAACTAAACTTACATAAACTAAAATTAATTTATTAATTAGAAAAAATAAAAAAGGAAGTAATCTGGCCAAAGTCCTATGTTTTGTTTGTGAATATTAAAGGTTGCCTTATGTTCCACAAGAAATCAATGACAGAGCTGGGACAAGAACCCAAGGTTCTTGATCTCCAAACTAGTGACCCCCCACTTTTGCCCTCCTTCAATAAGCCCTGCCTTCACTTCCAAATACAACCAAGGGCTCATCCTATAGATGCAAAAATTTTCAACAAGATTTTAGCAAAAGGAATACAGCATCTTATCAAGAGAATAATACATTATGACCAGGTAGGTTTCATACCAGGAATGCAGGGCTAGTTCAATATTAGGAAAACTATTAGCATTATTGATCATATCAACAACAAAACTAAAAAAAAACACATGATTATCTCAATAGATGCAGAAAAAGCTTTCGACAAAATACAACACCCATTCCTATTAAAAACACTGGAGAACATAGGAAAAAAGGGAACTTTCCATAAAATAATAAGCAGTATCTACCTAAAACCTTCACCAAGCATTATATGCAATAGGGATAAGCTAGACGTATTTCCAATAAGGTCAGGGGTGAAACAAGGATGCCCATTATCACCATTATTATTCAATACGGTACTAGAAATACTAGCTGTAGCAATTACACAAGATAAAGAAATTGAAGGAATAAAAATAGCCAAAGAAGAAACTAAGTTATCACTCTTTGCAGATGATATGATGATATACTTAGAGAATCCCAGAGATTCAAGTAAAACACTACTTGAAATAATAAACAACTTTGACAAAAGTTACAAAATAAACTCTCACAAATCTTCTGCATTCCTATATATTAGCAACAAAGTCCAACAGCAAGAGATAGAAAGAGAAATCCCATAAAGCTAGGGTAGACACTATAAAATACTTAGGAGTTTACCTGCCAAAACAAACCCAGGGATTATATGAACACAATTACAAGACACTTTTTGCACAAATAAAGTCAGATTTAAGTAAGTGGAAAACCATCAGTTGTTCATGGGTAGGCCGAGCTAATATAATAAAAATGACAATTCTACCTAAATTAATCTACTTATTTAGTGCCATACCAATTAAACTATCAGATAATTATTTTCTAGAGCTGGATAAAATAATATCAAAATTCATTTGGAAAAACAAAAGGTCCAGAATTTCAAAGAGACGAATGAAAAGAAATGCTTGGGAAGGTGGCCTAGCGCTACCAGACCTCAAATTGTATTATAAAGCAGCAATTATCAAAACCACTTGGTATTGGCTAAGTAACATAGGGGTAGACAAATGGAATAGACTTGGCACTTAAGACACAGTAGACAAAGAATATAGCAACCTCCTGTTTGATAAACCAAAAGATCCCAACTTCTGGGATAAGAACTCACTGTTCGACAAAAATTGCTGGGAAAACTGGTTAACTGTGTTGCGGAAATTAGTCATAGACCAATGCCTGACACCGTACACAAGAATAAAGTCCAAATGGATACATGACTTAGATATAAAGAGTGATTCCATGAATAAACTGGAGAAGCAAGGAATAGTGTATTTATCAGATTTATGGAGAGGGGAAGAATTATTTTCTAAAGAAACGATAGAAAGCATTATGAAATGCAAGATGGATAATTTTGATTACTTTAAACTGAAAAGTTTTTGCACAACCAAACCCAATGCAACTAAAATTCGGAGGGATGTAGTAAATTGGGAAAAAATTTTACGGCTAAGCTCAGGGATAGAAGCCTCATTTCTAGAATATATAGAGAACTGACTCAAATATATAACCATACAAGGCATTCCCCAATTGATAAATGGTCAAAGGATATGAACAAGCAATTTTCAGGGGAAGAAATCAAAGATATCTATAATCATATGAAAAAGTGCTCTAAATCACTATTGATTAGAGAGATGCAAATCAAAACAACTCTGAGGTACCACATCACACCTGTAAGTGTGGCAAACATGACAGAACAAGAAAATGATAAATGCTGGAGAGGATGTGGGAAAGTTGGAACAGTAATTCATTGTTGATGGAGCTGTGAGATCATCCAACCCTTCTGGAGAACGGTTTGGAACTATGCCCAAAGGGCTACAAAAATGTGCATACCCTTTGACCCAGAAATATCGCTACTAAGAGTGTTTCCCAAGAGATTATAAAAACGGGAAAGGGTCCCATGTGTACAAAAATATTTATAGCAGCATTCTTTGTAGTTGCCAAAAACTTGAAGTCAAGGGGATGCCAAGCAATTGGGGAATGGCTGAATAAATTATGGCATATGAATGTAATGGAGTACTATCGCGCCATAAGAAATGATGAGCAAGAAGACTTCAGGGAGGCCTGGAAGGACTTATATGACCTGATGCTGAGCGAAAGGAGCAGAACCAGGAGAACTTTGTGCACAGCAACGACCACAGTGTGTGAGAGTTTTTTCTGGTAGACTTGGAACTTTGTAATAACACAAGAACTTACTGAGAAAAAAAAAAATCCTAATGTTGGTCTTCAAAGGCAAAATGCCTTCCACACTCAGAGATAGAAATATGGAAGTCATTTGCAGAATGTAGCAGATAATGTTTGTGTGTGTGTGGGTTTCAGTGTATTATGTTTTGATTTGTTATATGATTTCTTCCATTTATTTTAGTTCGACTACATAGCATGACTATAGTGAAAATGTGCTCAATAGGAAAGTATATAAAGAACCTATAAAAAATTGTATGCTGTCATGGGGAGTGAGGGGAGTCGTGGGGGAAAGGTGGGAGGGATAAAATCTTAAGTTTAAGGAAATGATTGTAAAACATCAAAAAATAAATAAATAAATAAATAAATAAATAAATAAATAAATAAATAAATAAATAAATAAATAGGAAAAAAAGGAAAAATTGGGCAGATGGAAAAGGAGACCCAAAAGTTAACTGAAGAAAGCAATTTGATAAAGATTAGAATTGCAAGTGGAAACTAATGACTCAACGAGACAATCAAACAAAATCTAAAGAATGAAAAGATAGAAGAAAATGTAAACTATCTAATTGGAAACTCACCTGACCTGGAAAATAGATCCAGAAGAGAAAACTTAAGAATTATTGGTCTGCCAGAAACCCAGGATGGAGAAAAGAGCCTGGACAATATCTTCCAGGAAATCATCAAGGAAAACTGCCCACAAGTGCTAGATTCAGAGGGCAAAATAGTCATCAAATGTATCCACCATTTCCTTCTTGAAAGGGATGGCAAACTCAAAACCCCAAGAAACATCGTTGCCAAATTCCAAAGTTATCAAATGAAGGAGAAAATAATACAAGCAGCCAGAAAGAAACAATTCAGATATCAAGGAGATAGAGTCAGGATTACACAGGACCTTGCAGCTTCTACATTAAAAGACTGAAAGAAATGGAATCCAATATTCCATAAGGCAAAGGACTTGGGACTACAACCAAAGATCAACTACCCAGCAAAGTTCAGCATAACATTTCAGGCAAGGAGAAAGTCATTCTACGAAGCAAGGGATTTCCAGCACTTCCTGACTAAAACTCTAGTACTTAATAGACAATTCGATCTTCAAATGCAGGTCTCAAGAGAATCATAAAAAGGCAAATGGGGTGGGGGGAAACTTGTTACTCAATTGGGGCAAACTGTTTACCTCCCTGTAAGGGAAGATGATACCTGTTAATCTTGAGAACTGTGTGTCTATTATGAAATATAAAAAGGATATACATAGAAGAAACGAGTATAAAGTAAATGATATTATGATAAAAATATGATTTAAATATGAGAAGGGATTGTAATAGGAGCTGTCAAAAGGAGGAAGCAGAAAATGGTAAATTACATTACAAGAAGAAGTACAAAATTATAGTAGGGTGAAAGGGGGGAGATGAGCATTGTTTGATAGGTACTCTCATTTGATTTGTTTCAAGGAGGGAACAATAAACTTAAGTAGATAATCCTAACTAGCTCTATAGGCAGCACGAGAGAAAGGGAGAAGAAAGGGGAGGAAGGCTAAAAGGGAGGGAAGAAACAATAAGAGTAAAGGGGAATACAAGTGAGGGGGGCTAAAAGAAGGAGGGGAAGGCTGCAGGAGGAAGTGGTGAAAAATGAATCCTATTGAGGAGGGGAAGGGAGACAGGAGATCTAAAAGCACAAATGGTGGGAAAGAGGAAGGAGGGAAATACACAGATTGTAATCATAACTGTGAATGTGAATGGAATGAATTCTCCCATAAAATGGAGACGGATAGCAGAATGGATTAAAGTCATAATCCAACAATATGCTGCTTACAAGAAACACATTTGAAACGGGGGGATACACATAGGATAAATATCAAAGGATGGAGCAGAATATATTGTGCTTCAGTTGATGTAAGAAGTGCAGGAGTAGCAATCCTAATCTCAGACAAAGGAAAAGCAGAAATAGATCTAATCAAAAGGGAAAAGGATGGAAACTACACCCTGCTAAAAGGCACCATAGACAATGAAGCAATATCATTACTAAACATGTGTGCTCCAACTGGTATAGCATCCAGATTCTTAGAGGAGAGGTTGGGGGAGTTGAAGGAAGAAATTGACAGCAAAACTATACTAGTGGGGGACCTCAACATCCCCCTTTCTGAATTCGATAAATCTAACCTCAAAATAAAGAAGAAAGAGGTTAAGGAGGTAAATAAAACTCTAGATAAGGTAGACATGATAGATCTTTGGAGAAAATTGAATGTGAATAGAAAGGAATATACCTTTTTCTCAGCAGTACATGGAACATTTACAAAAATTGACCATGTACTACGACATAAAAATCTCAAAATCCAGTGCAGAAAGGCAGAGATAGTCAGTGCATCCTTCTCAGATCATAATGCACTAAAAATTATATGTAATAAAAGGCCATGGAAAGATAAACCAAAAATCAATTGGAAACTAAATAATCTAATCCCAAAGAAGGAATGGGTTAAAGAAGAAATCATAGAAACAATCAACAACTTCATTCAAGAGAATGACAATAATGAAACAACCAACTAAATCTTATGGGATACTGCAAAAGCAGTTCTTCAGGAAGTTTTCTATCTTTGAATGCCTACATAAATAAAATAGAGGAAGAGGTGATCAATGACTTGGGTATGCATCTGAAAAAAACTAGAAAAAGAACAAACTGAAAATCCACAAGAGATTACCAAATTAGAAATACTGAAAACCAAAGGAGAGATTAATAAAATTGAAATTAAGAAAACTATTGAATTAATAAATAAAACCAATAGCTGGTTTTAAGAAAAACTAATAAAATTGATAAACCTCTGGTCAATTTGATCAAAAAAAAAAGAAAGAATTATGAATTATTTTATTTTCGATGTTCCTTATGTAATGTACTTCCTTACCATCTCTGCCTCTTCAAATCTCTGTTTTCTTTAAGTCTCAGCTCAAGTACCCAACAACTCTAGAAAGACTCCCGGTGCCTCTACCTTTGAGAGAATTTCTACACAAACTTACTTGTTTTGAATCCATTTTTATGCTGCCTCACTCATTACAATGTCAGTTTTTGTTTTATTTTTATATTCTCAGCACCTAATACAGGGTCTGTAACATGAAAGAATGTGGCATAATCAAGAAATGTGTCCTGATTGATTGAGAAGTATAGGAAGGACAGACTACTTGAAGAGGGGTAGGTGAGGAAAAGGTAGATAGAAAAGATGGCACTTGAGTCGTGTCAAAAAAGGAGAGATTTAAAGGCATTATGAGCAAGGAGGAGAGTGACATTTTTAAAATTTTATTTATTTATTTTTAATTTTCAAGATTCATTTTCACAAGATTTTGAGTTCCAACTTTTCTTCCTTTCTCTCCCTTCTTCCACCACGAAACACATTTCATTCCGATTACCTCTTCCCCCAATCTGCTCTCCCTTGTGTCACATCCCATCTTCCCTTTATCTCCATCTTCTCTCTTTTCTTGTAGGGCAATATAGATTTCTATATCACACTACCTGTATTTCTTATTTTGCAGTTGCATGAAAAAACAATTCTCAACATTCAGTCCTTAAACTTTGAGTTTCAACTTCTCTCCCTTCCTCCCTCCCCACCCATCCCCACTGAGAAGGCAAGCAATTAAATATAAACTATATATGTGTAGGTTTGCTAAAGACTTAAATTACAGCCATGTCGTGAAGGACTAATCATATTTTCCTCCATCCTATCCTGACCCCTAATCTCTCTTTAGATTGATTAATTCTTATTACTCCCTGCTCCCATTTGTCCTCCCTTCTGTCACCCCCCTCACCTCACTTGTCCACTCCTCCCTTACTTCCCTGCAGTTTAAGATAGATTTTCATAGCAAATTGAGTGTGCATGTTATTTCCTCCTTAAGCCAAATGTGATGAGAGTAAGCTTCACTTTTTCCCTCTCATCTCCCCCCTTTTTCCCTCCATTGCAAAAGTTTTTTCATGACTCTTTTATGAAAGATAATTTGCCCCACTCTATTCTCCTTTTCTTTTCTCAATATATTCCTCTCACGTCTCAATTTTATTTTTTAGATATCATCCCTTTCTATTCAGCTCACCCTTTGTCCTCTGTCTATATATGTATATGTTATACATACATACATACATACATAGATATGTATGTATGCATGTATAATCCTTCCAACTACCCAAATATTGAGAAAAGTTTCAAGAGTTACAAATATTATCTTTCCATGAAAGAATGCAAACAGTTCAACTTTAGCAAATCCCTTATGATTTCTCTTTCCTGTTTACCTTTCTATGCTTCTCTTGATTTTTGTATTTGAAAGTCAAATTTTCTATTCAGCTCTGGTCTTTTCATCAAGAATACTTGAAGTTCTTTATTTCATTGAATGACCATTTTCCTCTGAAGTATTATATTCAGTTTTATTGGGTAGGTGATTCTTGATTTTAATCCTAGTTCCTTTGATTTCTGAAATATAGTATTCCAAATCCTTCCATCCTTTAACGTAGAAACTGCTTGACCTTGTGTTATCCTGATTGTATTTCCACAAAACTTGAATTGTTTCTTTTTGACAGCTTTCAATAATTTCTCCTTGACCTGAGAAATCTGGAATTTGGCTACAATATTCCCAAGAGTTGATCTTTTTAGATCTTTCTCAATAGGTAACCCGCGGATTCCTTCAATATTTATTTTACCCTCTGGTTTTAGAATATCAGGGCAGTTTTTTTCATAATTTCATGAAAGATAGTACCTATGCTCATTTTTTGATCATGACTTTCAGGTAGTCCCATAATTTTTAAATTGTCTCTACTAGATCTATTTTCCAGGTCGGTTGTCTTTCCAATGAAATATTCCACGTTGTCTTCTATTTTTTCATTGTTTTGGTTTTGTTTTGTAATTTCTTGGTTTTTCATAAAGCCATTAGCTTCCATCTGCTCTGTTCTAATTTTTTAGAACTATTTTCTTCAATGGGCTTTTGAATCTCCTTTTTCATTTGGCCAATTCTACTTTTTAAAACACTGTTTTCCTCATGGGTTTTTGGGCCTCTTTTGCCATTTGAGTTAGTCTATTTTTAAACGTGTAATTTTTTCAGCATTTTTTGGATGTCCTTTAGCAAGCTGCTTACTTTATTTTCATAATTTTCTTGCATCATTCTTATTTCCATTCCCAATTTTTCCTCCACCACCTCTTTTACTTGATTTTCAAAATCCTTTTTGAGCTCTTCCATGACCTGAGACCATTGCATATTTATTTTGAAGATTTTGAATGAGTCTTGCTCTGATGGTATACATTGTTCTTCCTCATCTGAAGGAATGGAAGAAGATGCCTATTCACCAAGAAAGGAACCTTCTACAGTCTTATTTTTTTTCCCTTCTTTTGGGTATTTTCCCAGTCAGTTACTTGACTTTTGAGTCCCAGAGGGTATACTTTGGGGATCTGTAAGTTCTCAGTTTTTCCAAAGTGACACAATCAAGAAAGAGGAGTTTACTACTGTCTTGGCCTATGCTCTGGTCTGTGACCTACCAAAGCTTTTCTGTCGAGGATCTGCAAGTAGAATTACCTTTCTAGAGTCTCCACCAGCTTCACCTAGTCAACTCTTCCTCACCCGGGACTGCCACTCAGGATACCCAGATCAGTGGTTCAATTCCCCCAGGGGTTTTCAGAGGAGGACTACAAAAATGGATGCTGCTACTGCTGCTTTCACCACCTCAGCATGGGCCTAGGGGAGGACCCTGCTCCCTTCTCAACCAGTTGAAAAAACTTTCTCATTGCCCTTTGAACCTGTCTTTGGTGTTTGTGGGTTGAGGGATCTGGGAACTGCAGCTGCTGCAGGGGATTTCACACCTGAGGCCTTCTCTGGTTCTATTCCTGCTGGTGTCACATGGTCAAGGCTGGGCTGGGCTCCCTGGGATGTGCTATGCTTTGTGCCCAGTGTGATAGACCTTTCTTGTCACCTCTCCAGGCTGCCTTGGGCTGGAAATCTCTTTTACTCTCTTTTTTGTGGTTTCTGCTGCTCTAGAATTTGTTCAGAGTCATTTGTACAGGTATTTTGTGGCCTGAGGGGAAAGAGTTAGAGTAGGTGTGTCTTTCTACTCCACCATCTTGGCTTCACCCCCTGAAAAATGGACATTTGAAGTACAGGGGACAGAATGAGCACATATTTGGTGCAAGGAAAGGCAAGATTAATTTGGAGATAGATAAATAGTAATAGAAATTTAGGTGAAAAATACAGACCTGGAAGGGACCTTAGAAATCAAGTTCACCCTCTGCCTTTTGGATGAAGAAAATTAAGCCCAAGGAGGTAAAATGAACTCCTTGTAAACACATAATTTGATAAAACTTTAGCTTTTATAAAAAGGGAAGTGTGATTAAAAAAAAAAAAAAACCTGGAGTGATTGGTTAGAGACACATTATGGATGACTTTGCATATTAAAGCAATAACTGAATTTTAGTAGAAATTGGGAGCCACTTGATACTTTCGAGCTTAAATTTGAAGTGACATGATTAGCATTCTGGATTATGAAACTTAGTATGATAGCTGCAATGAATAGAATAGATTGGAATAAAAGGAGATTGAAGGCAAGCAGATTCTTTCAAACGCTTTTCAAATAATCATTTTTTCTTTTTCTTCAGTAATATATATTAGGTGTTTTGCAAGTATTAAAATACTGAATTAAATATTAGTTATTCCTATTGTTTTATTATTGCTATTAATTTTTTAATTACTCCTACTCTGTTTACAATAATATTTTAACTTTATGTGGATTCAGAATTCTTAAAATTCTCTATCTAAAATTAACAGAAGTTTTATGCATTTTTACAAAGAAAAAAGTTCATTTACCTTTAATTTTTAGAAAGTCTATTTAACCCAAGATGCATTAATGGTTCATGTGAGGTAATGAAATATAGCTTTCAAGTACAGGTAATATTCTGGTCATATACCTATGTAAAAACTTTCCTTCATAATGAATGACAACTACTCTTATGGATTTTACCTGAGCTGATGTGTTATGTACTTGACAGGCAAGAGTTGTAAACTCTGTAATGGTGCTGTTGCCTGGGAAGTGTTAAGTGGCAATTAGTCAATTAAGTATTTTATCTGGAAGAGTGAGCATTCCTCTTCAGAAGATGAAAGTGACATATGTCTTAATGTGTAAACTATCTGTTTGAAGGTAAAAAGCACACACATACCCAAGCATATGCACGCACGTACACATACACACAGATTTGCCAGAGAAAATCATTCAGATTCACTCTACAACATTGATTATCTACACACAAGCAGGCACACACACACACACACACACACACACAAGCAGAATTACTTGAGAAATCATTCGGAATCATTCTGCAACATTGATTATCTTCACTTATCAAGGCCTGAGAAAAGGGAAATCACTGCTGAATTACTCAGATTTCTCATACATATGTTGACAAATATGCTAGCTAATGTTAACTTTTTTTCCCACCTAACTTAAAAGACAAATTATCTACATGAAACAAAAAATAGGATTAGCACCATCTCAAAAGCATTGCTTCTATTTTGCCCATCTTTGTACTGTTCCACCTCTCTGTGAATTCCCAAAGCTGCAATAGCATCCAAAAATCTTTCTCAATGGACCTCTAATATCTGCCATGAAGAAATGTTTTGACCATTTTCTTGCAACAAGAATGAGTCATGAGAGCTGCACATATAGGAAAAGTCATGTCTTCGAAATCTTAGCAGTTTTTTTTTTTCCTTTTTGGAGAGCAAAGGCAATATTTTCTCTGAGCCTGCACACGACTCCCAGAAATGACAATCTGTCTGTGATGGGAAGAGAAGACGAAATCAGAACTGTTGAGACAAACTTCAAACAGCATTGGGTGTACCAGCTTTGGAAAAAAGAACTGAAACTGCAAAAGTTTGGGGCAGATGTGAAATATCTGCCCATTCAAAGTGCTTACATCTTCTTTTGATCCAAGTAAAAGAGAATCCATGCTTTCTGTATATATCAGAGCACTTAACCCAACCCTGAAAGACAATTCTAAAATACTCAGGAAGATCTTCCATTACCGAAATACTGAATATCCATCTTTCCCTAAGTGCAACACCTAAAGATAGAGTTCTATTTAAACAATCAATTCTTTTGAACTCCTAACCCAAGGATGCCTGGAAATGATTCCAAATGAAAGAGAAAAAATTCTCTTATGAAAAAGAAAACTTTGTTAATTTCAAAGAGGAAAGCAGAATTTTTTTCATCTCATCACCTAGAGTGATGAAGGCAATTAGGGTAGTTTGCAAGTATGAGTAGCGAGGTGGCACAATGAATAGAGTGCTGGGACAGCAGTCAGGAAGTCTCCTCTTCCAAAAGTCAAATCTGGTTGCAGACATTTACTAGCTGTGGGATCCTGAGTAAGTCAAAATTCTGTTTACCTCGGTTTCCCCATATGTAAAATGAACTGGAGAAGAAAATGGCAAAACACCCCTGTATCTTTGCCAAGAAAATCCCAAATGGGATTATGTAGAGTTGGATGTGACTGAAACTATTCAACAATCATTTTCAAGTTACCTTCTTCCTGTTAGGTCCTCACCTATGATTTCACTAGTAGAGATCACTCCTGCTATTCAAACTTTCTACAACAATGAAGGTTAACAGCTTTTCTGTCACTTATAGTATTAACTGGGACAGTAAGAGCTTAAGTAACTTGATCAATGCCACATCACTAATACATTCTTTAAGTTGGATTTGAGTCCACATCTTTCTGATTCCAAGGCTATCTATCTGCACTAGTAAATAGTTATATACATGATTCATACATATGAAATGCACACACATTCATTAACGCAATACATATATGTATAGATGTGTAGATAGATATAAATATAAAGTGATAAGTATAAATGATATAAGATTAGCTAAACTTGTCAACTTAATTTAGGGACTTAAGCAGAAGTCACTATATTTTTCTGGTTAGCAGTCATATAAGGCTATAGTTTAAGGAAATTGTGCTTATGATAGAATTTACATCAGTAGATTGGAGAGTAGAGTATTCAGAAGGACTAGTACCTCTGGAGTGAAGGCTGGTGAGCTGCTTTCCACCTTTGGTGTTCACCTGAACCACCCAACTCTGATCTGTGGCTCTAAGAAGCTGTAGTATGCACAACAGTCACATCCCATTAAAACTTTTAGGGGACAAGATAAACCAGATTGAGGATAGCTGAGGAGGCTTCAACGTATGGATGAGTTAGGGGACAATCTCCCCTAAGTATGTTAAGACTTCCCATTGTGGAACGGGTGAGAACTATAAGTTTCAATGGCTATAAAGCAGACTGAAGCAGGCCCTGTGGAGAGCTTAGAGTTTTATTAGATATATCAAAGACAAAAAGGTCATGTACTGTATCCTGAACCTTTGCCAGTCATCTTAACTTTTGTCTTGCCACTGGACTTCCGTGACTCTGTACAAGAGAGTTAAGCTGATGACTCCCACAACTCTGTCTCATAATATCTAAGTTATGCACAAATTAAAAGAAATCACTCATTCCAATTTACTCTTTTTTACCTACATCAAAATCCTATACCAACACACAAGTGGTGAAGCAGCAGATGTGGATACACACAACTCTGCACATAGGCAGCCTAGGCCATTGGGTCATCTTCTCACTGGACTGAAGCAGCAGTGACATTTGGCAGCCTCCTGTGTGTCTGAGCAACTCTTATTAAGAACTGCACTGCTCACTTCCTAGCAGGAGGGAAGGGATAGAAAAAGTGCAATAAATTGCTTCTACTTCATCTAACTCTGGCCTGTTTACTGTGCTAGGTAGGCATCCCACCACGTGTTCAAAACACAAAAAAATATATACAAAAACTTTTGCAAAGATGATTTCACCCACAATCAGTACATGGAATGTGTTCACACTTAAGGGCAGCATGAATCCAGTAGATAAAATAGATCTTGTGAGAGAATTCAGCGTGGATCACATCCAAATAGCAGACCTCAATCAAACAAGGCTGTCAAATAAAGGCCAGCTTACTAAAGTTGAGCTGGATACCTGTTCTCGCTGGAGTAGCTTCAGTGATGTGGAGCACCATAAAGCTGTTGTAAGTTCACAATCAAAGCTATTCTATTCAACCAGCTTATATACCCCTGAAAAGGAGTGATTTGCAGACTTGTGACAATGTGAATGCAACTTACTGGAAAGTGTCACATCACCAACATCAGTAAAGAAAAATTTTATCAAGAGTATCATGAATGTGCCAAGAGGACAAGTTTATTTTTTTGGTTGACTTTAATGCTAAAGTAGCACAGACTGCCAGACATGGCAAAGAGTCCTTGGGAGGAATAGAACTGGAAACAGTCACTTACTACTAACAATTTTTGTGTTTCATGATCAACTGTGTCTTCTATTTATTCAAATGCAATAAAATGTCATGGATGCACCCTTGTAACAAACATTGACATTTCACAGTCTATGTCATTATGAGGAAAAGAGAATGATGCAAGAATGATGAAAGTGATGCCTGTCACAGAGTGCTGTATTGACCATAGAATTATCCTCTCTAAGGTAAATATTCACATTCAATAAATGCAGGGAATCCAATCAAGGTGATGACCAGAAAACTTACAGTCAACAGATTAGAGTATTTGTTGCTAACTTGGAGGAAAATATGAGGCAACACATGCTTGGTAACAGTGGAGCAAGAAAGAAGTGAGCAGCTCTCAGAGATCTGCTGTACAACACTGCATTTACTCTTCTGGGTCAGAATATTCACAAACATCAAGATTAGTTTGACTAAAATGTTCGAGAAATTTAGAAGCTGCTCAATGTAAAAAATGGGGAACTCCACATGATTTACTAATAGGATAATTGATCTTTCTCTAAAGAAGGCAGTGTTTAACTCCATCAAAAATAAGATACAAGTGAATCTTAGAGAGTTGCAAGATTCTTGCCTTAATAGGAAGGAAGATGTAACAATTTTGTTTAGTTTGTAGATAATTGTGCACTCAGTGCAGACTCTGAGGCTGAGATGTAACAGAGTATGTATTGATTCCTGCTGTTTGTACTAATTTTGACTTGAGATAACACCAAGAAAACAAAAATTCTCCACCAACCAGTTAGACACAATCGACCCATGGAGCCACTGGCTACAGTAAATGCAGAATTTTGAATGCTGTGAATTAGTTAACTTACCTTGGCAGTATACATTCCAGGGATGTCCACATTGATGGTGAATTTGATGTACACCTTGCCAGAAATAACTCAGTGTTTGGGAGGATCATAAAAAAAAGTGTGGGCAAGAAGAGGTAGTGGACTGCCTACCAAACTGAATGTTTTATAAAGCATTGTGCTGAACTCATTGTTGGGTGTCCACTAGTACCATGTCAGGAAATTGAATCACTTCCATTTGTATTGTCTTAATAAAATTCTGCAGATCATCTGACAAGATAAGGTGCTAGATACGAAGATCCTTTCACAAGTTGAACTGTCAAACATTCAAACTCTACTTTGGAGAGCACAACTCCAATAGGGTGTCCATGTTGTTTGAGTGCCAAATATAAGTTTTTTTTTTTCTAAAAGATTATTTTACACACAAATCACAAAAGGCAAGCACTTACATGGGGTCCAGAAGAAGTAATAAAAGGACACTCTCAAAGTCTCTCTGAAAAACTTTGGAATTGATTGTTAGACTTGGAAGACACTGGCACAGGACTGTCCATAATGGTATGTTCACATTAAAGAAGGTGCTCTATGAGCATATTGTAGCATTGTAGTCTCTATAGTATTGAAAAATTGTAGTATTTCAAAAGTACCTGAAAATCAAATGTGATACACAAATTTAGAGACATCTATACTCCAAAAGTTTGTATGGACTACTTGTGCTCAACCTATGGTAGAGTCTCCCATGCTTATATTGGTCTGATCAGCCAAAGTTGGACACACTGTACCTCAACTCCAACATAATGATATTATTTTTGTCCTCTTTGGGAATGAAGGACGACAACCATATAATAGTAGGTTGATAGTCACTAGTTTGCATGCTGATTACATGTTGATATAAACTTTACAGTTATAAACAATCTTTCATTAAGAGTAATGTTTCAAAAGCATGAATATAATTTAAATGAATCTTTATGAATAAATATATGTGCATATATAGAGACATACATATGTACCACATAAATGTATAGAAAGAGAGATTTAGAGTGAGAATAGATAAAATCTAGATTTAAGGTCCAGAATAACAGAATTCAGAGTTGAAGACCATAAAGTCTAGCCAATATTCTATCCAACCAAGCCATACAATTGGCCATAGAATCTAACCAATATCCCCAAAGAAGTCCTCACCAGAATGTGCCTTACAATTGATCATGCAGCTTTTATATGAGGACCTGTAATTGACATTAACTCTGGAGGCAGCCCTTTCTGCTTTTGCACAGTTCTAACTTTTGGAGATCTCCCATCAAGTATCCAACTTAAAGGCAAGTCTTTGCAATGTCTGCTTATTGCTCCTGGTCCTTCAGTCTGGGGCCAAACAGAAAATAAGACTAATCCTTCTTCCCCATGATAGTTGTTTGAACACATGTCCCCTCTGCATCTTCTCTTCTAAAGCTTACCTGTCCCCAGTTCCTTCAAATAATTGTTATGCAACAAGTACTTACCATCTGAGTTTATCAACAGCAAGAAGACCTGAATTTAAATCTTTATTATAAAAATAGATGGAATAAATAGTAGATGAGTAAATCTTTTAAATTCGATATGTCTCACACAATTCTATAAAACTTGTGTACCATACTAAATCACAGATATTGTGATGTTTTCCTGGAGGACTGTCCTTCATTAGGACATCTCTAAATCAAAGAAATCACATATCTTTACCATATATCCTTCTCTTATGTAGGATAAATAGCTACAAAGCAGCAGTTAGGATGTGCGGACAATTGCCAATCCTATTTACCTTTCCCTCCTTTCTCCCTCTCCAACCCCAGTTTTCCTGAGATGCATAATGCCTTCATTTGGTAAAAAGCCTTGACTTATATGGCCTGACTATCTATATTTATCCTTTATGTGAACATTTTCATCTACATAGACATATCAACTCTCAATAGCAGCAATGCATAGTTAGCTTATTCATATAGCATTTTTAATTTGTTCAGAGTATTTTTTGTAGAAATTATCTCATTTGATCCTAATAAACAACACAGAGAGAATTATTATCCCCATTGGACATGGTCACTGTATGCCCTCTTCTATCTCAAAAGTTTATGTTTCTATTTATGAAATTGAAGAAATAAGCATTCAATAAGCATTTTTTAAGCATTATACAAATGCAAAGAATGAATCCTTTCCTACTCTCAAAGATATTACATTCTATTGATGGAGACAACATATGAACAAACAAGTATATATAGAGGATAGATGCAAAGCAACTACAAAATAGTTAATAGGATGATGACAGTTGGAGGCAGAATCAAAAAAGACTTCCTAAAGAAGAGAGTGCATGAACTATATATTGATGGAAGTGAGGGATACTCTGAGGGAGTGATGGAGAGGAAGTACATCCTAGGTATAAGGAATGATTTGTGCAAAGTCACAGAGATGAGAGAAAATTCAATATTTGAAGAACCCAGAGAAGATTGTTCTGCTTGGACTCTAGAGTATATGAAAGGGAGTAATACCTGATGAGTCTAGGAAAAAGTTGTGAATGGATCCAATGCCAAACAGGGAAGTTGATATTTTATATTTTAAACTACAGACAATAGGATACCAAAGGAGTTTATTGAATAGGATAAGGATATAGTCAGATATGAGCTTCTGAAAAATCACATTCATAGCTGTGTGGAGGATAGATTGGATTGCAAAACCAATTATGAAGCTATTGCAGTAGTCCAGGTGAGAGGTGATAAGGGCTTGAACTAAAGTGATGCCTGTGAGTAGAGAGAAGCTTTAGATTAAAAAGATATTGTGAAGGTAAAAATGATAAGGTTTGAGAACTGATTAGAAATATGGGATGAAGGAGAATAATGAATAAAAGGTTATGCTGAAGTTTCATACCTAGAAGACTGGAAAGATGGTTGTGCTCTTTACAGAAATAAGGAAGTTGGGAGGAAGAGTGAATTTTTAAGGGAAATAAAGAGTCTTGTTTTGCATATATTGTGTTTGAGGAGACTACAAGAGTTTCTGTTTGAAATTTCAATAGATAATTGACCATGTGGGATTGGAGTTCTGGAAAAAAGAATAGGTCTGAGCATATAGATTTGGGTGTCATCTGAACAGAGAAGATAAAGAATGGCAAAAAAGGACATATACACAATTAAGGCGGGGTTGTGGATATGGTGTTGAGACAACAAAGGAGACCTGAGGAATAGCAGTCAGACTTGTAGGAAGAGAATAATTTCACAAAAACTGCAAGAGCAAGTGCCCAGGATGAAGGAGTATTTAATTGTGCCAAATGTTTCAGAGAAGTCAAGAGGGATGTGGAATGATCACTCAATTTGATAATTAAGAGATCATTGATAACTTTTTTTCAAAAAGTCATTTCAAATGAGTGTTTCGATCAGTGGTCAATGTGCAAAAAGTTTGACAAATGAGTGAAAGGAGACGAAGTAAAGTCCAGCCTATCTAGACTGTACCAGGAAAGGAAGGAGATATGTAGTATTCAGAGGTTAGGATTTAGCTAAAACCAGTGGCATCCTACCAAGAGGAGGTAATATATCTTCCTTCTGCTTTTGTCTAACACTCAGGGATAATAAAATCTGACACAACAAATATTTAAGATGAAATAATGTCTCTAACTTCAAGCAGAACAACTAGTACTTTTATGCAATGTAAAACCCCATTTACTAGTCCTTGGCGTATTCTGCTAGTCTGCAAGTTCCTTCCCATCTCATTCCATCTGATATCTGATTATCCATCTGATAACTCCTCACTGAAAGAGTTCCTATTTTTTCATCCTCTGCTATTGTCTTAATATGTAATTGTCTCCTTTATGTTGCCAATACTTACCAATTATTCTTTCTAAGAATTTGTCACTTCAATCTTTTTTCTCCTTAATCACAAAACCTCTGTAATGCTTCAGGATCTCATCATAAGATTATTACCACAGGCTCCTAATTAGTCTCAACCTCTAGGTTCTCTCTTTTCCAAGGGAAAAAAAAAACTGTCTAAGGCCTAACTTTAATGCTAGTACCCTCTTTCCAAGAACCACTAATGGCTGCCTAATTCCTCTGTGATAAAATATAGATTCCTCAGTTTCGCATTGAAAGCACTTCACTATCTGTTCCCAGTCTATCTTTCCAGACCTGCTGTTCATTACCATCACCTTTCAAGAAGTGTACATTCCTTCTAAACTGGCTTAAGTGTTGGTACCTGAATGTTTTTTTTTCTTACCTTGATAGAGACAGTCACCCATCCCTAGAGTATACTGTTTAATCACTTCCACCTCTTAAAATCCCTAACTTTTTTTATAATTTTATTCAAATTATTTATGTTAATTAATTAATATTATTTACAATTATTTATTTAAAATATTTTATTAAACACATTCTACGTGTATCTCACTTGGTAGCCTTTCCTGATCCTCCTAGCTTCAGTGCTCTCTCCCTACTCCTTAAATTACCATGCACATGCTTATCTGTTCTATGCATCGTCCTCATAGAAAGTGAGGTCTTTGAGGGCAGGGATTGGTTTTACTTTTTTCTTTGCATATTCTGAGCACTTAGCATAGTGCCATGCACATTCTTCCTAAATGCTTATTGGATTAGATTGGACTGGATGAATGCAATAATTAATTCATGTATCATAGATTAGACTTTAAAGCTAAAAGAAATAGAACTTTGGTTCATATAGTTCAACATCCTAGTTTTATAGGATGGAAATGAAAATCATACAATATACTAGCAGAGGTAACTTTTGAACTCAGATCTTTGATTTCATCATCCAATGCTTTATCTACTACAATACTCTTTCATTTGACACATAAGTCATGAAGTGTGTGAGAAGTTCTTGTGCTGGGAGATATTCATACCAAATAAAACAATACTTGCTCATAGTCTTCTATGATGTTGCATACAAATATGCTTATCATAAAATAGGAGCTTAAGTTGTACAAATTGTTCTGTGGTATCATAAGTGGCGGTGAGGAAAGATAATCTCCAGGTTATAAAGAAAAGGTTTTTTTTTTGGTTTTTTTTTTTTTTAGAGGAGGTGATATTTGAGCTTTATTGGGTAATATTTCAATAGGCATAGAAGAAAACAGGAGACCATTCCAGACATGGAAAGGAAACCGTATAAGTAAAGAAAGTGGTCAGAAAACAGGGTTTATATGATATATTGTGAGAATCTAGTGTATCTGAAGCTTAGAGTATTGTATGAAATTTAGCTAGAATGGTAGTGTGTTGCTAGATTTTGGAAGAATTTAAATAATTTTTAATGTTTTTGTGGTAGGCAAGGTAAGACTTGGAATGCTTTTTAGGAGAGGAGTTAGTTACCTAAACTGATCTGTGAGAAAATTTAATATGATGGTGGTGGTGAAACTTAAATGGGTGGTGGGGGATGATGAGGGGAAGGGTAGATGTGAAAAGACTTAACAGGGAGGTAATATAATATTTCAGCTCAGTCAAAAAGAAGACCTGAAGTAATGGAAATGATGGTAGATAAGAGAAAACAGATACAATAGATACTTTGGAAGTAGAATTGGTAATACTTGCATGGGAGACCAAGGAGAGAGAGAAAATAAATATCAATGCAAATCTAGGCTGTGAAAGCCTAAGTGAATGATAGTGCCATATACCAAATCAGGGGCGTAAGAAGGAGCCATTTAGGAAAGTCTTAGTTCATGCCTCTGAATTCTGCAAAACACTCATCCTGCAAAGAATTTATTGACCTACCTTTTGCTAGCTAGGGACAATTCACTCTGAAGTTCACTAATTCAAATAGGTCCTGGGTCTTGCCTCCTTTACAGTTCTTCCTCATTTTCTCTGAGGAGATACTATTACCCTCCATATTAACATTAATAGGAGCCCAGATTTAATGATGAAAAGATCATGTAATCAAACCTCCTCATTGTAAAGCTAAAGAAAGTGAAGTCCAGGGAGGTTAAATGATTGTTAAATTTCATGCAGGTAAGAAATGGCAGAGTTAAAGTTTAAACTTGCATTCTCTGACTCCAGTACTCTTTCCACTGCACCACACTACTCCTATTTCTACAGCACTTCGAGATTTACAAACTGCTTGCTCTGTAATAATCCTGAGAATATCCTCATTTTATAGATGAGGAAACTAAGATTCAGAGGAGACATGGGATGTACCCAAGGTAAACCAGTGAATATAACTGATTTTTGAATAGTGCTTTAAAAATAAATACTTTAGAAAATAACTTTTTTCAGAAATCTTGTAAAATAAAGAGGTGACTTTAATTGCCTATGTTGATATAACTATTGGTACAGGGATCCTAATACCGTAGTTGACAGACTTTCCACTATACCACACTGAATTAAAGTATCAAGGAGATAGAAGAATGAGGATTGAATTTCTTCAGGCTACATGAATTTGTTTTTATCATTTGCCTATTCTACAATATTTCATTTAAAATATAATAGTTTAACATGTGATAACAATCATTGCTTCCATTCCATAAAGGTATGTGGGATCTGCAGTGTGACATCCACAAAACTCAATCATCTTAGTAGTTTCTACTAAAGTGTGTGTCTGTGACTATTTATGTGTACAAAAATTACCATGAATTCTTCAATCCCAATTCCTTTGGAAAGTGAAGACTAAAGAAAAGAGGAAGGGAACGGGAAGATAAGGAAAATGGGAGAGAAAGGGAAGGAAAGGAATGAGAAAGGGGAAGGGAAGAGAAGAAGAAGGGAAAAGGAACAGAAAGAGAAGGGAAAGGGAAGTAGAAGATTGAAGAAAGGAAGAGACAGTGACATCAAGTTACAGTGCGGGAATTCCCAACTACCTTTAGGGCAGAAGGGGCTGGTTGTGGAGGGTTATTCTGTGTCAGCTGAAAGAGGGTAACCAGGCAGCACATTCTTCCAGCTGCCAATTAGGATATGAGGCCTGTCACCAAATTTAACGTATCTTTCTTTAAGAGATGTGGAATGCTGAAGAGATGATTGAAAACTTTTCATGCTCAGAATAACTTCATCGTAATCAAGACGAGTAGAGAGTAGGACACAAGCGAAGTCCACAAGACAACTACTATTATCAGTCCTCCCTTTTAACCTTCCTCTCTTCCTCCCAGCTCTAAAGAATTCTTATTCAATGGGCAAGTAGTCAAAATCCACTGGACCAATTCTACACTCATTTTTTTTTTCTATATTCTGTTCTACTGGTTTCTGACAATGCTCCAATGTTTATATCACCACTATAATATATGATGTATCATTACCAAGGGTAGAATTTGAGGTCAAACTTTTAGTTTTTAACTTTAACACTCAGGAAATACATTTCTTTATAATGAGAAATATTTACTGAATATTGTGTTTTTTAGTGTGAAATTATTATGTCAATACTTCACTTTCCCTTCATTGCTTCTCTTTGTAAATTGTACTATATCCAAATATTCTATACGTTTAGAAATCAATAAATTAATTTACTGGAAATTTAGAAAGCATTTCCCTTTTCTGTGGAATCCAAAAAATGGCCTATGATCTTACACAAATTAGTTTTGAAATGATATATATATATATATATGTGTGTGTGTGTATATATATATATATGTTTACACATATTTGTATACTTGTGCACACATATTTTTATGCAAATAAAAAGTATGTCCAGAAATTAAGTGAGTGCACTATTCAAAGCCCCATTACTTTGGCCTTTTCCCCCAAGAGGTTCATTCCTTCTCAGAAACTTAAATACATCTCTGTTTATCAACGTGTGATGATTTAGGCCCCACGGCCCACAGGAAATTCAGATAACTTCTTGAGTCTGGAGAGTTTCTCAAACTCAAGATAAAAATTCGCACACCAGAAATGACCAATGGTCCGTCCAGTCTAGCATCCTGCTTCCTACTGTGTCTAATGACAGATGTTTCAGAGGAAATCATAAACTCACCATGATGCACCTAATTGGGAGATACAATATCACGAGAAAATTTCTTCCTGACCCTGGTAACTGGTTAGCTTATTCCCTGGAGCCAGAGACTTGATTACCATTTATCTTGAAACTAGTGTTATAGAGTAACTCTATCCCAAGAACATACCATTAAATTTCTAATAAGCATGTAATACTTAATTGAATTTTATTAACCCCTTCTGATTAACAAATCATAATGTAGTGAACCAGCAATCACATGCTCACATTTAACATTTATCCAGGTGTATATAGGATAGAAATGTATCTACAATATGCTGTTTTGTTTTATTTTTTAAATAACACCTTGGGGGTGAGACAGAGAGATGTGATCCTCTGGAAGACATAATAAATATACTACTCTGAGAATAAGAATAAAATTTATATATCTTTTGTTTTTAAGTTACAAGGAAATATAACTCAGAAATTGTGAATTGTGCAAATGTGCCAGGTATATTTTATTGAAACTCTAGAATACTCCATATGTCCTATTAGGGAAATGTTGGCTTGAAGACAAATTATATTAATAAGAAATATTTTTAACATGGCCTTGCTGGGAAACTACTAACAATTCCTTAATAGTTTTCCAGGATACTATGGATGGAGCATTTTATTTCCGTGACAATAGTTCTGCAAATGACTTCATGAAACTGTGCATGACACTGTTAAAGTGTCCATAGGATGTGTGTAAGCAAACACTCCAAAATTCTGTTAGATAAGCATTATATTAGAACACTGTCATCATTCCTTCAGTGACTGGATATGGTAAACAGGGTCAGAATCTGGTGTTAAGGGTACTTTACTAAGGTGATTGGGGGACAGATCATTTAATAAATAGGTGTTTTGGCTTACCAATTAAAATAATCATAGATCTAGAGCTCTAGAGCACTTTATAAGGATATGAAACCAAATGCTTTCATTTTATAGATGAAAAACCTGAGCCCAGAAAAACAGACTTTCTCAACATCATACAGGTAGCAAGTAACTCTCAGAAGCAGGACATGAACATAGATTGTCTGATTCCAGAGTTAATTATGCTCTTTCTGCTACAGTTTGAGTATATATGGGGATGGTTTGAAGAAAGAATTATGGCATATTTGCCTTTCTGGAGATCACACTAATAGTAAGGTGACATTATTACAAGTTAAGAAGCATCTGTATAAAAATAGCACATTTGAAATCACAGATGCACAGAATGGTAAGGGAATTCACCATGTATCTGACCATGAAAACACCAACTATTGGTCATTCAGCCTTTACTTGAAGACCTCTAGTGAGGACAAAGCAAGACACTCATTCCTGCGGCAGTTCATTACATTTTTAAATAGTTTTAATCGCTAGGAATTTTCTCTATATAAAGTCTACTTTATCACTGCAATTTTTATCCCTTTTTCCTCATTTTCCACTTTTGACAAATTAGAATCTTGATTCTCCAGAGGCAAGAACTGGTATATAAAAATAAATGGAATATCTTTATGGATTAATATTTATACAGAATATATTAATTCATTCATTTCTCTCTCTGCATCTGTCTCTGTCTCTCTCCCTCTCTCTTGATTTTCCCCTATCTTGTTTGTATATATTATATATATATATATATATGTACCTTTATATATATATGTGTTTGTGTGTATGTATGTCTATATACATACACATATACATATATATGTATGTATATATATATACATATATAGACCTATCTATATATGGAACAACATATGTAAACTTTTTGAGGGCAGGAGGAGTTGTCTATCCTGAACATCTAGCACAATTACTGGAACATAATTTAAGAAATGCTTATTTACAGGGGCAGGTAGGTAGCTTAGTGAATAGAATGCTAGGTTTAAAGTCAGGAAGACTTGAGTTTAAATTTTACTTCAGACACTTACTAGCTATAGGACTCTGAACAATTCACTGTAAACTCTATTTGTTTCAGTTTCCTCAGTTGTAAACCAAGGATGATAATAGCATCGATCTCTCAGTACTGTTAAAAGGATCAATTAAGTTTACAATTGTAAAGTACTTAGCATAGTATCTGGCACAAAATAAGTGTCATGAAATATCAGCTATTATAATGATGATCTTAAGAAGATCTGATCATTTCTTTTCCCTGTAAACTCATGGTCTTGAAAACATTTGGGGAAAAATGTTGCATTAAGGAAAAAATGCTTTATGATTGAAATTATTTTCAGCATTTGATTTACCAGAGGAAAATGTTTTTGAACCAACTAAGTTCCATTTCCCTTTATATATTTCCTTTCTATCTCTTCCTATAACTGAATAATTATGGAAAGTACTCAAATTCTTTAGGAGTGGGATGCTTCTTTTCTACTTTCTTGAATCTCTCGATATTTTTAATTTATTTTTTCCATACTTGGGAGAGGGTAAATGGATGAAAAAAAGAAAAAAACTCTCCCTAGCCTCTTGATGTGTTTGCTGGAGTCCAGGCACATCTTTACATTATATTGTTTCTCCTTACCCTACTTTACCATTCTATAAGGTTAGCATACCATTGTGGCCTGACCAAAAAAAAAAAAATAAACAAAAATGGATGGCTAGATTTTACCAGGGACATGTTTTCTGTAGGTTACTTGAGGAATAAGCCTTTCCCTTATTCTGCTATTATATTTCCTTCAATACTTAACATAATTCAAAGTTTATAGTAATTAGGCAAGGCTTACAGCTAGATGTCTCAGTGGATAGGTAATGGAACTGCAGTCAGAAAGATCTGATTTCAAATCCTGTTGCAGACTACTGGTACCTGTGTGACCCTGGACAATCCACTTGTTACTTAATTTCTGTATGCCTTACTTTCCTCATCTGTAAAATGAGAATAACAATAGCACCTACTGAACAATGCTATTGTGAATATAAATGATATAACATAAGTAGAGCACTTGGCAATCCTTAAAATACTATACAAATCCTAGCTATTATTTCAGTGCTCAACAATACTTGTTGATTGCTATATTTGTGTGGGGTTTTTTTAATCAATATTTTTGAATGAGATTGGTTATCACATTCTATTTCTTGAAAAAGTATTCTGAAGACATCATAGACCATATATCATACTCAATAAATTTAAAACAAGGCCCCTCAGAAGCTATAAAATTCTTCAATCTTAAAATGTTATATTTATTTTATCTAAACATTTTTGTAGGCAGTTCCAAATTCTCTTCTCCTCTTCATTTCTTCCCTCACACATTGAGAAGGCAAAAATAGAATACCCGTTGTGCATATGGACTCATGGAAGATATTTCTACATTGGCTATGTTGCATAAAAAGAAAGAAAAAAATATGCTTTAATCTGCACTCAGAGTTTCCTCAGTTCTTCCACAGAGAGCATTTTTCATTATGAATCCTTTGGAATTGTCATAAATCATCATATTGATCAGGGTTGCAAAGTCTTTCACAGTTGATTGTCATTACAATATTACTTTTCCTATATACAATAGTATCCTAGTTCCCCTAAATTAACTTATTTATAGTTATATATTAAAGTCATAAATCCATTCTGAATTTATTCTGGATAATTATATAAGCTCATTTTCTCCCCAAATGATTTCTAGTTTTCTCAGTAGTTCTTATTTATTTACCTGTCATCTATCTATCTATCTATCTATCTATCTATCTATCTATCTATCTATCTATCTATCTGTCTATCTATCTATCTCTCTATATCTATCTATCTATCTCTCTATGTATCTATCTCTCTGTCTGTCTACCTGTCTACCCACCTACCTACCTATCATTTGTTTAAATCAATGATCAGCCTTCTCACTCTCCACCCCAACTAAACTCCAGTTAAAAACAGCAGAACATGAAAAAAACCAAAATTCATGGCCAAAATAATAGTCAATCAAAACAAATTTCCACATTGACCATGCCAAAAAACTGTGTCTTTCTGAATGAGTCCTTTCACTCTCTACTAGGAATTGGACAGGTAACATGTTTCATCATTAGTCCTCAGGAATCCTGTTTGATCATTATGTTGACAAGAATTCAGAATAATTATATTCCATCATATTTATATAGCATAACTTGTTCCCTCCATTCTTCTATTTGTAGGTACTCTCCCAGATTCCCATTCTTTCCTATTTCAAAAAGAGCTATAAATATTTTTGTACAGTCTTAGAACTAAACTCTCCCTTAATTTCTCCTCCTTCTGCTTTTTTTCCCTCTCCCTTTCTCCTTTTTCCACCTTATTTTCCTGTTGAATGAAATGTATCTGCACCCAATTCTGTTTGTATGTATGTATTTCTTTTGACCAGTTCAGATAACTGTGAGATTCAAGTGTCAGCTATACCTCTTAACCTATCTTACTTATTTGCACAAATATCTTACCATGCACCTTCTTTATGTGAAATAATTTCTGCTAAACTTCCCTTTCCTTCTCCCCAATCCCACCTCAAAGTGTATGTCTTCTCCTCTCTTTCCATTCTTTTTCTTAAGATTGTCAAGACATAATAAAACCACTTGCAGGCCTTGTCTAATTGAACTTCCTCTATGAAGACTGATGATTAAAGGATCCAGAGGGAACACATATATTATCCCACTGTATTTGAATGGAAACAGTTTATCCTTATTTAATCCTTTATCATAGTTCATTTATGCTTAGTTTTTTTATACTTTTCACTCCTATGTTTAAACTTCAAATTTTTTTCAGGCTCTCTAGTCTTTTCATCAGGAATGCTTCTTGTTCCAAAAACATCTTGGCGATTTTCTTTTTAGATTATTTGAAATACAATGTTCAGGTTCTTTTTGGGTTAATGTGTTCAGATAGTTGAATGAATCAAAATTTTTCTCCTTGGATCTGTTTTCCAGGTCAGATTTTTTCTCTTTGAAATAGTTCAAAATTTATTCAATTTTTAGACTTTTGACTTTGTTTTAATGTTTCTTATTGACTCATAAAGTCAGTGGCTACTATGGGGTAAATTCAAATTTTCAAGGACGTTATTGCTTGTGCAAGATTTGGTATCTCTTGTGCCAAGCTGTTAATTGCTTTTCTAATTGTTTCTTCCACAGCTCTCATTTCTTTTCATTTTTTTCCTTCAATCACTCACATTTATATAAATATACAAATTATTATATAAAAATAAAATATGCAATAATATTATATAAATATTTTTAAAACTCTTGTCTTATCTCTTCTAGGGTTTGTTGAGTATGTGCTCCAGCTGTGCTTTTCACTGAACCATCACTTTTAGACAATTTGGAGGCATTAACTTTGTCTGCATTTGTGTCTTGAACATCCTCTCCACTATAACAGTTCATTGTGATACGATTCTCTGTTTGCCAGTTCTTACAGCCTACTTCTTGATTTTAGACTTGATGTTTGGGATACACGTTGACACGTTTCTGGAGGAAAGGTCTGGGCTGATCTTGTCCAAAGTCATACAGCTAAGTAACAAAATAGATAGAATCTAGGATCCTTAATTTCAGTTCAAGGCTCTTCTCACTAGACTACAATTTTGGCTTGTATAGAGGAAAAGGTGGAATAGGGCAGAAGGGAAAGGAAAGTTAGGGAAAATTATTTCACATAATAAGAGAGCACAATTGGATATTTATACAAATAAGGAGGAAGGGATAAGAGGTGCAGCTGACAGTTGAACTTCACTATCATTTGAAATGGTCAAAAGAAAGAATAGATATACACAGAATTGGGCATAAAAATATTTCACTCAACAGGAAAATAAGAGGCAAAAGGGAGAAAGGGGAAGGGATTTCCAGATTCTAGGTAGCTATTTTATTTGCTTGATAAGACTCATCATTTTCTACCCCACTGAGATTATTTCCTTATTAACATATGAACCAGCAGTTATTGGAGGACAAATTTGAAATTTGTGTAGCATTCAGGGGCTTCTCAGACTCAGAAGGAAGCCTCCAAATTAGCAGCTCTTCTAAATTCAAACTAATTCATGAGCTTATAGTTTCTAATAATAGTTCACAATCTCCTTTTACTTTTTAGGTATTTTTATATTTCAAATAAAGTTGTATTGATATTTTTCTTTTAACATCACCTCTATTTCCCAATGTATATTTTCATGAAAGCCATCTCTTATAGTAAAGATTCAAAAAGGAAAAGATTCTGAAAATCTATATAACAGGATGTATTTACCTTTAACAGTCACTCAGAGAACACAACTAGTTTAAAGCAAAAGCGTTTAATATATAGCAGTAAGACCAGCATTTTCCAGAGGAGAATTCCCTTACATCATTTTCTGGTCCTACACACAACTTGATTGGCTCCAGTTTCCCTAATGAAGCTTTCTAGCCTGCATACATAAAAAGCTCCAGTTTCCAGGTCCCATCAATGATGCCACTCATACTTTCTGGGTACCTGAGATCATGTAAATTACTAAATCCTGATGATGTATTGACCAGATACATTTTCAGAGGGAGATGAGCAAGGCAGTTTCCAGATAAGATAAGGGTCATTTTTTCTTGTTGTATATCTTTGCTATATTGTGACAAAAGAAATTTTCTTTAACCAATTACTCATGAACGCCTAATTTTGTCCCAATATTTAATCTGAATGAAGAGCATATGGGATTAGAACTGTGCCTACAAGTAGCAATGAAATGTTTCCCCAAAAAGTTATTAGTGGGAAGAGTACAGGAATGCATTGAACACATATGGATTAGGCACACACATGGGAAACACATGTGACCAAGTCGTAGACACAGAGGGTCAAAAACACTTCCAACATTACATAATCACTGATATATTCCAGCTCAATATTGTCATTATGTTGTTCTCATTGGCATATGCTGGATGGGCCTCTTCCTGATGCTTTTATGGTCTCCAGTCACTACTGATTCACTATGATCTTTCTAGGGTCTGCTTTACTATAGTCTCCATCACTTCTACCTTCTGGCTAAGCTTAAAGGCTATATCCTCCTCAGGAGACAACAAGTATTATCATGCTTTCTTGGCTGAAAACCTAAACACAAATTTTGTCCAGCTTTATTTTTTCATAAAAAGGAGAATAAAAAAATGATTTGAATGATTTAACCAACTGTAAAGCTAGGTACTTCTGACTCTCATGCAGTAGCCATATTCAGCTGTAAAAGCAAAGTTTCTTTTGGAAATTATCAGAGCAAGAAAAAAAAATACAGTGCAAGTTACAATCGTATTCACTAGGAGGAGAACACTAATCCAAACAGTTCCAGTTGGTCTACAGTGAGATTTGCAAGAGGCAGAGTGCCAAGTTGTCTTGCCTGTAGACTATTTCTACAGTCAGATACTTATCTGTGTATTTGAATGGGACAGTGGCCATTGACAAGCTGTCTATGGGAGCCTGCCAAGAAAGATATTTTGATTAATGCATTACCAGGGATAGTCTCCTCAATGACCAGAATTGAGCATGAAGTCTCTCTCGGTCTATTTGGTTGGAAGGGTGTAGACACTACTAACAGGTCCCTTGTCACAGGTTGAGTCCTTTCATTTTGTGCTCTCATCAGTTCTCTAATTTTTTCAATGCTCCTGATTAGGCACCTTTGTACATTTATACAAATGATGAACATTATAAAACACTGAGCCACATGTGAGCAAGATAAGGCATGCTAGAATTTCAATCATTTATATAGTGGTTTCTTTTCATGATAAAATTATTTTAAATATTTGCGATGATCTTTTTAGTCCCTGATATGTTTGTTTTATTCTATTTTATGTAAGGTTTTGATAGTCAATATGGTGACAATATGGTGTATTAGAAAGAGCTTGCTAGAAAGAGGTTAGGGAAACTGAGTCTCAGTGCCACTCAATTCTGTCAGTAACTAATAATCACAGGGAATATTGAAGAGGAGTTTGGAAGATGTAATGGATAAGTGATAACACTTGGCATCAAAAGAATTGTATCTGAATATTGAGACTCATTTACTTGACATTGAAGCTTAAGATACTTTGCTTTTTCAATATATTTCATATATATATATATAGTATGTATGTAACATATATGTAAATATACAAACACAGATATATAACATTTTATTCTATAATATCTTTTAGCTGTAGAATGATTTTGTATTTTTCAAATATCCTGTCCTTAGTGTTTCTTCTAGCTGCTTGCCAAATTTTATGTTTGTTATTGAAAATGTTCAATTTAACCACTCAGTATCTATGGATTTATAACACAGGGTTTTTATTTTACTTTTTCTGTTGTTATTTGTTTTTGTTTTCCAGAGGTACTGGGTTTACTTTCTTAATTAGTGCTTTGCATTTAGAAGTTCTGGAAAGTTTTCTTGCTTTACTCTCTCCATTATAATATTTATGCTTTTTCTTTTATTATTGTCTCCAGAAGGGAGATTCTTACATTGATCCTTAAGTTGTCTCTAACCCACTAGGTGGCACAGTGAATAGAGTTCCATGCCTACCATCACGAGTTCAAATTTGGTCTCAGGCACTTACTTATATTCATATATATATATATATATATATATATATATATATATATATATATATATATATATATATAATATATATAATAAATATACACACACATATATATATGTGTGTGTGTGTGTGTGTGTGTGTGTGTGTGTGTGTGTATTCCTCTTTGAGTCATTTTATAGTTTCTTATTATTCTGGCTTTCTTGGGAGTCCATGGTACTTTATATTTCATCATATGTTTTTTTTCTTTCATGTTAAATTTATTTAAAACTTTGTATTCTCTTTGAGGTTTTATGATTCCTCCTTTCTGGTTTTAGGATTCTCTGCTAATTTATATGCTTGTGATCTGGGTTTTTATGATGAGTTTTCTCTTAATCTAGTGGTTCAGCTTTCTGTTGTTCTCTCATCCCTCACTTTCTGGATTATTCTTCCCTTTGCCTGGTGGATGCACTCCTGAAGCTTTATACAAAGTGACCTCAGTCTTTTTTTCTTTGAAAGTCATAGCATATAATGTCTTGGGAGGTACTTCTTGGAGAAGCTTTTGGAGCCAAGAATTGCCCCAGCTGTTTATGTTCCCTTTCACATGCACATCCATGGGAAGACCTGCGCTAAGTCCGCCTTTGACTTTTCTTTCTACTTTGTGTCTGAGTTGAATCATTTTCTCCACCTTTTTAAAGGGGAATAGAAGAAGGGTAGGTGTTCTAGTGTGGCCTTTTCAGTATTGTGCGTCCAATTTGACAAGTCCAATATTGAATCAGAAGCCAGAATTTTTCCAGTTATTTTCCATTCTTTATGTGACTGGGAAGGAAAAGTGGGAGGAGAGGGGAAAAGGGAAATTTCTGGCACTGTTTCTGCAGTAAAGGATGGAAAGGGATCCCCAGGTAAGTCCAAGAGCAAAGCTGTGTATTTGATTGTACACCTGTTTTGGTTTATGGAACCTAATGTGAGAAGGGTACTAAGTGAGAATTTTTGTATTGAATTTCTTCCACTTTGCATTTTACTTTTTCAAGATTATGTCCTTTTTGTCCTATGGGTTTAGCTATAATTATTCCATATCAATTTCATATAATTCATTTTTTAGGAGGGCTGGAAGTTAAAGGTGTCAAGAGAAGGTAAGAAATTAGCTATCTTGCTCTTCATAGTGAGCCTGCCACTCACTATCTATATGATTTTAGAAAACATATTTATCCTTTATCTTTTCAGAAGTTCCATTTACTCAACTGTAATCTGAAGGAGTCAGTGAGATGCTCTCTAACGATCTTTTTAACACCAGCCTTTTATGAGACAAGACGATTCATTAAGGTTTAAACAATAATCTTAAAAAATGGAACATTTCTGGAAATCAGTTAACAGATGCTATGTGGAAACCTGCAAGATAAGAATGAGCTGAGGTTCCAAAAGTTATCTTGTTTGGCTTTGGTAATATAACCTTAGGGATGATAAATTTTGACTTTCCTAAGATTTTTAATAAGTACCTAGTAATTGTAGACCTGGGGACCAAAATCAAGGTTTTCTATTCTATTTTAAAAAATGAATATTGATCCAATATGAATGAGAGGATGGAAAGGAACTAGGCTTTTTACATAGTTCATATAATAAAGCATGGATGGAAAGAAACAAGGAAGGAAAGAACAAGTGAATGAAGGAACAAATAGAGTGAAGATAAAGGGAGGAAGGAATAAACAGAAATTCATAGTAAAGAGAAATAGTTTAAAACACATATACAAACTTGAAAATCTCTAATCTTTCCCCTCTGCCCTAAAATACAAATAGAGATATAATTTTAAAAATAATATTTAACAACTTATGCAATTTTAATAACGGAGATGAAAAAAAAACAATGTATCATGAAGAGCATTTTTGATGGATAAATGGCACATTTGAAAATTATTAAGCAAGATTGGTAGTGCTATTAAAAGCACAGGACCATGTAAAAGAAAAATATAGAGAAATTAGAAAATCAGAAGAGGAAATTAATCAGTTCTTAAGAAATGAAGAAATGAGAATATCAGAAATTAAGGAAATAAATTATTAATATGGAGTATACAATGAAAAAACACAAAGATTCCATAGAAACAAGGAAGAGTAGATTTCAAATAGTGGAAAATGTTATTATATGCAATGCAGAATATCTGTAAATATGGGTATATGCTCTGATCATATTGTCCTAGACTGAGTCCTGTGTCATCACTTTTCAATTTGTCCCCAGGTTTCCCTTTTCTAATTCCCTTAGTTCAAGTTCCCATTACCTGTATTGCTCTACTGCTACCATCTATGATTAATACTCCAGTTCTGTTTAACCAGTTGGCATCCATTAGTTTTAACAAATAATTATTTTAAAGATATAACAATAACAAAAGAACAAGCATTTCTACTAAAGACCTTAGGGGAATATTTTTCCCACTCCCACCTCTATCTCTGGGGAGAAAAGTTTTACTCTTGGCAAAGTACTTACATGGAATTAGTCCTACGAAGTTGCCCAGATGTCCCACGACTGCTACATGAATAATCATTTCAGCTCTTTCTGGACAGGGTAAGGAAAGTCACTCTTAAAAATGCTGAGGTAGCTAGAAAACCCCTGGTGCTTAGACCCTTGGATGCCAGGACACAATGATAGCTGTCTTTTTGATACTTAAAACTCACAAGTCTCCAATCCCTTCATCTAGACTGAAAAAAATTCAAAAGCAGAGGTTAAGGGCCAAGGCCCATTTCAAATAGCTGCGTTTGAGCTTTTGTGACAAGAGCTCAAGGATTCTTACCTTATAGCACACACATTCACTGACATCAAATCAAGAACAGATGTCATTATTAGAATGGGTGAGATTGATTTAAGCCATTTTGAAAACCTCAGTCAGAGAGCTCTGTTTTACCACATGGTTATCCAAAAGAATATCCAAATGTTCAACATTCTCCTTAAGATGTTTCTACTACACTTCCACTCAGTACTGCCAGGAATAGGTCTCTCTGCCTCTCTACATGGAGAGACAAGAGATATCAGAGATTCTTAGCCCATATGCCAGTGTCAATTACACTGGCCCAATAAATCAGGAATTATGCACATTACTGAAAATGATAAGACCTGAGTGACAATCCCAGAAGAGAAATTATGTTGCAGCAACCTTGGCTTTTTTGACATTAGAAAGAAAAAAGAGTGGTGACACTATATTTCTTGAATCCATCAAAGAAAATTAACTATATTAGTGAACACTACTGGAAAATATACATTAAAAGAATATATGGTATGTTCACAGGGAAGAACCCATAATTTACCATTTGTAGACATACCATAGTTAAATTCCAAAGTAAATGTATACACACACATACACACATACACACAGAGTACAATTAGGATTCAACTGGATCTTTTGAGGGACTAGAAGGAGAATTGCAGAAAATGAAAAACAATATTTGTAAAATATTTGTAAAAAGATATAGATCATGAACCTGAAATTTTCTCTCTAGGAGAACTCAATATACTTTATAAATATAAATATAAAGACAGCTATTTGAGAAGCAAATAGATTTTTTAGTTTGCCCTGAGATATACCTGTTTCAAGAATGTCTTCAAGAAAAAACATCTTCCAGGCAAACAGACCATTAAAATAATCTAGTTCGGCCCATAATACAAGAACTCTGAACACTCTGGTGACTAAGAAGAATGTTTAAGGGAAATACAGTATAAAGAAAAGGTTGCAAGTTCCTTTAAAAAAAATTCAATGAAGAAATCCAAATTAGAGTAAGTTACATAGCTATTAATATAAAATGGAGGACCCTTTGCTTAGAATGGTTCGATTAAAATTTGATTAATAATAGAAGCAATAAGAACAAGAAAATGTAATTTCCATTTGAAGAGAATAGAAGTCAAATTAAATAATTATAGTGGTAAGTGAAAAATAGTTCAACTCCTCAGTAAAATGCAGAAATAATTACACAATCTAATGATATAGTGCTAATGGAAAACATTTAATACACTTACATTAAAATAAATTCAAAACAAAAGCTTATCTAATATTTGCAATTTACAGTGGCAAAATCATGACAAGGAGAAATGAAATCAGTGATGTTGGGCAAATATGAATTCAGAATAGAAATTATTAAATGAGACAAATAAAGACACTATATTATTTAAAATTTACCATACCAAATGGAAATATACACATTTTTACATATGCTAGCCTACTATTTCTACAGGAACATTAGTCTTTAGGAGAAAAGAGAAATACATGCTAAGATATAGATAGAGAATAGATAGGTGGATATATAGATAGAACTCTATCTATGCCTACACACACACACATACACACACACACATACACACACATTCACTGACACACAGAGAAGCACACACACTCACTGACATACAAACACACACACATTTTCATATGCAAACCATAATAATTTTGATGTGGAGGTATGACAGAGTGGATAAGGGGTTGGTTGAGGAGTCAAATGATTAAATTTCAACTCTCACCTCTCACTTATAATGGCCATGTGACCTTGGGTAATAAACTTACTTTCTCAACGACAAGTTGGCATATTTCAGAAAAGGTGAATATCTAGATTGGTAGGGCGAATATTTCATCAGCTGTTCCATAATCTGATGTAATCATGGGTTCAGGCCAAAGCTAGAACAACCACAATGGCAACAACTTACAAAATCCATCCACAACACTACCACCACCAAATAACAACATAATATGACGACTAGAATTATACAACTGAAGTTTGCTGGTTTTCATGGACTGATAAATGGCAAATCCTCATGCTACTTTAAAACAATTTTTAAAACATCCTGAAAACTTCAACCAATAAACTGAATTAGAACAAGCATATAACAAGAAGAAAAGTTGTTACAAATATTTGGAAGTCATATTGATCCTCACAATTTTAAAATCAATGTTCTCAATAGATGTCACCATACAAGATATTCATAATTCCTAAGATAAAAGGCATGAAAAGCTTTCAAAATATGCAGACCAAGTACAGATCAAAGTAATGGAACGTTATGATGCTCATATCACCTCTATTGTGTTGTCTGCTGTTGTAGTTGCACCAAGAATGCTTTCAGTGAGCCTCAGGCAGATGAATGGAGAATGAATTTACATCTTGATGCTTTTTTTATTCAACTACAAAAGCAGTCATTTTATTTTCCTTTATAGTAGTCTACAGAACTTGAATATAAAGAAACATTGTCAGGATAGTGTCCCCCTCCTTTTTTTCCCGGATATTTGCTGTCTGAACACAACTGGAAAAATTTATTGATTTAAGCAGCAACAACAGTAGCAACAACAAACATTTTACTAAGTACGGATTAAGCTATTGCCACCAGAATGTACATTCAATTATGATGAAAATGTAGGAAGGTTGAATGCCATGGTAGGAATTATGCCTTTTACTAGTACTGTAATCTAATTGGATTATAGCAAAATCTTTTTTCCTTTACTCATTCCTTCCTTCTTTCCTCCCTCCCTCTCTTTTTCTTCTTTCCTTCTTTTCTTGCTTCCTTATTTTCTTCTTTTCTCTCTGTCTTCATATTAAGTATTAATTAAACATTACTCTAAATCCAAGCATTTCAAGTTTAAGGACAAAAATGTCCAAACTTCATAATCAAACTATGCCCTTGTACATTTCTCTACCCCAAGACTACTTAAGGTAAAACATATAGAAATCTTGAAGGAAAAGAAAGATGACAACAAATTAAAATGTATTTTGGGGTTAACAGTTACTAAAAAGTCACTTAAGTTTGAGCTAAAAATGCATAATGCTTCCTTTGACCACATTTATCAAGGGTTGAAAGTCCCCACCTTGTAATCAGTATCTTGACTTGAAAAAATACATTTTTGTATGCCTTTATAATCTGTCCCTTCCACTGTACCTACTGAGGTACAACATAAAAATCAAATCAAGCAAAACAAATTTTTATATTGGTCATACTTTCTGATTGGTCAGAACACAATAGAAAATTTGATCTTCAAACTCAGGTCTCAAGAGAGGCATAAAAAGGTAAACGGGGGAAAAACAAAACAAAAACTTGTTACTCAATATGGGCAAACTGTTCAAATACTTATAAGTGGAGATGATACTGGTTAATTTTGAGAACTGTATATTTATTTTGAAATATAAGCAGGATAGAGGGAGGGGGTATAAATTAAATGATGCGATGATAACAAATGTGATTTAAGGATGTCACGGGATTGTTATAGGAGATGGAAAAACGAGAGACAGAAAAAAATATTCCATCCCAAGAGGAACAAAAATATATGACAGTACAGAGGAAGAGGGGAGGGAGATGAGCATTGTTTCATAGGTACTCTCATCTGACTGGATTCAAGGATGCCACAAGAAGTTCCGTTAAGTATACAGCTCACTCTATAAATAGTAGGAGGGCTGAAAGGAAAGAGAGAAAACTGAGGGAGACAGTAGTCAAAAATTAAAACTCTGATGTAGAGAGGAAGGGGATATGAATAGGAGGAACTCTCCCATAAAAAGGAGAGGGATAGCAGAATGGATTAAAAACCATAATTCGACACTATGTTTCTCACTAGAAATCGTTTTAAGCAAGGGCATACACACAAGGTAAATGTAAAAGGTTGCAACAGAATATGTTGTACTTCATCTGTTTTAAAAAAAAAGGCAGGGGTAGCAATCCAAATCTCACACAAAGTAAAAACCAAAATAGATCTAATCAAAAGAGATAAAGGAAGGAAACTATGTTCTACCAAAAGGCACCATAAACAATGAAGCAGTTTCATTACTAGACATATATGTTCCAAGTGGTACAGCATCCAGATTCTTAGAGGAGAAGTGAAGGGAGTTACAGGAAGAAACAGAGAGCAAAACTATACTAGTGAGGGACTTCAACCTCCCCCTCTCTACACTTGATAAATCTAACCTCAAATTAAACAAGAAAGAAGTTAAAGAGGTAAACAGAACACTTGATAAGATAGACATGATAGATCTCTGGAGAAAATTGAATGGGGATACAAAGAAATATACTCTTTTCTCAGCAGTACATCGCACATATACAAAAACTGACCACATATCAGGCCTTTAAAACCTCACAATCCAGTGGAGAAAGGTGGGAATGTGTCCTTCTCAGATCATATTGCAAAAAAAAATGATATGTAACCAAAGAAACTAAATAATCTAATCCTAAAGAATTAGTGGGTTAAACAACAATTTATAGAAACAATCAACCACTACATTCAAGAGAATGACAATAATCAGACCTTCCACTATATCTTAAGGGATAGCGTAAAAGCAGTTCTTAGGGAAAGTTTTATATCTTTGAATGCCTACATGAACAAAATAGAGAAACAGGAGTTCAATGAATTGAGAATGCACCTTAAAAATATAGAAGAACAACAAATTGAAAATCCCCAAGTAAATACCAAATTAGAAATATTGGAAACCAAAGGAGAGATTAATAAAATTGAAATTAAGAAAACTATTGAACTAATAAATAAAACTAAGAGTTTGTTTTATGATAAAAAAAACATAAAACTCATAAAATTTTGGGACAACCTGACTTAAAAAAAAATTACGAATATCAAAAATGAAAAGTGTCAGACTAACCTCCAGAGGAGGAGGAAATAAAAACAATGATTAGAAATTATTTTACCCAACTGTATGTCCATAAATTAGACAATCTAAATGAGATGGATGATTATTTCTTAAAAAAAAAGATAAATTGCCCAGATTAACAGAAGAGGAAGTTGTGAACTTAGATAACCCAATCTCAGAAAACCAAATTGAATGAGCCATCAATGAACATACTAAGAAAATATGTCCAGGTCCAGATGAATTTACAAGTGAATTGTATCAAAAATTTCAAGAACAGCTAATTCCAATACTATATAAACTATTTGGGAAAATTGCCAAAGAAGGAAACCTGCCAATTATTTTAATTATACAAATATGGTTCTAATACCTAAACCAGGAAGAGCCAAAAGAGAGAAAGAAAATTATAGGCCAATTTTTCTAATGAATATAGATGCAAAAATTTTAAATAAGGTATTAGTAAAAAGAGTACAATATCTTATCACGACAATAATACATTATGATCAGGTAGGATTTATACCAGGAATGTAGGACTGGTTACATATTAGAAAAAAAAACTATTAGCATTATTGATCATATTAACAATAAGCCTAAGGGAAATCACAGGATTATCTCAATAAATGAAGAAAAAAGTTGTGACAAAATACAACAACCATTCCTATTAAAAACACTAGAAAACATGGGAATAAGTGGAAGTTTCCCTAAAATAATAAGCACTATCTACCTAAACCTTCAGCAAGCATTATATGCAATGGGGACAAGCTAGATGCATTTCCAATAAGATCATGAATGAAACAAGGATGTCCATTATCACCACTGCTATTCAATATGGTACAAGAAATGCTAGCTGTAACAATAAGAGAAGAAAAAGAAATTGAAGGAATTAGAATAGGCAAAGAAGAAACTGAACTATCATTCTTTGGAGATGATATGATATGCTAAGAGAATCCCAAAGAATCAAGTAAAAAACCACTTGAAATAATAAACAAATTTGACAAAGTTTCAGGTTGCAAAGTAAACCTAGTTAAATTATCTGCATTTCCATATATTATTAACAAAGCCCAACACCAAGAGATAGAAAGAGAAAATCCATTTAAAGCTATGGTAGACACTATAAAATATCTGGGAATCTACCCGTGAAAATAAACCCAGGGACACTACAAATGCAATTACAAAACACTTTTAAAGTCAGATCTAAGTAAGTGGAAAAGTATCAGTTGCTTGTGGGTAGGCTAAGCTAAAAATGAAAATTCTACCTAAATTAATTTACTTATTCAATTCCATACCAATCAAGCTACCTGATAATTACTTTTGAGAGTTAGAAAAATAATATCAAAATTCATCTGGAAGAATAAAATATCCAGAATATCAAGGGAACTAATGAAAAGGAATGCTAGGGAAGGTGGCCTAGCCCTACCAGATCTGAAATTCTGTTATGAAGCAGCAATCATCAAAACCACTTGGTACAGGCAAGAGACACAGGGGTAGACCGGTAAAATGGATTAGTTACTCAGGACACATTAGTTAATGAATATAACAATCTAAAGTTTAATCAGCCAAAGTACTCTAGCTTCTTGGATAAGAAGTCACTGTTCAAGAAAAAAATTGCTGGGAAAAATGAGCAACGGTGTGGCAGAAACTGGGTATAGACCAATGCCTGATACAACATACAAGAATAAAGTCCAAAAGGATACATGATCTAGTTATAAAGATTGATAACATAAATAAATTAAGCAATCAAGGAATAGTATATTTGCCAGATTTATGAAGAATGGAGAAATTTATGACCCAACAAGAGATAGAGAACATTCAGAAGTGCAAAGTGGATAATACTGATTACAAGGTTTTGAACATCCAAATGCAATGCAGCCAAGATTATGAGGGAAGCAGAAAACTGGGAAAGGATTTTTGCAACTAGTATCTGTGATAAAGACCTCATTTCTGAATTATGTAGAGTACTGATTCAAGTGTACAAGAATACAA
This sequence comes from Bettongia penicillata ogilbyi, assembly GCA_023548195.1. NCBI lineage: Eukaryota > Metazoa > Chordata > Mammalia > Diprotodontia > Potoroidae > Bettongia > Bettongia penicillata. Next base: position 219,618 of record JAJHZJ010000379.1, on the reverse strand, counting down.
GTCATTCCCCAATTGATAAATGGTCAAAGAATATGAACAGGGAATTTTGAGAGGAAGATATTAAAGCTATCTGCAATCATATGAAAGCATGCTGTGAGTCAGTATTGATTAGAGAGATGCAAATCAAAACAATTCAGAGTTTCCACATCACACCTATCAGATTTGTTGACATGACAAAATAGAAAGATGATAAATGTTGGAAAAGATGTGGGAGTGTTGGAACACTAATTTGTTGTTGGTGGAGCTGTGAGTTGATCCAAACATTCAGGAGAGCAGTTGGGAAATATGCCTAAAGGGCTACGAAAATGTATATACCCTTTGATCCAGCAATATTGCTTCTGGGACTCTATCCCAAAGAGATCTTAGAAATGAAAAAGTGGCCCACATGTACAAAATGTTTATAACAGCTTTCTTTGTGGTGGCCAAAACTGGAATTCAAGGGAATACCCATCAACTGGGGAATGGTTGAACAAGTTGTGTTATATGAATGTAATGAAATAGTATTTTGCTATGAGAAACATTGAACAGGAATACTTCAGAGATGCCTGGAAAAACTTATATGAACTGATGCTGAATGAAAGGAGCAGAACCAGGAGAACTTTTTACGCAGCAACAGCTACAGTGTGAAGATGGATATAAGAGAATGGAAGGGTGTGTTAGAAGAGAGGGCAGATTGGGGGAAGGGATAATCAAAATGCATCAAGTCTTGTGGTGGGGGGAGGGGAGCAATGGCAAGAAAATTTGGAACTCAAAATCTTGTGGAAATGAATATTGAAAACTAAAAATAAATTAATTAAAAAAATAAATTATTCAAAAAGAAACCATTTACATTTTATGTAATTAAATTACTGTGTTTTTTCGTGTGCAATACTCCTTTATTTTTTATGACCTCTTTCCCTATCCATAGTTTAAAATTAATTTCTTCATTGTGCCTCTAATAACTTTCTAATATGATCTTTAATATCTAGATCATTTATCTATTTGGAGTTGATCTTCTTACATGGTTCATGATGTTGGTCTAAGCCTAATTTCTTCTAGGCTTCAATTTAGGTTTCCCTGAAATTTTTGTCAAATAGAGAGTTCTTCCCCACGTATCTAAGGTCTTTCAATTTAGCAAACACATGTAAATGTATATGTATATGTATATGTATATGTATATGTATATGTATATGTATATGTATATGTATATGTATATGTATATGTGTATGTGTATATGTATGTGTACGTGTATATATGTGTGTGTGTATGTGTGCATCTGCATGCATCTGCATGCATGTGATTTAAGACCACATTCCCTTTTTGTACCCACACTCAAAATGCAGGCGTTATTCATAGACCTGATCCTACTGCTGACCAGTAGAGTTTTGATCGTTCTACCTTTGCTAGTTTGCCCATCTTAGGCCACAGGACAATTTCTTTTTTTACCCTAAAGCTCATCATAACAATGGCAAAGTATGTAAACATCCAATAGGCACAACCCAGTGCAGTTCATAATTACTTAGCTCAAGAGATCCACCAGCTTTTGCTTCTTGGGCTAACTGAGATTAGAGGCATGTGTCACCTTGCTGGGTTTCACTGATCAATCTCTTGTTTTAAAGTTGTTTCTTTGTAGTATATTTTGAAGGTCATTGAAAGGTTTCCAACTTGTCAGTGAATTGGATAATGTCTATCCCAAATATGTAGACAACTCCGGGTGGAATGAGTGGATGAGAACAATTTGTCCCAGTGGCCATGAAGGCAGTTGAAGCAAATATTGTGGAATTCTTAAAGCTTGGTGAGAAATTGAAGACACCAGGGTCATCTACTACAATCTGAGCCACTGTCATGTGTCTTGTCTTTTGTCTTACCACTGGACTTCGATGATTCTGGAAGAGAGAGTGAGGCTGAGGACTTGGTGCAACTCTGTCTGAGCTGAATCCAATTCATGCATGAATCAAAACATCACCATGTGATGTCACTGGACTTCTTTGAAAATGAAGGACAATAATAGCATTTTGAGATCTGATACTCTGAGACCTCTTCCCTTCCTGTTTTTTTTTCATTGCACTTGAGAACTTTGACAGTTAGTTCCTCCTTATGAATTATGTTTTTCTAATTCTAAAAAATATTCCTTTTTCATCTGATTGTTAAAGCAATGAATAAATACATTAATTTAGGTGATATAGTAATTTTATTGCATTGGCTTAACCTACTCTTGAGCAATTAATGTTTCTTAAGTTATTTAGGTTCATATTTCTTCAAAGTATGCTTTTTAGTTGGATCCAAATGGTTATAACCAACATTAATCAAAAAGTCTGGGCTGAGTGGAATGCATTTGCTTCTTCTAATCTCTTTCTAGGATGCAAATATGGGCAAAGCAGAGAAAGAAAATATTACAAACCATTATCCTTAATGAAAATTGAGGCAACAAAAATAAATAAAATACTAGTAAGTAGACTAGAAGAATATATTAAAAAGATTATGCCCTATGAATAGGATAGGTTTATAATGTGCATTCCTTTTCCTGCCAAGTATTTTATGTCTTCTATTGTTATTTTGAATGAATTTTTTTTAGTTCATCCTGCTGAATTTAGTTGCTATCATAAAGGAATGTTTTTAAGTACATTCATTGTGTGTCTTACACATTCATTTTTATAATTATTTTATTTTATTATATGAATTTTCTAATTATCTTATGATTGATAATACTGCTGCTTCTTTGTCTGTTATTCCTGTCTTACTATAGCTAGTATTTCTAGCACTTCACTAAATAGTAGAGGTGATAGGCATCGTTGCTGTATACCTGATTTTATTGGAAAGCAATTCACTAGTCTCCATTTCATGATATTATTTACTATATTGAGGAAAGTTCCATTCATTGACATGCTTTTAAATGTTTTTTAAATTATTTGTATGTAATGACTACAATAATTTAAATCTTTCTAGAGTTTGTGTTGGAAATAGTTGTTGTTTTTATTTCAAGAAAGTGGTTATTAAGCTTCTACAATGTGGCAGGCACTAAGTTCTAAGACTAGGTGGACAAAAAGAGTCAAAAGACAGTCCCTGCCATCCAAGAGCTCATAATCCAAAAGGGGAGAGGCTATGGAAACATATATATATATATATATATATGTATATATATATATGTATATATATACATATATATATGTGTGTGTGTGTATGTATGTATGTATGTATCTGTGTGTGTATGTGTGTGTATGTGTGTGTGTGTATGTATGTATGTATCTGTGTGTGTATGTGTGTGTGTGCGTGCAGCAGGCTATATAATGGGTAGATTGGAGATAATTAACAGGGGAAAGACACTCTGATTAATGAGGATTGGGGAAGGCTTATAAAAGAAGGTGGGGTTTTAGTTGAGACTTGAAGGAAGCCAGAGGGGTCAATAGGCTCAGTGAAGGAGGGAGAGCGTTTCCAAGCACAGGGGATAGCCAGAAAAACAAACAAGCCTTAAGTGACAGATATTATCTGACTTGTGGAAAAACTAGGAGGTCAGTTTCACTGCACCAAGTGGAGCTTGAAGGCTTTCAATTTGGAAGTCAAATCTTGTCTCTGGAAGCCAAAGAAAAGGAACAAAATAAAGTGAAACCATACTGTCTTTTTATCAGGTAAGACACATACAATTCTTTTGGAATAATGAAATGGATGAAAGTGAATTTATAAAGCATTAAAAAAACATGGAAAACTAATGGTACATAAGGAAGGTCTATTACACTCTAGGAAACTATAGATAGATTCATATTTCCTCATCAAAGAAGAGGAAGAGGTTTGATAATTTTTCAACCCTTGCCTGCATCTCAAGCACAGCTCTGCCAGTCCTACTTTTGGATGTACCAATCCCGTGGCAAATCAGGTTTGTTTGATCATATATTATGAATGAATGTCCTAGAACATCTTTCCAGTATTTCTTTTGGGATGATTATATTCTCTCCTGAATTAAATTTAATGGTGTTCGTGTTGTATTCCAAAAGTGTAATTCTTAATTTTTATATTTAAAATTCCAGCACAATGCCTTATATATAGTTAGGAAGAAAGGGGCTAGACCTATGATTCAATTAATATAGGGCTTTGAATATCAAACAGAATATTTTTTTATTTGATATCCTACAGGAAATAGAGGATAGCTAGGTAGTGAAAGGGGAGAGAGACAGAGAGAAAGAATGTGTCTGTGTGTCAGTGTGTGTATGAACATTCTCTCTACCTATACAAGTTGACACTCTCTCTGCAATTTAAAGTATTTGTGTTCCCTAGAGGACTTAATGGTTAAAGGACTTACTCAAGATCTTACAGTCTTTATGTGTGAAGGACAGAAGCTTGACTCAAGTTTTCCTGTTTCTGAGGCCACCTCCCTTTCCACTATATTAGGCTGTTTTTCACTTTATGTAAAGTAGGTATTAAATAAACATTTATTGAAATGAATTCAGTCATTTAGTCCTGCCATTCTACCAAAGTCAATAGAGCCCATTCTTACTGCCTGGTTTAGACATGTAATAGTAGAAATAAAAGCTGATTTAAGAGTCAGGAAACCTGGTTTCTAGTGTTGACTCTGACATTTTTCCCACAGTGTAGCCTTAGATGAACTCCTTCATCACTGCAGCCCTCAGTTTCTTCTCTTGTAAAACAGAAAGTGATTAGAATAATTGATCCCCCAGCTATACATTTTATTAATGAAAGGTCAGTTTAATCAGTAAGCTTTAACTGAATCATTGGATTGCTACATTGTGGAAGACCAAATATTCTAGTATCCTTGTCACATAATAGTGTAGATGAACGAAATATATTAACTGGGAGGGAAAGTTATAGTTCTGATTGATTTTGCTGTACTTTCATAAATGTATGTTGGTTCTACTGATTCAGATAAATGAAGTTTCTATTTGTCATTCTTAGAATGCTAGTCCTTAAATGCAATATTTTAGGATTTCAACTCAACAGATATCTGTTTCATGAGTTTGTCTTATGTTGACATTTTCATCTCCTCTAGATCTTTCCATATTTCTTCTATATCTATTAAATGTTGTCATTTCTCATTTGGTTAAAATCTGATAACCCTAATAACTGAACATTTGTATGCTGAGTTCTTCATGAAACTTTTCATAGAACAATTTCTAAGATTTGACAAAGGGGCATTTGTCCTATGTTCCATACTTTGGGATCCTTCTGATTCTTTCAGGACTAGGTGGCTCTAACTGAACAGAAACAGAGAAAAGGAGAGAGAGAGAGACAGAGAGAGAGAGGAGATGTTGCAATTACAGCTAAAAATTTTTTTCCACCAATATAATGAAATTTTTAAAATATATTATTTAATTTTCAGTTCTTAACATTCTCTTCCACAAGAAGTTGAATTCAGAATTTTGTCCCAAGCTCTCCCCAACCCCCACCCAAGGACAGAATGCACCGCACCCACCCCATCTCCGGTCTGTCCTCCATTCTATTACCCACACTTCTTCCGTCTCCCCTCCCCTCTATTATTGTGTAGGGCAAAATACGTTTCTATATTCTATTGCTTCTACAGCATAATTTCCAGCTGCATGCTAAAATAACTATAAACATTCATTCTTAAAGCTTTAAGTTCTATTTTCTCTCCCTCCCTTCCCACCCTCACTGAGAAAACAAGTACCTTAGTATGGGATATATATACATACATACATATATATATGTTTAACAGTGCAAAGCACTTCCATAATAGGTTGTAAAAGATTAACCATGTTTCCCTCTGTCCTATCCTGACATCCATTTATTCCATTCTCTCCCTTGATCTGTCCTCCCTCAAGAGTGTTTCCTTCTGATTATTGCTTTCCCCAATTTTCTGTCTCTTCTATTATCTTCCCTCTCCTATCCCCTTCCTCCCTCCCTCCTTGCTGGGTAAAATGCATTTCCATATCCAATTGAGTATGTGTTATTCCTTCCTTAAATCAAATCCTATGAGAGCCAGGCTCTCTTATTTCCTTTCATCTCTTCCCTCTTCCCCTTCATTGCACAAGTTCTTTCTTCCCACTTGTATGTGAGATGACTTGGTACATTCTAACTCTTAGCACATCCCATTCAACAGTAAATTTTTTTTTAGGTATTCTCCCTTCATATTTAGCTCACCCTGTTCCCTTAGTCTACACATCTACACACACACACACACACACACGCACACACACACATATATGTATGTATGTATATCTATATAGATAGATATCTTTCTCTATACATCTATATCCATATATATATATATATATATATATATATATATATATATATATATATATATATATATATATATCCTGTATATGCACAAGCCTTTTTTTGGTGTTAATTATTAGGCCAAAATTAGCACAGGTAGCAGAGCATCGATCCATACTTTGCTGCGTCTCAGCTTCAGAGGCTGCATTGAGTACACAATCATCTGCAAACAGGAAATCATGTACCGACACTCCCTCCACTTTGGTCTTGGCTTGTAACCTTTTCAAATTGAAGAACTTACCATCAGTATGGTAGTTGACCTTTACGCCATGTTCATCCTCATTGAAAGCATTTGTCAACATGGCCAAAAACATCATGCTTGGGAGTAAGTACACAGCCCTGTTTCACTACATTGGTGACTAGGAAGGCATGAGAACTTTGTCCATTATCCAGAACACCGGCAACCATACTATCATGAAATTAATGTACAATATTGATGGACTTCCCTAGGCAACAAAATTTTGATACAATTTTCCATAAACCCTCACAAATAACAGTGTCAAAGGCCTTGGTCAGATCTACAAAAGTTGTTTACATACCTCTGTTCTGCTCCTGGTGTTTCTCCTTTAGTTGCTGGGCAGCAAACACCATATGGGTCATTCCTCAGTCCTTTCTGAAGCCACATTGACTCTCAGGTATATGCCCATCTTTCAGGTGAAGGATCAGGCTATCAATGAGGACTCTAGCAAGAATTTTGCCAACAATGACTAAGAAAGGGATCCCCCTGTGATTGTCACAGAACAATCTATTTCCTTTACCCTTATAGAGATGGACAATGAAGGCATTCTTGAATTTCTAGAGGATAACCTCCTCTTGCCATGTAACCTGGAAAATTTCAGTCAGTTTTTCTATTAGCAATGGTCCCCCAACCTTGTAGGTCGCGGCTGGAATAGAATCAGTACCAGGTGCTTTGCCAAATGAAAGGAGTCTAATGGCCCTCAAAACCTCTTCTTCAGTTGGAAGGTGAATTAAGGAGGGATTGATTTCAACCTGAAGTAAATGGAAAAGAAAACAGATGCTCCATCAGCCACTACCACACCATCAATATATGGAACCACCAATTATGACAAATGAAGAATTTTTGAAAGCTGTGGATAAGTTCACTTACCTTGGTAGTGTATTTTCCAGGGATGTACACATTGGCATGAGGTTGATATTTTACCAGAGCTAGCTTAGTGTCTGGGAGACTCTGAAGAAAGTTTTGGGAGTGAAGAGATGTTAGACTGACTACCAAACTGAAGGTCTACAGAGCCATTGTGCTGATTTCATTGTTATATGCTTGTGAAACATGGATAGTCTACCAGTGCTATGGCAGGAAACTGAACCACTTCAATTTGAACTGTCTTAGGAAGATTCTGAGGATCACCTACCAGGATAACGTACCAGACCCTGAAGTCCTTTCTGGAGCTGAATTACCAAGTATTCAAACTATGCTTCAGAGAGCACAACTCCAGTGGGCTGGCCACATTATTCAAATGCAAAATGTATGCTTGCCAAAAAGACGATTTTATGGAGAACTTGCATGGGTCAGGTAATCACATGGTGGCCAGAAGAAATGATACAAGGACCCTCTCAAGGTCTTTCTCAAGAACTTTGAATTTAACTGTGCAACATGGGAGACACAGACACAGGACCACTCAGCATGGCGTGCCCACATAAGAAAAGGTGCTGTGCTCTTTGAGCAAAGCAGAATTGAGACAGCACAAAGTAAACACAGGATGCACAAATTTGGGATACCCACCCCAAATATCCAACTGCACTATCTATGCCCGACTTGTGATAGAGCATTCCAAGCTCATATTGGTCTGATCAGCCAGACCTGGACACACCAAAATTTCACTTTACAATGGTATTGTCGTTTTGGTCCTCTTTGAAGCTGAAGGATCACAACCATATAGACACATATGTATGTGTATGTATATGTATATATCTATATATAGATATATTAATCTATATAGATATCTATATCTGTATCTATCTATATATAATCTACATCTATCTATCTATCTATCTATCTATCTATCTATAGATAGATATAGATAAAGATATAGATATATATTCCCTGTAACTAACTAAATACTGAAAAAGATCACATGAATTCCAAATAACATCTTTCCACGTAGGAATGTAAACAATTCAACTTTAATGAGTTCCTTAAGGTTTCTCTTTCTTTCCTGTTTACCTTTTCATGGTTCATTAGATTCTTGTATTTGAAAGTCAAATTTTCTATTCAGCTCTGGTCTTTACAACAAGAATTATTGGAAGTATACTCTATTTCATTGAAATTCCATTTTTTCCCCCTGAAGTATTATACTCAGTTTTTCTGGGTAAATGACTCTTAGTTGTAATTCTAGCTCATTTGACCTCTGGAATATCATATTCCAAGCCCTTCAATCTCTTAGTGTAGAAGCTGCTAAATCCCATGCTATCCTGATTATATTTCTAAAATACTTGAATGGATTCTTTCCAGCTGCTTGTATTATTTTCTCCTTGACCTGGAAACTCTGGAATTGGGCTAAAATATTCCTAGAAATTTTCTTTTGGAATCTCGTTCAGGAGGACATAGATGAAGTATTTCCATTTCTATTTTACTCTCTGGTTCTAGAATATCAAAGCAGTGTCCTTGAAAATTTCTTGGAAGGTGATGTCCAACCTCTTTTTTTGATCATGGTTTTCAGGTAGACCAAAATCTTTTAAATTTTCTCTCCTGGATCTATATTCCAGGTAAGTTTTTTTTTTTTTTTTTCCAATGAGATATTTCACATTTTTCTTCTATTTTTTCATTATTTTGGTTTTGTTTAATAATTTCTTAGTTTCTCATAAAGTTATTAACTTCAATCTCCTGCGTTCTAATTTTTAAAGAACTCCTTTCTTCAGTGAGATTTGAAACCTCCTTTTTCATTTGGCTAATTCTGCTTTTTAAAACGTTCTTGTCCTCATTGGCTTTTTGGATCTCCTTTGTGTTTGGTCAGTCTATTTTGGAAGGTGTTATTTTCTTCAGTATTTTTTGAGTCTCCTTTGGCAAACTGTTGACTGTATATGTAAGATGAATGTTAGTGTAGGTAACGTAGAATTTTGCATGTATAAAGTGAATTTTTGTTATTATTTCTCAGAGTTCAATTTCCCAGGATCCATAGCTGTAACAATCAACAGTTCTCAAGTATTAGATATGAGTTCCCACACTTATGGTTCAAAATTCCCTCACCATGATTGTATAGAGTTATATAATGGTAAATAACAAAAACATCCATTTCAGCTGTGCAGTGAAATGCAGAGATGTGGTGATGTAAAATTGTGAGGTTATTGCTGGCGATATGACTTCTTTTTCTGTTGGTCTATAAAATCGGTGGTCACTAGACAGTGAATTAGGAACCCTTAGAGTTGAGTTCACAAATGGTGTGTGTGCCTCAACTGGCCCCCAGTGAGACTTGGGAGCAATGTTAGTGTTGAATGCAGAAGCTGAAATGCTATGTGTGCCTTGATCAGTCCCCACAAAGACTTGTGGGGTTCTTTGGTTGCCTCAACTAGCCCCCAATGAGGCTTCAGGGGTTTTAAGGGACAGTTGTGCCTTCCTTGATTGACCCTATTGAGTCAAAGGGGTAGTTGTCCCTCATTCTCACTGTCCCTTGTGGGAAGGGTGATTAGAGAATGCTATAGGAGTTTATGCTCTCACTATCAGCAACCTCTTCTGAGAGAACTAGACTAGAAAAAAATAAGGTTATTAACCGCTTTTAGTGTCTTTCCTGTTTGATCAAATCAAGAGTGAACCTGTACTAGAAGTCCTCAAGTACGCTCTGTTTATCTGGCTTACATTCACTTTTCATGACTTTCTTGCATCACCATCATTTCTCTTCCCAACTTTTCCTCTACTTCTCTTACTTGATTTTCAACTTCTTTTTTGAGGTATTCCATTGCCTGAAACCGTTGCATTTTTTTTTTGGTCGTTGTTGATATAGAAGCCTTGACTGGAATGTTTTCCTTTGATGGTATGCTTTGTTCTTCCTTTTCCAAAAGGATGGAAGAAAATACCTGGTTAACAAGAAAGTAACATTCTATAGCCTATTTTTCCTCTTTTGGGGCATTTTCCCAGTCAGTTACTTGACTTTTGAGTCCTTTGTCAAGTGGAGGGTATCCTCTAGGGACATGTGAATTCTCAGTTCCTCCAAGGTTGCACAGTCAAGGGAGAGAAGTTAACTCCTCTCCTGATCTGCACTCTGGTCTGTGACCAAACACAAGCACTCTTTTGTGCCCAAGATCGGGGAGTCGGATTCCGTCTCCACAGTCACCACAAGCTCCACCATGCCAACACTCTCCCTCAACCCAGGACTGCCACTCAGAACTGAGACCCAGATTAACTGCTCGATTCTCCCAGTCTTTAGGCCAAGGGCTCCAGAAATGGATACAGCTGCCACAGTCGCTGCTGCTGCCCTGGGGTCAGGACTGGGGCCAGAATGCACACCCCTCTCACAAGGGTGAAAAAGTTTTCTTAGTGACCTTTGAAGCTGTCTTTGACATTTGTGGGTTGAGAAATCTAGGAACTCTAGCTGCTACTCATGATTCTATGCCCTGAAGCCTGCCCCAATCCAGTTCCTGCATGCTCTCGGCCAAGGCTGGGCTGCACTTCAATCTTATTCTGGTGCGAGAGACCTTTTCTATCAGCTTTCCAGGCTGTCTCGGGCTAGAGATCTCTTTCACTCTGTTGTTTTGTGTCTTCTGCTGCTCTAGAATTTGGTTAGAGTCATTTTTCACAGGTATTTTATGGAATATGGGGAAAAAGCTAGAGCAGATCCATCCCTCTACTCTGCCATCTTTGCTCTGCCCCTATATAATGCAAATTTTAACTGACATGCTGGTGTAGATGTTTACCCTCTCCCATTCCTAACTCGCCTTTCCCCTCCCCTTTATCATCTTCCATCTCTCCTTCACTGGTTTAGAGGCAATGTAGATATCATTTGGTGTCATAGATGATTAGCAAAATATATATATATATCATTTTTCCCTTGCTCCCATTCACTCCTCATGCTTCATGTTGTCGCTCACCCAATTTCCTTTCCTCCTTTTCTATTTAAATCATGTATAATATTAATTTTAACTTGACACATATATAAAACTTACAATTAATAAAATAATCAGCTACAGGACCTGCACTCTCAAAGAAATACACTTCTTTGTATAGAAGCATAATCCTTAGAAGGCTTAGAAAGAATAGAACTGCATTACTGCTACCCCATAACATGATGTACCAACATTCAACCCCAGTGTCTTAACATGTTATGGAAGTCACCTTGTGTTCTTGAAGCCTAGAGCAGTGGAGACTACTCATTTTACTTTACATTCAGAGATACTATTATCTCCTACTTCTTGTGCCTCTCTAACTATTCATTCTCTGTCTTTTTGGCAGGCTTATTTGGTTGTCTTTCTGACTCCTTAAGGTATTTAATCTTTGGCCTCCTCTTTCCCCATTTTCTGTTTTGACAATATTATTTACCTGTAGGATCTTTAACTAAGTGTGTACATTGATTCTGAGACCACGAATTTTGAGAACAGCTTCCCTACACACTGATAACGATCTCCATCACACTTGATAAAACATCATATTTTGGATTTCTCTAGCACTTACTATATATATTTGTGTATTATAAATTTTGAGCTATGACTTAATTAGTGAAGAGAATCTCTGGTGTGTGACATCCATCACAACTATGTAACTCAGTCAGAAATTCATTTTTAATTTAGAGTCCTTAGAGAATTGCCTAAGGACACTCAAAGGTTAATTGTGTTGTCTTGAGGTGACAGAGCTATTGTGTTAAAGATGGCACTTGAACCTGAGTCTTCCTGACTTCAAGAGCAGCCCACTAACTACTGTGCTAGACAGCCTCATATGTATGATACTTACATCTGTATATATCTTTAACCTTATCTAGATAGTGAGGTCTTGTAGCACCTTGAGCACTGAACCTAGAGTCAGAAAGACATACTTTAAAATTTAGCCTCAGACATTTACTAGCTATGCAAACATATTCAAATCACTTAACTTCTGCCTCTCTCAGCTTCTTCTATAGATTGGAGAAAATAATAACACCTATTTCTCAGGGCTGCTGCCAAGATAAAATGCAGTAATATTTTAAAAGTACTTTGCGCATAGTCATCATTGTAATTTTTGCCAACTTTTTTATAGTTCTTATTATGTAGAATTCTGAGTTCAGATCTGGCCTCAGTTACTTACAAAGTGTAAAAATCTGGGCAAATTACTTAACTTTGTTTTCCTCAGTTTCCTCACCTATAAAATGAACTAGAGAAAGAAGTGACAATCCACTCCAATATCTTTGCCATAAAAACCACAAATGAGATTAGAAAGAGTTGAAAGTGATTGAAATGATTCAACACCACCAACAACAAAATTAGGTGTCAAGCACCACTTTAAGTGCTTTACAAATATCTCATTTGAGTCTTACAAAACTGCTGGGGAGTTGATGTTATTATTTCCCATTTACAATTGAAGAACCTGAGACAGAGATTAAAAGGGTTTGCCAAGGTCAAACAACGAATAAGCATCTTCGGCTGAATTTGTATTCCTGACTTGAATCCAACCGTTCTATCCACTACAACGCTTGGCTGCTGTTGCTGCCGCTGCTTCCCTATATTGTAAACACGATTGGGCATTCCTACTCCATTCTCACATTCTTACAATCTACATTCATTACAACATTCTTACTTCAATGTCGTATCTTCCCTATCTAATGCAATTCTCAGAACATAGTAAATGCTTAATAAAAAGTTTGTTTCACTAATTTAATTTTAAATCTTATGAATTTGCAAATCTAAAAAGTCTGGGTTTAGGCCACTGATTGTCTTTCACTCAATAATAATATTAGTTATGTTCAGAGAGACAGCATCAGAGGGTTGATCGTTACCTAAGGAATGTTTTGTTTTCATTTGCTTTTTTGAACACAAGATTCACAAAGACTGCTTCCTAGGCTCTGGAAGAGTGACCATATCATTGAAATAATGATTTGCTGAAACTTTAAAATTCATTTTATTTAAGAAGGTATGAATTCTTTAAATTTTGATGCTCAGGCAGGTGATTCTCACAAGAAAGAGGTATTCCTTGAACATTATAATACTTTGGAATCATTTCTAAATTATTCACCTGAATTATTTTTAAATTTGAAATACATTTGTTGAATCCTTATTAAATTCATATCTGCCCTCTCTTCCTCTTCTTTTTTCTTCTCTCTTTTCCAGAGTTGTCTGTATTGCAAAGAGACATTTTCTTGAGCTAACAAAATGGCAAATGTACTTCCATTAATTGTTCTTTTAATGAAACTCTGAAAGAGCCCTTTCTTTGTGAAAGAGGAAAAAGTTGTATGCCTAAAAGAAAGTCTTGAAATTTGAAATCAATATGTATTCAAGCATAAATATTTTTCTTTCAACCAATTCTTTCATAATGCATAAAATAATGCATAGTGCTGAAAAATTGGGTTCTAAATATTTTATTTTTGACTGGAGTATATGAATTTGAAGTGTTGGTGGCACATAATTGCATGACAAGGGAGCTTTAGCAAAGTTAAAAAAAACCAAAAACATTTAGACCTAATTGGCTAACTCTTAGTTTAATTAATGTCAATTTTATTACAGTTTTAAAACATTGGCTAAATAATTAGTTTCTCAAGCAGAGCTCATAATTAAAACTTGTAATGACTGGAGGAACACCAGCTCAGGACATAAATGCTTGTCAGAAAAAAGATAAATTCGTAGTAAGAATTATTATGGCAGGCATGCCACCCAAACTAGAAGTAAGAATGAAGGATGGCATCATATTTTTACATTTAAGAATAGGAATATAACTTCATTAGCATTTGGTGTATTGTATAATAGTTCAAGCTCAATTACCACATATTAATGTGAAAGTTTTCCGCATGTAACCTACATTTCCAATTCTCCTAGGAGTATCAGAATAAAGGCATCACAGAACCTTTCATAACCAAAAAAATGAATACATTCAAAGAATCATTAGTTTCCTAATTCTTTTGCCCTCAGAAAGGCTTTTGCCCAGTGTTTTATGATTTTGCAGAATAGAAAAGGAAGTGATATATGTTCTAAGGGTCTAACCTTCTTCTAAATGATCAAAAGTAATATAAAGAAGAGTGAAAATTACGATCTTGTGGCTTCCTGGTCTTGGGACTGACTGAATAAGACACTGACAGAGCATACTGAAGGAGGCAAAGATGAAGTAGACTAAGAATACATACATGATACTGATAGGATGATGTCTGAGCAAGCTAGTGCCTGACCATCCTCCTGTAGCATTGTCACCATTGTGAGATCTAAAGGAGTTCTAGTCCACAGTTTCTCTCCTGCTTCTTTAAAATACTTCTTTAAGAAACTCCTGCTAGTCTCTAATCCTGCATAATTATTTTTTTTCTTTTTGTCTGCCTCTATGCCATTTCTCTCCCCAAGTGTCACAGAATAGGGATGGTGGAGAGGGAAGGAGTTCACCTCGTGCTGCAACAACATTGTCGTTCGGTCATTTCAATTGTATCTGATATTTTATGACCCTATTTGGGGTTTTCTAGGTCAAGATGATGGAGTTTTTTGTCATTTCCTTCTCCAGCTCATTTTACAAAGGAGGTTACTTAGGCAAGCCAGGTTAAGTGATCTGTCCAAGGTCACAGAGCTAGTAAGTGTCTAAAGATAAATTTGAACTCCAGAAGATGAGAATTCCTGCCTTGAAGCCCAGTGCTCTATAAGCTGTACCATCTAACTGCAAGAATACTGCATTGCTACTCAAAAGTCCTATTTGGACTATTTACCTGAGTGTCTTAATTTTCTAATAAAATATATTTATTAACAATGGTTTAAAAATTCTTAAAAGTTTTCATTTTGACCAAAAGAGTAAAATCTTTCAAGTGGAATGTGTACTCAATGATAACAAGAAAGGTTTGAATTTTGCATTTTGGTTAATTTGCAAATATATTGCAGATCATGCTACTAGATTCACAAAGAACTTGAGTCCAATTAAGTTACTGGGAGATAGCTACTTATGTGAATTAAAATATTATCTTTTGGTTACCCAATAGTCTAATAATTCTCTTTTTTTGTTTAGTAATTAATAGATGATATTAAAATTTACTGGCCTAGGGGAGGGAAGAAAGGAAGAAACAAGAGGCAGCTAATATTTATTATTAAATATATTATATAGTGCTTCAGCTAATTTAATGTCATACTTCTTTAAAGGAGGCCAAAACCTCTTTTAAACGTATTGCCTCGCTGATTTGTATAAGGTGTAAGGTAAGTCAGTATGAAAAAAATCTAATTATTGCCAATGATATATAAATTATTCTCAAGAATTAATAAAATAAGCACTATACTAGACATCTTAGAGAAGGTAAATATAGTCTTAGTACTTAAAGTAGGGAAAGATATTGAAGGGAAATTATAGATCAATATCACTAATGAATATCAATTAAAAATTAATAAAATCCTATCAAAAGTCAACAATAATTCAACCAAAGAAATATTTCTCATGACCAAGTTGGATTTATATCAAAGAGGTAAAGAGGATTTAACATTAGAAGAAAAATCAATATATTCAATCACATTTTAAAAATTATTTTTTAATTTTTTTAAATTTATTTTATTAGTTTCCAGTTTTTTACAGTCACTTCCATATATCTTAGATTTTTTTTCCTCCTTCCCTTTCCTCTCCCCTCCCACCCTGCTCCCTTCCTGAGATAGCATGCAATTTTATATAGATTCTACACAAATATTCATATTAAATGCATTTCCACCTTTGCCATGATGTATAGAAGAATTAAAATGAATGAATTAAAATGAATGGGAAAAACCATAAAACAAAACAAAACTCAAGAAAAAATGGTCTACTTCATTTTGTGATCCAATTCCATAGTTCTTTCTCTGGATGTGAAAGTTGTTTTGCCACAAGAGTCCATAAGGAATTTTTTAGGTCCTCACATTGCTGTGAAGGACTAAATCTACCACAAAAATTCCTCACACATCATGGTTGTTGCTGTGTAAAATGTTCTCCCGGTTCTACTCCTTTCACTCACCATCAGTTCATAAGTCCTTCCAGTCCTCTCTGAAGTTTTCCTGTTCATCATTTCTTACAGCACAATAGTATTTCATTATATTCATATACCACAATTTTTCAGCCATTCCCCAATTGATGGATAAAACCATGATTTCCAGTTTTTGGCCAACACAAAGAGAGCCTCTGTAAATGTTTGTACAAGTGGGACTTTTTACATTTTCATGATCTCTTTGGGATACACTCCAAGAAGTGATATTGCTGTACATTTTAAAAATTATTTCATTTGTTTTCAGTGTTCTACAATCACTTCCATATACTTAGATTTTTTCCCCCCTTCCTCTCCCTCCTTCCCCCTCACCTCCCCACTCCTTCCCTGAGATGGCATAATATTTTATATAAGCTCTCCACATACATGCCTATTAAATACATTTTCACCTTGGTCATGTGACATAGAAGAATTAAAATTAATGGGAGAAATCATGAAACAAAACAAAATATAATACAAAAGAAAATAGTCTGCTTCACTCTGTGATCCAATCCTACAGTTCTTTCTCTAAATGAGGAAGGCATTTTGCCTCAAGAGACCACTGGGAATTTTTTAAGTCTTTGCATTGCAATGAAGTACTAAGTCTACCAGAAAAATTCCCCACACACTGTGGTTGTTGCTGTGTACAAAGTTCTCCTGGTTCTGCTCCTTTCACTTAACATCAATTAATGTAAGTTTTTCCAGGCCTCTCTGAAGTCTTCCTGCTCATCATTTCTTATAACACAATAACATTCCATTACATTCATAGACCAGGACTTTTCAGCCATTCCCCAATTGATGGGCATCTCCTTGATTTCCAATTTTTCACCACCACAAAGAGAGTTCCTCAAAATATATTTATACACGTGGGACCCTTTCTCATTTTTATGATCCCTTGAGGATACAGTTGTAGAAGATGTAATGCTGGGTCAAAGAGTATGCACACTTTTGTAGCCCTTTGGGCTTAGTTCCAGATTGATCTCCAGAATGGTTAAATCATTTCACAGCTCCATCAAAAATACATTAGTGTTCCATCTCTCCCACATCTTCTCCGGAGTAGACCATCTTCTGGTTTTGTCATGTTAGCCAATCTGATACTTGTGATGTGGTACCTCAGAATTGTTTTGATTTGCATCTCTCTCATCAATAGTGATTTAGAGCATTTTTTTCATGACTTGATGACTTTAATTTCTTCCTCTGAAAACTTCCTGTTCATATCCTTTGACCATTTATTAATTGAGGAATGACTTGTATTCCTATAAATCTGAATCAGTTCTCTATATATTTTAGAGATGAGTGTTTATCACAGACACTAGTTGCAAAAAAATCTTTTCCAGTTTTCTGTTTCCCTCCTAATCTTGGTTGCATTGGATTTATTTGTGCAAAAACTTTTTAATTTAATGTAATCAATTACTTCGTTTTTAAATTTAATTTAATTTTATTATTTTTTTTAATGTTCTACAATCACTACCTTAAAATTAAGATTTTCTCCCCCCACACACCTACCCCCCAATACCCCTCTCCCTCCCCACAACAGCATACAATTCTGTATAGGTTCTACGTATCCTTTCCTATTGAGTACGTTTCCACTATAGTCATGCTATGTAGTCGAACTAAAATAAATGGAAGAAATCATATAACAAGTCAAAACATAATACACTAAAACACACACATATACAAACACGATCTCCTACATTCTGCAAACGACTTCCATATTTCTTTCTCTGAGTGTGGAAGGCATTTTGCCTTACAAAGCCACCTTGGGATTTCTTTTTTTAATAAATTCTTGCATTATTACGAAGTTGAAGTCTACCAGAAAAAATTCTCACATACTGTGGTCGTTTCTGTGCACAAAGTTCTCCTGGTTCTGCTCCTTTCTCTCAGCATCAGATCATATAAGTCCTTCCAAGCTTCCCTGAAGTCTTCTTATTCATCATTTCTTATGGCACAATAGTACTCCATCATATTCATATACCATAATTTATTCAGTCATTCCCCAATTGATGGGCATCCCCTTGATTTCCAGTTTTTGGCAACTACAAAGAGTGCTGCTATAAATATTTTTGTACATGTGGGACACTTTCCCATTTTTTTGATCTCTTGGGGATACAGTCCTAGTAGCGATGTTGCTGGATCATAGGGTATGCACATTTTTGTGGCCCTTTGGACATAGTTTCAAACCGTTCTCCAGAATGGTTGGATGAGCTCACAGCTCCACCAACAATGAATTAGTGATCCAACTCTCCCATGTCCTCTCCAGCATTTATCATTTTCTTGTTCTGTCATGTTTGCCAATCTTATAGGTGTGATGTGGTACCTCAGAGTTGTTTTGATTTGCATCTCCCTAATCAATAGTGATTTAGAGTATTTTTTCATATGATTATACATATCTTTAATTTCTTCCTCTGAAAATTGCCTGTTCACAACAACCTTTGACTATTTTTCAATTGGGGAATAACTTGTATGGTTATACATTTGAGTCATTTCTCTATATATTCTAGAAATGATGTCTTTATCCCAGAGCTTTGCCATAAATTTTTTTTCCCAATTTACTACATCCAATTCTTTTGATCTTTTAATATAGAAGCTGCAAGGTCCTGTGTAATCCTGACTGTATCTCCTTGATATTTGAATTGTTTCTTTCTGGCTGCTTGTAATATTTTCTTCTTCACTTGAAAGCTCTGGAGTTTGCCAACGATATTTCTTGGGGTTTTGAGTTCAAGATCTCTTTCAGGAGGGGAATGGTGGATTCGTTTGATGACTCTTTTGCCCTTTGAATCTAGCACTTATGGGAAGTTTTCCTTGATTATTTCCTGGAAGATATTGGCCAGGCTCTTTTCTCTCTCATGGATTTCTGGCAGGCTAATAATTCTTAAGTTTTCTCTCCTGGATCTATTTTCCAGGTCAGTTGTTTATCCAATTAGATATTGTACATTTTCTTCTATCTTTTCATTCTTTAGATTTTGTTTGACTGATGCTTGCTGTCTCATTGAGTCATTAGTTTCTACTTGCCCAATTCTAATCTTTATCAAATTGTTTTCTTCAGTTAACTTTTGGGTCTCCTTTTCCATCTGCCCAATTTTTCCTTTTAAGGAGCTATTTTCTCCAGTTAATTTTTGTACTTCATTTTCCATTTGACCAACTGTTCCTTTTAGGGAGTTACTTTCTCCACTTAATTTTTGAACTTCCTTTTCTGTTTGTTCAATTTTCCTTTTCAAAGAGATGTTCTCATCAGTGAATTATTTTTTTCATAATTTTAAAATCATTGGCCAGTTTATCTTCTATTTCCTTCTTCAGCTGTTCCAGAAGAGCTGCTTGTGCTTGTGAGCAGTTCATAGTCCCTTCTGAAGTTTCAGATGGAAATACAGTCTCAGCTCTGACATCTTTGGTGTTTGTGTTTTGGTTCATATCCCTATAGAAAGATTCTATGTTTTTCTCACTCTTCTGCTTTTTCTTGTTCATGATGTTGATTGAGTGTTGTGGCTTCTGGTTCTTCCAGTCAGAAGCTATAGAGCTTTGTGCTGAGCTGATGTGTGTAAAAGCTAAAAGCAGGTTTTTCTTTTGTGTTTCCCTGGTCAGCCCTGGGGTTAGCTTGTTAAGTGTGGTGGAGGAGTGGTCTGGTCACAGGAGATCTCCTCAGCTGAACTGAGGCAAAGGCAAGCTCAAGGGGTGATGATCCCAGCTTCCCTATTGTCTTCCCATTTCACCTGGAGTGCTGAGGAATGCCTAGATGCTAATGCATGTTCCCACCCCTCCTGGAGCTCCTCTCCTAGTGTTGAGACTTGCTTGTCTCCTAGTGTGAGTTTTCTCTGCCCTGGGTCCTCTGTCCTTCTGGTTTCCCTCCACCACAGTAGATGGAATCCCCCTTAGCTATTTTGCATAACTTCAGGTGTTAGGAGACTATTGGCCCCTTTGCTTTTCCCACTGATCAAGATGGGAAAATATTTTATGCTTCTTTCATGGTCATCAAGGGGGGAGGGGAGAGCATTTACTGATCACTGCACCATCCTGCCTCCCGGAAGTTCAAGTAGGTGACTTACCGATGTTTAATCTGCAGGCTGAAAGTCTCAGGAGCTGTTGCTCTGATATCTGGTGCTCAACGGCTCTCACTGCCTCGGCTAGACTTGTCTGTAGCTCTTGGGTGCTGTCTGCCAGTTCTGCCTGTTTGGGTTTCCTGGGGCCCCTTCTGCTCCACTGTGCTGGACACACTGCGTTGTGCGCTGGGGGCTCACCCCCACGAAACAGATCCTTCCCGTGGACCTTCCAGTCTAATCTGAACTCTGAATCCATGACAGTCTGTCTCCCACTGGATTCCGCACCTCCAAAATTTGATCAGATTCTCCTTTCAGAGGTATCTGAAGGAGTTTGTCCAAGAGCTTAGGTGAGTTGTTGCTCTTACTCCACCATCATGGCTCTGTCCGATCAATTTTTCACTTCTTAAAGTTTTCTATATTGATTTGCTTAAAAATTTCTCCTTTTTCCATAAATCTGATGAATGCATTATTCCTTGTTCCATTAATTTGTTTATAGTATCAGCCTCTATACCAAAATTATGTATTCATTTGAACTTGGGTCTTGCGTATGGTGGCAGGTATTGGTCTATACCCAGTTTCTGCCACACTGTTATCCAGTTTTCCCAGAAATTTTTGTCAACAAAAATTATGCAGAAGCTCAGGTCCTTAGGTTTATCAAAAAGTTAATTGTTATATTCACTAACTACTCTGTCCTGAGTGCCTAATGTATTCCAATGTTCTACCCGTGTATTTCTTAGCCAGTAGTGAGTGGTTTTGGTGATTACTGTTTTATAATACAATTTGGATCTGGTAGGCCTAGGCTACCTTCCATAACTTTCCTTTTCATTAGTTCCTTTATATTCTAGGCTTTTGCTTCTTCCAGATGAGTTTTGATTTCATTTTTTCTAGTTCTAGAAAATAATTATCTGATAGATTGATTGGCATGGCACTGAATAAGTAAATTAATTTAGGCAGAATAGTGTTTTTTATTGTATTAGCTCAGCCTACTCAAGAGCAACTGATGTATTTACATTTATTTACATCTCACTTTATTTGTGTGAAATGTGTTTTGTAATTGTGTTCATATAGTCCTTGGGTTTGTTTTGGCATGTAGACTCTTAGATATTTTATAGTGTCTACTGTAGCTTTAAATGTGATCTCTTGCTGTTCGGCTTTGTTAGTAATATGTAGAAATGCAGATGATTTATTTTGGTTTATGTTGTAATCTGCATCTTTGTTAAAATTGTTTATTACTTCAAGTAGTTTTTCACTACTCTCTCTGGGATTCTCTAAGTATATCATCATATCATCTGCAAAAAGTGATAACTTAATTTCTTCTTTACCTATTCTAATTCCTTCAATTTCTTTTTCTTCTCTTATTGCTGAAGCTAACATTTCTAGTACCATATTGCATAACAATAGTGATGATAATGGACATCCTTTTTTCACCCATGATCTTATTGGAAATGCATCTGACTTATTCCCCATTGCATATAATGCTTACTGCTGATTTTAGGTAGACACTGCTTATTATTTCATGGAAAGTTCCATTTATTCCTTTGTTTTCCTTTGTTTTCAATAGGAATGGGTGTTGTATTTTGTCCAAAGTTTTTCTGCTTCTCTTGAGAGAATCATGTGGTTTCTGTTACTTTTGTTGTTGATATGATCAACAATGCTGATAGCTTTCTTAATACTGAGCCAGCCCTGCATTCCTGGTATAAATGCTACCTGATCATAATGTATTATTCTAATGACAAGTTGCTGTATTCTTTTTGATAAAATCTTATTTAAATTTTGCATCTATATTTATTAGAAAATTGGTTTATGATTTCTTTTTTTGTTTCGGCTCTTCCTGGTTTAGGTATCAGAACCATATTTGTGTCATAAAAATAATTTAGTGGGACTCGTTTTTCACCAGTTTTCACAAATAGTCTATATAGTATTGAAGTGAACCGTTCTTTAAATGTTTGGTAGAATTCACTTGTAAATCCATCTGTCCCTGGAGAATTTTTCCTAGCAACTTCACTGACGACTTGTTCTATTTTTTTTTTTTCTGAGATGGTATTGGTTAAGAATTCAGCTTCCTCTTCAGCTAATCTGGGTAGTTTATATGTTTTTAAAAATATTCATCCATCTCATTTAGATTGTCGAATTTATGGGCATACAGCTAGGCAAAGTAATTTCTAATTATTGTGTTAATTTCCTAGTCATTGAATGTGTATTAACCCTTTTCATTTTTGGTATTGATAATTTGTTTTTTTTTCTTTCTTTTTGTTAATTAAATTGAACAATTATCAATTTTATTGGTTTTTTCACAAAACTATCTGTTAGTTTTATTTGTTTGTTCAATAGTTTCCTTAATCTTAGTTTTATTAATCTGTTCTTTGGTTTTCAGTATTTTCAATTTGGTATTTAATTGAGTTTTTTTAATTTGCTCTTTTTCTTTTCTTTTTTTTAATTCCTTGCTCAATTCATTGACATATTTTTCTATTTTATTCAAGTAAGCATTTAGAGATATATAACTTTCTCTATTAACTGCTTTTACTACAGCTCATAAGTTTTGGTATATTGTCTCTTTGTCATTCTCTTGGATGAAGTTATTGTTTCTGTGAATTGTTGATTAACTCACTTATCCACTGGGATTAGACTATTTAGTTTCCAATTAGTTTTTAATTTATCTTTCCATGGCCTTTTATTACATGCAGTTTTTTGTTTTCAGAAAAGGATATATTTAATATGTCTGCCTTTTAGCATTGGATTGTGATGTTTTTAATGCCCTAATACACGGTCATTTTTTTTTTCTGTATGTGCTATGTGCTGTCAAGTAACAAAAGAGGTCCTTTCTATCCCCACTCAACTTTCTCCAGAGGTCAATCATATCCAACTTTTCTAAAAATCTATTAATCTCCTTTCATTTTTCCTCTTTTATTTCCTGAATAGATTTGTATAGCTCTGAGAGGGGGAAGCTGAGGTACCACTCTAGCATAGATTTGTTATGTATGGATTCCTGTAACTCCCTTGATTCTCCTCTAAAAAATTGGATGCTGTATATCTTGGTCCATATATGTCTAATAATGATATTACTTCATTGTCCGTGGTAACTTTTAGCAGTATAAAGTTTACTTCATCTCTATTAATTATATCTATTTTGTGTTTGCTTTTTATGAGACCAGGATTCCTACCTTAACTTTAGCTGAAGCACAGTTTGCATTACTCTGCTTCAAATATGTTTGTTGTAAACAACATATTATAGTATTGTGACTTTTAATCCACTCTGCTATTCACTTCTGTTTTATGGGAGAGTTCATCCCATTCACATTAATAGTTATCGTTACTGTCTGGGTCCTTCTCTCCATCTATTTTCCCCACTGTTTATGCTTTTCTCTCTCCTTTCTCCCTTTCCCTCCTCCCTAGAGTTTCACTTTTGACTATTGCCTTCCTCAGTCTGCTCTTCTTTCCAGCAGTCCCCTCCCTTTTCTTTGCTTTTAACTTTACTACTTCTTCTCTCTCTTCTATCCACTCCCTCTCTTTTCTTTCCCCTTTCTCCTCCTACTTCCTATAGGGAAAGTAATTTTTATACTTAACAGATTTTGTTATTCCCTCTTTGAACCAAATCTGATGAGAGTAAAGTTCAAATAATGCTCATTTCCCTCTCTTTGCCCCCTACTCTAATAGTTTGTTGTATCTTTTCCTGTGATGTAGTTTACACTCGTCTGCCTCTTCCTTTCCTCTTCTCCTTGTAATGTAACTTTTTACCACTTAATTAACGATTTTTTATCATCACATCAAAATCTACTTATACTCTCATCCTCTGTCTATATATACTCCTTTTAAATGTCATAATAATGATAAAGTTCTCAAAAGTTACAAGTACCATCTTCCCTTGTAGGGATATAAATTGTTCTTTCTTGTTTACCTTTTTATGCCTCCCTTGGGTCTTTTAGTTAAAGATCAAATTTTCTGTTGAGCTCTGGTATTTTCATCAGAAAGGTTTGGAAGTTCTCTAATTGAAAATCCATTTCCTTCCCTGAAAGACTATGCTCAATTTCACTAGGTAGTTGATCTTTGAGTGCAATCCAACCTCCTGTCCTTTATGTCATATTGTATTCCATGCCTGCTGATCTTTTGATGTAGAAGTTGCAAGGTTCTGCATAATCCTGACTCTTGTTCTATGATATTTAAATTGTTTCTCTCTGTTGGCTTGCAATAATTTCTTTTTGACCTGGTAAGTTTGGAATTTTGCTACAATATCCTTTGGAATTTTCAACTTGGGATCTCTTTCAGGAGGTGCTTGATGGATTCTCTCAATGACTTTTTTACCTTCTGGTTCTAGGACCTTGGGGTAGTTTTCCTTGCTGATTTCCTGAAAGATACTGTCCAGGTCCTTGCAGTGCTCCCTTCAGAGCAATGCAAAGACCTAAAACATTCCGAAAGAATTCTTGAAGCAAAATGCCATCCATATCCAGAGAAAGAACTATGTAATCAGAACACAGAATGAAACAGACTCTTTTCTCTTGTATTATGATTGATTTTAGTTTGGTTTTTCTCATGGTTTCTCCCATTCATTTTAATTCCTCTATGCAACATGACTCATGTGAAAGTGTGTTTAGAAAGAATGTGTGGGAAGAAACCAAATAAGATTATATGCCATCTAGGGGAGGGAGGGTGAGGGAGAGGGAGAAAATTTAAGACTTAGGGAATTGATTGTTGAAAACTGAAAATAAATGTATTTTTTTTTTAAAGAGTGCTGTCCAAGCGCTCTTTTTCATCATGATTTTCAGGTAGATCAGTAATTTGCAAATTTTCTCTCCTGGATCTGTTTTCCAGGTCACTTGCTTTACCAATGAGGTATTTTATGTTTATTTCTATTTCTCCATTCTTTTATTTCTCTTTGATTGATTCTTGATATCTCACAGAAGCATTAGCTTTCACTCTCTCAATTCTAATTTTAACAAATAATTTTCTTTAGTTAGCTTTTGAACCTCCTTCTCCATTTGACTAATTCTACTTACTAAGGGGTTGTTTTCTTCAGTGTACTTTTTTCCCCCATTTGGCCAATTGTATTTTTTTAATGACTTTTCTACACTATGTTTTTTGTCCTTCCTTTTACAAGCTAATGAGTCTTGCTTTCATATCTCTCATTTCTCTTCTCAGTTATTCTTTATCCTCTCTTATTTGACTTTTGAAATCCTTCTTGAGCTCTTCCAAGATGGCTTTTTGGGTTTGAGAACATTTTGCCTTTTCTTTGAGGCTTCAGGTATGGATATATTGATGATGTTGCCTTCCAAATTTGTGCTTGATCTTCCCCATCCCCATGGAAAGAATCTATGGTCATTGTCCATTTGTGCTTCTTGCTCACAATATTTGTCTATTTCCTGACTTTTAAAGTTGAGCTTTCCTGCTGGAGCACAGGTGACACTGACTCAAATTTCTTGTACTGGGGGCCTGGGACCTGGTCATTGACACTGTGTGCGGGGCCTCTGGTACTGGAAACTGGAGGCTGTAAATGTCTGGCAACTTACCTGGTGCTGAACTAGGGTCAGCAACCCTGGAATTCTCAGGGTAGGGTGGGGTATCTGACCTCCTGGAGACTCCTGCTCACCCAGAATTATTTAAAATACTCAATTATTTGACTGCTGGAGGGTGTCTGGTAGCCTAGAGCTATTCCTGTTGTAGTTGTGCTTCCTGGAGCTCTGTTGAAGCTTTGGGAAATTTGGCTGCTGGAGAGCACTGGCTCATGTGGTGTTTTCCAAGATGGTGTCAACTGGTTCCTGTGCCTGTGCTGAGGTACTCAGTGGTTCCCAGTGTTGACACCTGCCTGTTCCACTACCCTGGAGCTCAGAATCTCTCCCTGGTTTGCTGAGGTGGGGCTTGCCACTGGCTTGATGGGATACCTTCTCCAAAGCAGCAGGGGGCTTTCCCATTAAGGGACCATGCTTCCAAGGCTACAAGGTTGCTAAGCCCAGTCTTTCTGTTGACTCAAAAGTCTTCTAGAATTTCTCCTGGGGAGATATTTTCTGGACTTTCAGAATCAATAAATAAGGTTGAGAGTGACTTACCTCTTACTCCACAATCTTGGCTCCTGGAAGGGGGAACCCTCCACAACCTTTCAAAAGTCACTAATAGTAGCTCAGAAACCACCTTTTACCACTCTTCAGTAGCTGGGAATGGAGTTCACATGGGCCAAGTGACTTGCATTCACATGGGCAACTAGTTTTTTTTTTTCTTTTCTAGATAAAATAAAATAATAATATAACAACGATAATACAAGTATTTTTGCTTAAAACATGCATTTTATTTATAACCCCAAAAAATCATAACTATTAACAATTTTATCCAGTTTTACATTAGTGTTTTCTCCAAGAAATCAGTGTAAAGACTCCAGGTTGGTGTAATGCCTCTACCTTATTTGTTTATGTTTACCTATTTCTTCATAATGATTACTTACCCAAGCCTGAGATACTTTTTCTAGTGAATCATTGCTTTTGTCTTCATTGTATGCACTTGCTAGATGTTGGCATTACATTTAGAATTTAATTTCTTCATATTTTTCCATTATTTTCAAATTTCTGAATATCTTTTTCAGATTTTTTTTTATCTCCAAACACAAATGAAATGACAATAACTATGCAATGTATCCTCTTGTTCCATAAGAGTTTAAATGTACATTTTAAACGCCTTTCCAGTTGCATATTATCACAGTGCAGGTAGAAAAAAAGCACAAGGGTTGTTAAATGTATATTTTCTTCTGTTGATTCAGTTTTTCCACCAAGGTTTGGAGTAAATCCAAGTTCATCTTTGCATATTTTTCATCACCTCAACTAAACAAGTTCATAGTAAAAAAAGAAAGACAAGCAATGAACACTAAAGATGAAAAAGCTTGCATAGGGCTGGCCCAACCTTTGGCAATGTCACTCCTAATGACAAGAGATGGTATTAGCCCTGTTGAAGTGCTGTTTGCTGATGATACAAATGACTGAAAATTGGAGTTTTTAATGGAAATGCTGACACAGCCTCTACTATATCATCTTACAAGATGATATTATTTTACATTGTCGGTAACTGTAAAGACAGTGTATTCTCTTAGAGTTATAATTCTGTTGCATTGCCAATAACAGAACATATTAAGTATGTTTCAGATATATACACGGGGTATACTGAAAAGTTAGTGTCAGACAATGTGCGAAATTGATAATTTCTATATAATAATTTCTCCCTTATATTAAATGGAAGAGAAAATATAATAAAGTAAACTTGGATATCTGTTCTTGTGATAATACACTCCATGCCAACCAAAGCACTCCAGAGAGAATGAATTACTACATCTGGACACATGGGATAATTTCACTAATAATAATAATAATAATAATAAAAACCTTATTGAATTGGGCTGACCAAATAGTGCAGTAGAATATTTTTCTCCTTTTGGTTATTTTTACTATTTATATTACTGCTGCTGCTACTACTACTACTACTACTACTACCGCTATTAGTTACTGCTGCTATTACTACTACTACTACTAGCAATCATTAATATAATACTTTTAATTTTGCAAAGTATTCTACAAATATTATCACATTTGATTCTCACAACAAAACCTGGGAGGTAGATGCCATAATTATGCCCATTTTACAGATGGAAAAATAAACTGAGGCAGAGGGTGTTAAGTAACTTGTTCAGGGTTACAACTTAATAAATGTCTGAGGCCAAATTTGAAATCAATTCTTCCTGGCTCCAGGTCCAGGGCTCTACCCACTGTGCCAGCTACTTGTCACTAACTCCAAAGGTTGATTTGTGAGTAAGACTGTGGTTTTAAGCATAGACCATCATTCCCTTCCATGCCTATTCATCACAATTAACAAGTGTCTCAAGGAAATTTTGCTTATTAATATTTTTCAACTCTTCATCGTACCACAGACTACTTTTCATACCCACTTCTATTCAGGGGCATATTAATAAATGTTTAACAATCAACTATGTAAAAACCAAGAATGCTTTTTTTCCTACTTTATTTAGGTTAGACAAACAACACAAATTAAGCCCTGATTTGTAATATTTGCCAGTTTCTGATGCATAGATGCTCATGTTGTTCAATTATTTTTCAGTCATATCTGACTGATTGTGACCCCATTTGCATTTTCTTGGGAAAGATACTGGAGTGGTTTGCCATTTCCTTTTCCAGAATATTTTATAGATGAAGAAATTGAGGCGAACAGGGTTAAGTGACTTGCCCAGGGTCACACAGCTAATAAATGTCTCATTCCAAATTTGAACTTAGAAAAAGGTGTCTTCCTAACTTCAGGCCAAATATTTTATCCTATCCACCTAATTTCCATAAATGTTTATACTGAAAATTTTATAATCAGGTCTCATGAGACTGTATGAGCTGACTTCAGTATACCTTTTCTTAGCTACAGCATACCTGTAATCATGGTATATCTCAGCAGCCTCAACTTTTACAGGAAATATATTTATTTTTAAATCCTTAGTTCATCATAGTAAAAGCAAAGGGAAATGATAACAGTGAGGAAGAGGTTAAGGTGAAAGGCTACATATGCTGATGTTTACGAAGAGTAGAGAAAAAGGCACGACTTTTCATTCCCTGTTGTTAATCCTTGAAAACTCTGCAGATGAAAGTTCAAGGTGGAGAAGGGAGATGTAAAGGAGCCAGTCCACTAAGACATATACTGAATGAGGCTTTATAGACCTACTGATTGAGCAGAATATATTGATTGGTGACACCAGGTTTATATAATGTAACACCTTCTTAAGATTCATGAATATATTGCTAATTCTGATTTCTCTCATATTTTAAAGAGTAAAGACACATATTGTCACTGACATTAATACCTAGCATGGTGACTTACATGTAATAAGCACTCAACAAATATCAGTTGTCTAATAAGTGACAATCCTTCAAATATAAATACATTAAAATCTCCATGATATGCAAAGGGCTGACTTTTTTTTTTCATATAATTTTGCTCTGGCATGGATTAGGGAAATTTTCACTAACTTTGTCTTTGGAAGTATGCAGTCCTTCTCCCTTGGAAAAACTGTCATGTTTTGTCAATTTTAAATTTTTTAAAGTTATATGGAGGAGGGGTTACATGGAGGCATTTCCAAATCTTCAAATAACATTAAATTACTTTTGGGGAGTAAAATGCTAAGCCAATGAAGAGAATTTACAGAAGACTATTTTGCAAATATATGATTAATAAAAAAGTGCCAAATGATGTTAAGCAAAGAAATAGACAAATACTCCAAAATTTTCACAGCAAATAATTTTTTTCTCTAGTTGTCAATCTAGTGATAATGAATTTATCTGACCTATAATGGCTCTTGGATAGCAAATACTACCAATGGAAACTTATTTCACATCACTTATAACTTGACAGAATCTTCCCAAGTTTGCCTTCCTTGTCTTTAGTAATTCAGGGTCAAATTCACACTCTGATAGGGCACTGGTGAAGCATAACAGACACTCATATATGACTCAGAGTTAAAAATTAACAAACCTCAATCTACATTATTCTACAGATATTGACCCAATATGCTGCACATAGTAGGTGATTAATAATTGTTGAAATGACTTCAATATGTTCAATACCAAAAGAAATAAAATGTACTAAAACCAATAAAATGAAATGCAATGGAGAAATAGCTCAGCCTTTTGAATTTAATTATAGGGATACCATTTTTCCCACTTGATATTTTCTTCTTTTTCAATTATGTGTAAAGATAGTTTTCAACATTCACTTCTATAAGATTTTGAGTTCTATTTTTCTCCCTCCTTTCTTCCCCTCTTCCTTCTCCAAGATGACAAGAAATATGATATATGCTATACATGTATAGTCATATTAAATATTCGTCCACATCGGTCATGTTATAAAAGAAGCATCAGAACAAAAGGGCACGAAAAACATAATAAAGAAAAAGAGAAAATAGCATGCTTCAATCTTCATTCAAACTCTGTAATTCTTTATCAGGGTATGAATAGCATTGTCCATCATGAGTCTTTTGCATTGTCTTTGATCACTGTCTTTCCAAAAAGCGTTGTCTGTCAAGAGTTAAGTTTATCATCACACAATGCTGC
The DNA here is from genome assembly GCA_023548195.1 of Bettongia penicillata ogilbyi. Taxonomy (NCBI): domain Eukaryota; kingdom Metazoa; phylum Chordata; class Mammalia; order Diprotodontia; family Potoroidae; genus Bettongia; species Bettongia penicillata. The sequence continues at coordinate 189,207 of JAJHZJ010000379.1, read as the reverse complement.
ATTTACTGTGTACAGTGTTCTGTTGGTTATTTTCACTTCACTCAGTATCAGTTTATGTAAATCTTTCCAGGTTTTTCTGAAATCCACCTGCCCATAATATTTTATATAGCACAACAGTATTCTATTACATTCTTATACCAGAGTGTGTTCAGTCATTTCCCAGTCGATGGGCATCCTATCAATTTCCAATTCTTTGCCACCTCAAAAAAAAGTTGTAATAAATATTTTCGTATATGTGGGTCTTTCTCCCTTTTTGATAATCTCTGTTCTATACAGACCTGATAGTAGTATTACTGGATCCAAGGGTGTGCAGTCCTTTGGTCATATTTCCAAGTCTCTTCAGAATTGTTGGATTGGTTCACAATCCCACCAACAATTCATTAGTGTCCTGATTTTCCCATATCTTCTTATGGCTAACTTTCAAATCTCCATATCTATCTCAGTTTCCTCTCATAAGCTCCAATCACATATCTCCAATTGATTGCCCTATATGTCAGAGTGAATTCCAGTAGACATTTTAATTTACCATATCCAAAATTGAAAGCATTAGCTAGTGGAAGCTAAGCAGTATGGTGGATAGATCACTTAGAAAGGAGACAGAAAGACCTGAGTACTTCCTTCCTCAGACTTTTAATACCTGTGTCACACTAGGGAAGTCATTTTCTCAATTGCCTTTAATATGAAATGGGGGTTAGAACAACATCTGTGTATTAGCATTGTTAGTAAGATCAAATGAGATAAGAGTTGTGGAGAAATCCACACAGTATCTCACAAAGAATAGACTCTTAAAAAATGCAATCTTTCCACAAAACTCTACCTATCTAATAAAAAAATGCACCATGACTTGCTAGCCTAGTGTCTTCTCAGACAAGAATAGCAATTGACTCACTATCTGCCAAAGGAAAAGGCCCTAAACTCAGCTTTTTTGACTTTGATATATTTATTAAAATGCATAAATCAATATCATTTTCTCTCACATCATTCCTGAGCTTCAAGTTATTACAATATTACAATTCATTTTTACTTATATACAAAGACCAATCATCAATACCTTTTTTGAACTTCCTATCTGCAAGTAATGAAATATTGTAATAAAGTTGCAATGATTGATCATATTTTATTTAGAGTCAGTCAGCATTAAAAGTACCAATTAAATCAGGAATTGTGAACAAATTTAATGAGAGGAGACACAGTACAAAGCTATCTTTTATCATATCTCACAGAAACAAAAGTTCTAAAATAATTTGTCTGTTCCACTCATACCCATTTTGGACAGATAGTCACCACATTATTTCATTCCCTGTTCCTATTATCTATAGCTTCTCTTGACTCACATCCCCAACCTCAAACATCAATGAAAATGAAAACCACCTTGATCATATCCACAACTCAGTTTAAACTTGAACACTAAATAATCTCACTCAACCCTTCATCATTTTTCACAATGTTTTCTTTTCAGGGGCAAACTACTCACAGCACTGTGCCTTTGAGATCACAGACCTTTTTTAATCAATAGTCAATGCCAAGCTAGAGTTCTTTTGCAGCCAGCAGTATTTCACACTTGGAATAAAGTTTTATGTCCCAAGAGCCCAGTGCATTATAGATACTATGTCCAAGGCTAGCTGTAGAGCAAGATGATAGAATGATAAGTATGGGTACATACCTTCTCTCAGGAACTTTCCTGTCTACTGAGGGAAAACTCTGTGTGTGGCAGTGTGGTGAGAGGGTGTGAGACATGACATGAACGATAATGACATAAATGCAATCAATATTCAGGTGCAAGAATCATCTAAAACTACTATGAAAAATCAAAGGAAATATTAGAATATCATATTTTGAAAAGAATAATGTTGAATTTACAAATAACTTGCTTCATATACCAATGTAGTTTCTAAAAGTCATTCTTTTAAAAAGAACTAGAGGAAAACAAAGCATTTTTTCAGTTAAACAGAAGAAAAAAGGCCAAAGCAAAGTAATCAAGTACCATTGAAAAGAAAATGTTATTCAATAGAAGCAAGATTTTCACGTTTTTAGGACAAGGCAATGTTATTGTGTTTCTAGAGAAGACAAAATAAGTGTGAATAGGTAAGAGGGAAAATTGAATTAATCTTTCTTTTAAAAGTATTACTTATTTTAAATATTTTTAGTATTAAATTCCAATAAATGTTGAGTTCACATGAATCATATATGTGAAATAATTTAGAGCATATTTCCATATTAGCCATGACACAGAAAACAAAACAAGAAAAATAAGAGTAAAACATACACTTCAGTTTTCACTCAGAGTTTATCAGATTTCTCTCTATAGGTGGATCAGAATATCTGTCTTTCACAGTTGATCGTCACTACAATATTTCCATTACCATGTAAGTGATCCCCAGTTTTGTTCATTTTTCTCTGTATAAGTTTATATAAGTATTCTCAGGTTTTTCTGAAATTTTCTTATTCATTTTTATGCACAATAACACTATATAATGATCATGTACCTCTTTTTTTCTCTTTTTTATTTTTTTAATGTAAATTTATTTATTTAACTTTTTACATTCGTTTTCACAAAATTTTGGGTTCCAAATTTTCTCTCCATTTATCCCCTCCCCCCACCCCAATACACCAAGCATTCTGATTTCTGCCATCACCAATGTGCCCTCTCTTCTATCATCCCTCCCTTCTCTTGTCCCCATCTTCTCTTTTGTCCTGTAGGGCCAGATGACTTTCTATTCCCCATTAACTGTATTTCTTAATTCCCAGTAGCAAGAACAATACTAAACAGTTGTTCCTAAAACTTTAAGTTCCAAATTCTCCCCATCCTTCCCTCCCCACCCATTCCCTTTGGGAAGGCAAGCAATTCAATATAGGCCCTATCTGTGCAGTTTTGCAAATGACTTTGATAGTAGTTGTGTTGTGTAAGACTAACTGTATTTCCCTCCATCCTATCCTGCCCCCCATTGTTTCTATTTTGTCTTTTGATCCTGTCCCTCCTCGAGTGTTGACTTCAAATTGCTCCCTCCTCCCATTGCCCTCCCTTCCATCATCCCCCCCACCCTGCTTATCTCCTTCTCCCCTACTTTCCTGTATTGTAAGATAGGTTTTCATACCAAAATGAGTGTGCATTTTATTCCTTCCTTTAGTCGAATGTGATGAGGGTAAACTTCATTTTTTTCTCAGCTCTCCTCTTTTTCCCTCCACTAAAAAGTCTTCTGCTTGCCTTTTGAATGAGAGATAATTTACCCTATTCTATTTCACCCTCTCTCCTCCCACTACATTTCTCTCTCACCGTTTACCTTAATTTCTTTTAAGATATGGTCCCATCCTTTCAATTCACTCTTTGCTCCCTGTCTCTGTATGTGTGTGCATGTGTGTATGTGTGTGCACGCGCGTGTGTGTGTGGTCCCATCAACTATCCAGATACTGAAACGTTTTAAGAATTACAAATATTGTCTTTCCATGTAGGAATGTAAACAGTTTGCTGTTTACTTTTTCATGCTTGTTCTCATTCTTGTGTTTGAAAGTCAAATTTTCTTTTCAGTCCTGCTCTTTTCATCAAGAATGCTTGAAAGTCCTCTGTTTCATTGAAAGACCATATTTTCCCTTGCAGTATTATACTCAGTTTTGCTGGGTGGGTGATTCTTGGTTTGAGTCCTAGTTCCTTTGACTTCTGGAATATCCTATTCCATGACCTTCAATCCCTTAATGTAGAAGCTGCTAGATCTTGTGTTATCCTGATTGTATTTCCACAATACTGGAATTGTTTCTTTCTAGCTGTTTGCAAGATTTTCTCCTTGACCTGGGAATTCTGGAATTTGGCCACAATGTTCCTAAGAGTTTCTCTTTTTGGATCTCTTTCAGGTGGTGATTGATGGATTCCTTCAATACTTATTTTGCCCTCTGGTTCTAGAATATCAGGGCAGTTTTTCCTTGATAATTTCATGGAAGATGATGTCTAGGCTCTTTTTTGATCATGGCTTTCCAGTAGTCCCCATAATTTTTTAAAATTGTTTTCTCCTGGATCTATTTTTCCAGATCAGTTGTTTTTCCCATGAGATATTTCACATTCTCTTCCATTTTTTCATTCTTTTGGTTTTGTTTTATGATTTCTTGGTTTCTCAGAAAGTCATTAGACTCTATCTGTTCCATTCTAATCTTGAGACAACTATTTTCTTCAGTGAGCTTTTGAACCTCTTTTTCCATTTGGCTAATTTTGCTTTTGAAAGCATTCTTCTCCTCATTGGCTTTTTGAACCTCTTTTTCCAATTGAGTGAGCCTATTTTTCAAGGTGTTATTTTCTTCAGCATTTTTTGGGGTCTCCTTTAGCAAGATATTGACCAGTTTTTCACGCTTTTCTTGCATCTCTCTCATTTCTCTTCCTAGTTTTACCTCCACCTGTCTAACTTGATTTTCAAAATCCTTTTTGAGCTCTTCCATGGCCTGAGCCCACCAGACATCCACCTTGGATGTCTGGAATACGGAGACCCTGACCTCCACGCCTTTCCCTGATCATAAGTATTGTTCCTCAACATCAGAAATGTAAGACGGCAACATCAGTCCCCCAAGAAAGTAGCTTTCTATGGTCTTATTTTTTTTCCCTTTTCTGGTCATTTTCCCAGCCAGTTACTTGACTTCTGAGATTCCTCTCCACCCCGCCTAGATCCGCCTAGCTAGTGCTTGGGGTCTGAGATTCAAATGCTGCTTCCCAGCCTCAGGGCTTTCCGTGGTGGGAGCGGCTGCTATTCAATGTGAGCTTAAGTTCTGGTGCTCAGGTGGGGGCAGGGCTGCCTCCCAGGCTTAGTTCCCTCAGGGGGTTTATGCGTAGACCTTTGGTAATGGACCCGAGTAGACAGAGCCTCTGCCTGCTCCAGGAGTCCCGGGCCACCCACTGCTGCTGCCTCTGCTGCTCCCTCTGCCTCCCAAGGGGGCCCAAGTAACGGAGACATCCTGCTCCCCTCTCAGCCAGCCCAGAAGTCTCTCTCACTGACCCGTAGCGCCTGTGGGTGGAGGGACCTTCATGGCCCCGGAGATTCCGTCCCTGAAGCCTGCTCAGATTTGCTTCCCTGGGGCCGCAGGGCCAGGGCAGCACAGAGGTGGGCTCCATGTCCAGTGTGCGATGGACCTCTGGGGATGGCTTTCCAGGGCTCTCTGGAATGGAAATCTCTTCCACTGTGGTTCTGCACACCTTGTAGTGCTCCAGAATTTGTGGGGAGTTCTTTTTACAGAAAATATATGGGCTGTGGGTTCGGAGCTAGCATACGTGAGTCTTTCTACTCCTCCATCTTGGCTCCTCCCTATATAACTCTTTTGTTCAACCATTCCCCAACTGATGAGCATTGCCTCAATTTCAAATCCTTTACCACCACCAAAAAGAAAAGAAAAAAACTACTGAATTTCTTTTTTGTACACATAAGTCCTTCATCTTTAATCTCTTTGGGATATAGACCCAGCAATAGGATTGCTGGGTTAAAGGGTAAGTAGCTTGATAGACCTTTGAGCATAGTCAAAGTTGTCTCCAAAATGTTTGGGTCAGTACACAACTTCACCAACAATGCTTAAGTTTTCTTTTTTTGAGATCACCTCCAGAATTTATTATTTTCCTTTGCTGCCATATTAGCTAACCCTAAATAAGGTGGTATCTCAGAGTTATTTTAAGGTTCAATTCTTTAATCAGTAGTGACAGAGCATTTTTATATGGCTATACATAGTTTTAATATTTTTTTCTGAAAAGTATCATATTCATATTCTTGGGCCAATTGGTGAATGGTACCGATTTTTGTAAATTTTGTTCAGTTCACTTTATTTTTGAGAAATTAGACCTTTATCAAACGTAATAAGTGAAAAAAGTAATAAATTAAAAAAAACGCAATAATGTTTTCCCAGTTTCCTACTTTCCTTCTAATTTTGGCTGCATTGGCTTTCTTTGCAAAAAACCTTTTAAATTTCATTGTGATTGAAATAATCCATTGTACTTCCTGTGATGCTCTCTAACTTTTTCTGGTCATACATCCTTCCCTTATCTTATCCACAGATCTAATTTTCTTTGACCTAATTTTCTTATGATATCACCCTTTATGTCTAAATTATTTATCAATTTTGACCTTCTCTCAGCTTTTGTTGTGAGATGTTGCTCTGTATACTTAATTTTTGCCAAGCTAATTTCCAGTAGAAAATGATTTCTTAGTTTGCTTGTTTTTCTATTAATTTATTTTGATCCATATCTTTAATTTCAGGGGTGTTGTGAATTCTATGTTTGGAAATATGTTCCACTGATATAGATTGACAACTTGTTCATCCATGACTAATAGCTATAGATAGTTTCCTAGGAATAATGAGAAGTTATTTGACTTACCTATGATGACACAGAAAGATTGTCTTGCAGCAGCACTTGAACTAACTTATTGAAAACTGGGAGGGCAATCCTCTATTTCCTGTAATGTACTGCCTCTTAAAAATCCCATTCATGTATGAAAAAGTTCGCAGAATAATTTCTAGTAACAAAAATGGGTGATAGATGAAAGTGAGACAGAGATAGAGAGGGAAAGAGGCATAGAGACAGACAAATGGACAAACAATAGATGAGAATGAACAGACAAAAAGATGAGATAGATGATAGTAAATAGGCAGATAGGTGATTGATAATACATAGATTAAAAAGAGATACTCATAAAAAGGGCATATTTATGGCATGGTTCATTTTCTGTCCTAAGCTGCTCATATAATATCTGAAAATTATTTGTTATGAGCATACTTTAGCAATTTTTATTAAAACAAAATAATTTTCTTCTCTTGGACATCATAATATTCATGCAAAATAGCATCACTATCTCAGATTTTGACAGTTGTTACAACTTTTTCTTAATGTAAAGATTTATTTACCTGTTACTTTCACCAATAAATTGTCCTATACCATCACACCTTAAAGAAGCACACACACACACACACACACACACAAGCACATTCTTCCCCACCTGTCTCTTTCAATCTCTGTCCCTTTCTCTCTGTCTCTGTCTCTCTATCTCTGTTTGCTTGTCTATCTGTCTTTCAGTGAGATTTCACCAACTCCCGTGACCTAAATGTGATCTCTATGAAGATGATATGCAGATCTATATATCTGTTTCTGGTCTCTCTCACAAACTATGTCACCAACTACTTGTTGAATATTTCCCACTGGGTATCCCATAGACATCTCCAAGTTAACATGTCCAAATCAGACCTCATTATGCTCCCTAAATCCAAGAAAATTACTGATAAATGCTGATAATGTTACAAGATAAAGACTGATACAAGTGCAGTGACATGATAAAAAGATGGGGGAAAAAAGATGACTTCAACATTTTTCTCATACTTGCTCTTTGTTCTTGTATTACATTTGGTTCTTTGAGTTTTTTTTTCATGTTCCCCTAGTCTAATAATTTGATTTAGTTTATCAAGTTCTCAATGCTACAGAGATTTCAAGACAAGATGGAAGCAAGAGCATGTTATTTGTTTGTTTGTTTCAAATGGAGATCTATAGAGGCATTAGAGAATTTCATTTTAGGAAACTGGTGTAAAGTGAAAGATGTTGTGGAGAGAGTGTGCAATGAGGAAATAGTTTTCTGGCTCTTACAGCTGTTTGGTATTAAAGAAGAAAAGATAAAACAGTTATCAATCTAGCAGCCTTTTACTCAATTCTCACACAACTTGACTTCTTGGAGACTTTTGTCATTGTTGATCACCTTCTCCACCTAACTTCTCTCATGACATGACCCTGCACCCACTTGATTCTCCTATTACATGTCTGCCCACTCTAAGTCTCCTATACTGGATTTTCATCTGTTATACCAACAAAAAATATATGTCTCCTAAGGCTCTGCCTTGATTCATCTTCCTCCTCCCTTTATTTCTCCTCATCCTCTTCCTCTTTTTCATCATTCTTTCCTTATGTTTTCTCACTTAGCTGTCTCACCAACTGCTACATGTTCAATAGTCATCAGAACATTCTTAGATCTATATGTAAAAACGTTAGCCTCTCTCCTTGCCTCCATTCTTGCATGACGAAGTATCTATTAGAAATTTCAAAATCTATAACCAATTGTCACCTCAAATTCAACATATCCAAAACAGAAATCATTGCCTTTTCCCCAAAACTCTTCCCTCTTCTGAACTTCCCTAGCAGCAAAATCCTCCAGACATCCAGTTTCTTAACCTTAGGATCATCCTCAACTCCTCATTGTCATTCATATCACATATCAAAACTCTTGGTAAATCTTCATGTTTCCATTTTCATAACATTTCTCCATTATGTCCACTTCGCTTTCTTCTCATAGTTACCACACAGTTCCAAGGTCCTAATCACGTATAGACTATAACCTCTTTATTTTTTTCCCTGTCTCAAGTCTTTTCTCACTTCAGTTCTTACTTGACACAACTTTCAAGTTGATTTTCTTCGTGCATAGGTCTGATCAATGAGACCCTAACCCCTTAATCAACTTCAGTGGTTTTCTATTCTCTCCAGGATCAAATATCATCCTATACTTTTCATTTTAAAGCTCTTTATAACCTTTCCAGTTTTCTTGTACTTCACTTTTGCTTCTTTATCCACAACTTATAAACCTACTTTCTTCACATATTCAAAAAGAAAATAAATTATTTGATGATATCAAATTCCTAAGGTATATAAAACATTATATTATATAATAATTTAAATTTAAAGCTATTATTGTAGGCAAAAATAGTTATTATAATTTTACAAGAGTCATTTTCATTTTTTTTTGTTGTCTTTTTAATTTGTATTGTGGTCATTTTCTAGGTTGTCTTCCTGTTTCTGTTTATTTGCATCAGTTAATATAAGTCTTTTCATACTTCTCTGTATTCCATTTTTTCTTACAGTAAGGTATGTTTTTTCAAAGTTGTCATTATGAAGGTAAATAACATTATGCAATATTTCTCCTCCACTCTGGCAATACCACTTCTAGAAACAAAGCATTGATATTAATGGACCATGTGTTTAATCCATTGAGACACTTCTGAGGTCCCTACATTATGTTCCATCAAGGATTATCATAGGTTATATGATTTTAGGAGGAGAGAATGAGCGTCGTGATCATGCACTCTGTTTTGGGGGAAATGTGGAGCTACTGGGGAATCTATCATTTGGAGGTGGCCCAAGGAAAATACTTCTGAATATTCTATGGTTTTTTTCTATATTATATCAGCACAACTAACTGCAAAGTCGGTCAATCATCAGACCATTTTGTCCAGAATGCCATTTTGGCAATACCTTTCACAAATATGATTAGATTTTAGACTGAATTTATTATATTAAATGCTAAGTAAATAATTTAAGTCCTGTCATTCTAAAATAAGTACATAACTTCAGCAACTTGATCATCATCTTCTCTTCAAATGTGAATTCATTTGTTAGCAGTTTCCATTTCTTAACACCTTTTTCTGTTATATTGTTTGTTAAAGACTAGTCAGTATCATGTTATAACCAAATGGTTTCTTTAATACATAAAATGAAAGGATGAATGATTTAGAAGTGTACAGGAATTCAGAGGCCAAGTCCAGTTGACACATCACTAGGTATATTATGAAAAGACATTTCACCCATATCTGTTGTGTGTACTTTGGAAGTGAGACAGAGTTGCTCATATCTTATATCTAAAAAAGATAATGCTTTGAAATAAAATATTTTATTTTCACTACTTTTTACTCAGGAATTTCTTAAGGAAATGAATGTCTTTGGAATAACTTTCTTTGGAGAAATAGGTTGGCATAAAGGACAGCATGAAAGATTTAAAATCAGGAAACCATGAGTTCAAATCATGCATCTAACACTAGCTGACATGAGTTCGTGGCTGATGAAAGTCCCTTAACCTCTCAGTTTCCTCATGTGGGAAATAATGCCTATAATACTCATTTCAAAAGGATATTGTGAGACTAAAAAGAGATAATTTATGTAAAACGTATCACAATATGTAAAGTACACCATAAACATCATTAGTGTTATTTTTAAAGAGAAAATACTTTAATTAGCATTAAAAATCCAGAAGTATTCTAACAAAATGGGAGCGTGCAATTTCCCCCTAAAATTTTCATATGTAAATGGAATTTTAGAATTGTGGCTAAAAAAAAGCACATTATTTTGACCTGATGGGACTGCCAAATGATTCACATTTTGCACTTTCAATGGGTGAGTGCCCCCTGGTGGACATTTGTTTAAAAAATCACTTGACTGAGAAGAAAGGTTAAAGGTTTTTGCTTTTGTTAAGGTCATCTGATTTAAAGACAGTTATTTTTCCTGGACATCTTGACTTGACGATGAGGAAAAGTCTGCTGAGAAATTATATAAATATGTTTCTCAGGCTACACAGCTGTTTATAACAATTTACATAGCTTCAAAAACTGACAAAATACATGTATACAGACATAAACATACATGCATATATATGTATATATATATATATATATATACATGCACACACACATATATTCTCATAGACACTGGAAACAAATTAAAAGTAATACATGAATTATCCTTATTCTACAGAGGGAAAAAACTGTTAAATCTTACAGAGTTTAAGTAATTTCTTTACACAGTTAAACCTTTTCCTGATACTAACACTTTTCATTGAGCCTTACTATCTCATCATAGATTCCGAGATTCTTCATTATACAAATAAGAAAACCAAGGTCCAATGTAAGTAAGTGACTTACCAAAATTTTTATTAGTAGTGAGTGACAATGTTGGTATTTAATCCCAAGTCTCCTTAGATCAAATTCAACATTATTTCTACTACATCATACTACCCCCTCGATTACCAAACCATTGAAAACAATGTATAATTTTTATCTTATTAACACTTTTGCATATATGTATCATTTAAGTTAAAAAGATAAAACATTTTATACTTCGGATTTCATATATAAAGTTGGAAGGCACTTTTTGAGGTCCAAACACCTGATTTAACCTCCCTAGATCATGAAATACAGAGAAGTTAAGGAACTTGCCCAAAGTCACAGAAATACTAAACAGATTTCTACCCAGATCCTGATCTTCCGTATCCAAATCAAACATTATTTTTTTCTTCTAGACTGTACCTCTTTAAATTGCAACTGTGTAGACCTGGAATGAATTGTGCTACTTAAATGTGTACCATAGCTATAATTCAGACTCCTCTAATTTCTCTCTGAATCCTGTCGTTAATGACTTACTTCTCTAGGACACACACACATTGGAGCTAGCTATATAATTACAAATAAGAGAAAGTTCTAAAATGTTGATCATGAACTAAATATTGATGTGAATAGCAGCTGATGCACTGAGTTGGAGTGAATGTTTTTACCACAAACACCCAGCTGGGTGGATGATAATGCCAATTTATTGTACAACTGTGGCACAGGGGATTGACAGCTGGCCTTGAAGTTAGGAAGACCTGGTTTCAAGTACTGCCTGTGACACATTGGCTGTGTGAGGCTGGGTGACTCATTAAGACTCAGCATCACTGTGAGTTGCCTCTCAGTGCTCTAGGCAACCCAATAAAAGTAAAACTTGCAGAAACAGAGCCAACTTCTATTTATGGAAAGAGTTGCCTGACCCAGGAGTTCCCTAGATTAACAAAGTTCCAAGTTCTGTTCCTTTCTCTGTCCTATCCTAAAACCGTGGAATAACGAAATCAGAAGAAACAAATTACTCTTCTGTTGCATTCCCCTTAGTATTTAATGTCAAATAAAGGACATGTGTCACTTAGTATTAGTTGACATAGTATGAATGATGTTATGTATTATGGCAATGGGAGGATTTTGTAATTTTATAGAGGTTAACCTCCTAACTTAGCAGATATGAAAATGGGGACATAGAAAGGTTAAATGACATACCCAAAGTAATAAGTAATTATTTAGCAGATTCAGGATTGTAACTTGAGTCCTCTAGCTGTGAAAGGAATCTACTTTCTGTCTTACTATGTTGACTCTTAACCTAGAAATACCAGGCTAAATATATACTTCTGTGAACTGTGAAATAGGATTATGATATATTTTCAAAGTGACTGTGAAATTTATACTGTTAAATGCAAATATTTCCCTTGAAGTATTTTCTCTTCAAAATGGCCTTTAAATGTTATCTTCTTACATTAAAAATAATAATTAGCTAGTTAAATGAATTTTAAGAGGAATTAAGAGGTCATTCAGATCAACTCAACTGATTGATTGATTTCTAAATTGGGAATGACCTGAAAAGTCATTTAGTCAAAATAATCACCATTGGTTGAAATACAAAACATTTAACGATTCAATTTTCATATTGTTACATCTCTAGGAATACATTATTGGATATCTGAGAAGGTAAAGGAGTAAGATAAAAGAAGAGGGCAAAGAGGGTGGAAGGGGAAAAGAGAGCATTCAAGTAAACTTTTGACAGTGTTATGAAGTTGCCTAGGGCCAGCTCTGAGCAGATCTCTTCTGGGGAATTGAGCAAGTAATGAATCAGACTCCTTACTGAGAATATAAAATGAGATAACAAATGAGATTACAAATGAGAATGCATAGAAGCACTTTACAACTTTTAAAGTGCTATATAAATATATAATTGTGGTGGCCATTATTACTGTTATGAATATCTTTTATTATTTTTATCATACTTGGGATCAAATGTGATTTTTCCTCTTCTGTGCAATCTGACCATGTCACTTCCCTTCTCAAAAATCACCAGTGGAACTCTATTGCTTTTAGAGAAAAAATACAAACTTATTATTTTGACATTGAAAACCTTTTTTTACAATCTGGCTCTAATATACGCTCCCAGATCTGTTACACACTCATCCCATTTGTGAGTTGTCTTCAAGCTAAAGTGACCTATTTGCTGTCACTTTATGCATAGAAGGAATTTTGTTGAAAAAACAAAACCTTAAAGTTGTATTTTACTCAACTCAATAACTTTGAATTTTCAGTTTTTTCTTGTAAGCAAGAAAAAAATAAACAGTGGACTATTGTATGCTCTATGTTTACCTCCCAGCCCATCCTGCAATTCTTATTTACTTGAATGTGAGAAGTAACAGAAAAGATATATTTTAAGACACATATGAGCAGAAAGGATTCAGGAAGTTATGCATTTATGACTTACTAAATGGCTTAAGTGTCAACTCCCAGGAAGCAAGTTATATTCTCTTTGGGTATTTTATGATAAGACCTAAAAATGAATCATTAATGGGCTATGATTCATTAAAGAAGAGCCTACTGAAATCAGAGGTCCATTGAAGGATCACTGTATCATTTTCAATCACCTTCTTCATGAATTCTCCACAATTTTTGTCTGGCTACAGTCACAGAGATGCATGAGCACAGAGGAATCAAAGAATATTAAAATACTTATGTAATAGCAAAATTATAAGGAAAAGGAGGAGTTGGAAAATAACTACCTTTAACAGGATGAAGAATGTATAGCTGTAAAGGACCTCAGAAACCCCCTATTCCAATGCTCTTATTTTAAAAGTGAGGGTGTTGAGACCCAGGAAGAGTTAAATGACTTCCTCAAATAAACATTGAAGTCAAGAAATGAAATGGACATCTTACTGCAAAGCCAGTCCTCCCTCTACTATACCATGTGTCTGAGCATGCTTTCTTGTCCACTAGTCAAAGCACAGAATTACAAGAAATTGTTTATAACAGAGCTGAATGTGTTTTATTGAATTTTTTTGTTTTTATAATATTTGCAGTCTCCAACATATTTCTCTTTCTTCATGCCTGGAAAATCATTATTAAAAACAAAAAAAATGAATAACCAAAAGAGGAGAAAATATATAAACCTTATTTTCAAATTGCCTTTCTTTCATATTTGAAGGTTTTCCAGCCCTTTTTTTTTTTTTTGGACAACAGCAAAATTTGTTGCTGTTACTGAAGTGGTTCAATTTAGTGACTTTACCTCTAAAAGTCTGATGATCAGTTTGTTTTGGCTGTTGTTTCTGAAAAGTATTTATCAATTCTGTCAATCAACGCTTTCTCTATATTTAGAACTTCTGATAATTATCTTGACTCATTTCTTGCATTGTTACATCTAGGATTTTGTTATGGTTTTGTTTTAGTCATGTTCTTTTGAGAGACCTGATCTTTGTGATGTGTGTGTGCATCCTCTCTTCAAGATGCTTTGCATCTTGTATTCTTGTATTTGCATCTTGTGTGTATTCTTTTTAGTGTTTTTTACCTTTTAATGTCTTTAACCAAATTTTACATGGTTATTGTTTTTATGGTCTAAGTATCTTTCACTTCTTCAGGGAGAGAGGCCATCATGAACAAATAAATTGTTTTAAATTCTTTCTTCAAAATAATATTCTGCATTGAAAGCTCTCTATGTTTTTTATTTCATTTTTCATGATTTATTTTTTCACTTGCTTTAATGTCTTCCTTAGAATTTTCTGTTTTCTAATCTCTACCTTTTGGCTTCCCAAGCTTCCTTCATTTCCAGCTAAAATCCTACCTTAAGTAGCAAGTCTTTTCTGCTCCCCTTCAATTATATATATATATATATATATATATATATATATATATATATATATATATATATATATATATATGTTATTTACATGAAGTCATTTGCATGATGCCTCCCTCGTTACAATGAAAGGTACCTGAGAGCAGGAATAGTCTTTAGACTTTCTTTGTGTCCTTACTTAGTACATTGCACATTGCATGGAACATATTAAGGGATAAATAAATCTTTATTGACTACCTGAAAGTGGCTGGAGTCATGAGATTTTGTTATTGTTATTCATGATCTCTCAGGGGTTTGTACGATTCTGTCTTTCATCATTGATGAACATATATTAATTAAATTATTGTATTATTGTTATTATATTTATGCTATTATATTAATAATATATTAGTGATATATAATAATAGCAGTTTATTATTATATTAATAATATTGTATTGTTATTATATTTATGCTATTATAGTAATAATATATTAGTGATATATAATAGCAGTATATTATTATATTAATAATATTGTATTCTTATTATATTTATGCTATTATATTAATAATATATTAGTGATATATAATAATAGCAGTATATTATTATATAGTATAATTATTATACTAATATAATACTAATAATATACTAATATTATTATATTAATAATATTGTATATTATATTATAACATTATAGTAATATATTATTTATATTATATATCAACTTGTTAATGATATATAATATCAATAATAATATTAATCATATTGATTAATTTCCTTTATATTGTGATATTTACTAATTATGCTTTTACTTTCTCCTTTGGTTTTGTTCATTCTTCATTTTGATTCATATTCTTGATGTTGGTTTATCTGTCTACTAGACTTTTTTTTTTGATAACTTTGAATTTTTATTACATTTTTTGTCACCTACTATCTGATCTCTACTATTTTATTGGCATAAAGCCACCCTAAATTTGGACTGAAGTGTTCCCTCAGTCTCCTGAGACGAGGGGCACATGAGATTTGCTTGCTTGCTCCCTTGTACTAAGCAACATCCAGGGCAGGGAAATAGGCACACTTTGGTTTGCCATGAACTTTCAGACCTTAGACAACTGTCAGAAATGGCATGTAACCAGATCCTTAGTTTCTTCCTCTATTCCTTTCCTATATTAAGGTAGTTGGGCAGAATCAGCATCTTCAGCTTATTGAGGTTACTGTTTAAAATACAATCTGGTGAAATGGATTAGATAAGACTAGATCAGAAACAAGCAAACTTATCAGCTTAATATAAGATAATCTTGATTATATGAAGTACTTAGAAAAGATAGTTAGAAAAAATAGTATACAAAAGAAAATGAAAAGAGACTTGTTTAAAGAAACATTTTACACCCTATTGTACAAGAGGTAAATATATATATATATATATATATATATATATATATATCACTTTAATATTAAAGATCAGATCACATGAATTTTTTTTTAAAGTTGACCAGAATAATATCAAATATCTTACAGTGACTCAGGTTAAGAAATTTTCACTTAAAAAAATCAATGCAACTAGAAAAACAAGAAGTGTTGATTTTTTTCTTTTTTCCTTTTATTTACTTTTTTTAATGTTTTACAATCACTACCATAAAACTTAGATTTTTACCCCCCTACATCTATTCCCCACAACCCCCCCTTCCTCCCCAAGATGGTATACAATTCTATATAGGATCTACATATAGTTTCCTGTTGAATACATTTTCACTATAGTCATACTATGTAGACAAACTAAAATAAATGGAAGAAACTATATAACAAGTCGAAACACAATGCACTAAAACACACACACACACACACACACACAGAAATATGATCTGCTACATTCTGTGAATGAATTCCATAGTTCTCTCTCTCAGTGTGGAAGGCATTTTGCCTTAGAAAAGCACTGGGAATTTTTTTTTAAGCTCTTGCATTATTCCAAAGTTCCAGGTCTACCAGAAAAAAACTCTCACATACTGTGCACAAAGTTCTCCTGGTTCTGCTCCTTTTGCTCAGCATCAGATCATATAAGTCCTTCCAAGCCTCCCTGAAGTCTTCTTGTTCATCATTTCTTATGGTGCAATAGTACTCCATTACGTTCATGTACCATAATTTATTCAGCCATTCCCCAATTGATGGGCATCCCTTTGACTTCCAGTTTTTGGCAACTACAAATAGTGCTGCTATAAATATTTTTGTACTTGTGGGACCCTTTCCCATTGTTATGATCTCTTGGGGTTACAGTACTAGCAGCAATATTGCAAGGTCAAAGGGTATGAACATTTTTGTAACCCTTTGGACATAGTTCCAAACCATTCTCCAGAATGGTTGGATGAGCTCACAGCTCCACCAGCAATGAATTAGTGTTCCAACTCTCCCACATCCTCTCCAGCATTTCTCATTTTCTTGTTCTGTCATGTTTGCCAATCTTATAGGTGTGATGTGGTACCTCAGAGTTGTTTTGATTTGCATCTCTCTAATCAATAGTGATTTTGAGAATTTTTTCATATGATTATAGATATCTTTAATTTCTTCCTCTGAAAATTGCTTGTTCAAATCCTTTGACCATTTATTAATTGGGGAGTGACTTGTATGGTTACACATTTGAGTCAGTTCTCTATATATTCTAGAAATGAAGCCTCTTTCCCCTAGATTAGCCATAAAAATTCTTTCCCAATTTACTACATCCCTCCAAATTTTGGTTGCATTGGGTTTGGTTGTGCAAAAACTTTTTAGTTTAATGTAATTAAAAGTATCCATCTTGCATTTAATAATGCTTTCTATCTCTTATTTAGTCAAAAATTCTTCCTTTCTCCATTAATCTGATAAATATGGTATTCCTTGCTCTTCCAGTTTGTTCATGGTATCAATCTTTATACCTAGATAGTATACTCATCTGGACTTTATTCTTGTGCATGGTGTAAGGGAGGGGTCTATGCTTAGTTTCTGCCACACAGTTATCCAGTTTTCCCAGTAAGTTTTTTCAAACAGTGAGTTCTTATCTCAGAAGCTGGGGTCCTTGGGTTTGTCAAACAGTAGGTTGCTATATGCCTTCCCTATTGTGTCTTGAGTGCCAAGTCTACTCCACTTGTATACCCTTCTGTTTCTTAGCCAATACCAAGTGGTTTTGATAGTTGCTGCTTTATAGTACAATTTGATATCTGGCAATACTAGGCCACCTTCCCTAGCATTCCTTTCCTTTAGTCTTTTTGATATTATGGACCTTTTGTTCTTCCACATGAATTGTGATATTATTTTATCTAGCTCTAGAAAATAATTATCTGATAGTTTTTTTGGTATGTCACAAAATAAGTAAGTTAATTTAGGTAAAATTGTCATTTTTATTATATTAGCTCAGCCTACCTATGAGCAACTGATGTTTTTCCACTTACTTAAATCTCACTTTATTTGTGCAAAAAGTGTTTTGTAGTTGTGTTCATATGGTCCCTGGGTTTGTTTTGGTAGGTAAACTCCCAAGCATTTTGTAATGTTTACTCTAGCTTTAAATGGAATTTCTCTCACTATCTCTTGCTGTTGGACTTCGTTGCTGATATATAGGAATGCAAAAGATTTGTGTGGGTTGATTTTGTAACCTGCAACTCTTCCAAAGTTGTTTATTATTTAAAGTAATTTTTTACTTGAATCTCTGGAATTCTCTGAGTATACATCTGCAAAGAGTGATAACTTAGTTTCTTCTTTGCCTATTGTTACTCTTTAATTTCTTTATCTTGTCTAATTGCTACAACTAATATTTCTAGTACCATATTGAATAATAGTGGTGATAATGGATATCCATGGTTCACCCTTGATCTTATTGGAAATGCATCTAACTTGTCCCCATTGCGTATAATGCTTGCAGAAGGTTTTAGTTGGATACGGTTTATTATTTTATAGAAAGTTCCCTTTATTCCTGTGTTCTCCAGTGTGCTTAGTAGGAATGGGTGTTGTATTTTGTCAAAAGCTTTTTCTGCATCTATTGAGATAATCATGTAGTTTTTGTGAGTTTTGTTGTTGAAATGATCAATAATACCGATAGTTTTCCTAATATTGAACCAGCCCTGCATTCCTGGCATGAATCGCACCTGATCATATTGTATTATTCTCGTGAAAAGATGCTGTATTCATTTTGCTAAAATGTTATTTAAAATTTTTGCCTCTATATTCTTTAGAGAAATTGGTCTATAATTTTCTTTCTCTGTTTTGTCTCTTCCTGGTTTAGGTATCAAAACTATATTTGTATCATAGAAAGAATTTGGGAAGATGGCGTTGTTTAAGTATTCAACCCCATATACTTTACACTTATTCCCTCTATGTATATCCCTTTTATGTTTCGTAATAGATTCACAATTCTCAAGATTAACAGGTATCAGCTTCCCTTATGGGGACGTAAACAGTTTTCCCAAATTGAGTCACAAGTTTTTTTTCCCCCTTGTTTACCTTTTTATGATTCTCTTGAGACCTGCATTTGAAGATTGAATTGTCTATTAAGTTCTAGTGTTTTGTCAGGAAGCTCTGGAAATCCCCTATTTCGTTGAATGATCTTCTCCTTGCCTGAAATGTTATGCTGAACTTTGCTGGGTAGTTAATCATTGGTTGCAGTCCCAACTCCTTTGCCTTATAGAATATTGGATTCCAATTCCTTCCACCTTTTAATGTAGAAGCTGCAAGGTCCTGTGTAATCCTGACTGTAGCTCCTTGATATTTAAATTGTTTCTTTCTGGCTGCTTGTAATATTTTCTCCTTCACTTGATAGCTCTGGAATTTGGCAACGATATTTCTTGGGGTTTTGAGTTTGGGATTCCTTTCAAGAGGGGAATGGTGGATTCTTTCAATGACTATTTTGCCCTCTGAATCTAGCACTTATGGGCAGTTTTCCTTGATGATTTCCTGGAAGATATTGTCCAGGCTCTTTTCTCCATCATGGGTTTCTGGCAGGCCAATAATTATTAAGTTTTCTCTCCTGGATCTATTTTCCAGGTCAGTTGTTTTTCCAATTAAATATTGTACAATTTTCATTCTTTAGATTTTGTTTGACTGATTCTTGCTGTCTCTTTGAGTCATTAGTTTCTCCTTGCCCAATTCTAATCTTTATCAAATTGTTTTCTTCAGTTAACTTTTGCATCTCCTTTTCCATCTGTTCAATTTTTCCTTTTAAGGAGTTATTTCCTCCAGTTAATTTTTGTCTTTCCTTTTCCATTTTTCCAATTTTCCCAGTTAGGTTTTGTGTTTCCTTTTCCATTTGACCAACTGTTCCTTTTAGGCAGGTTTTTCTGCAATTAATTTTCATACTTTCCCATTTGTTCAATTTCCTTTTCAAAGAGATGTTCTCATCAGTGAATTCTTTTTTATAATTTTAAAATCATTGGCCAGTTTTTCTTCTATTTTCTTCTTTCCCTGTTCCAGGAGAACTGTTTGTGCATGACAGCAGTTCACAGTCCCTTCTGAAGTTTCAGATGGAAATATATTCTCAGTACTGACTTCTTTGGTATTTGTTTTTTTGGTCTTTATCTCCATAGAAAGATTCTATTTTTTTCATGAATATTTTGATTTTTTTTTTTTATTGTTGATGTTGTGGCTTCTGGTTCTTTCAATTAGAAGCTACCGAACTTTGTATTGAGCTGATGTGTGAAAAAGCTAAGAGCAAGTTTTTGTTTTGTGTTTCCCTGATCAGCCCTGAGGTTAGCTTCTTAAGTGTGGGGGAGGAGTGGTCTGGTCATGGCAGATTTCCTTAACTGAACTGAGGCAAATTGAAGCTCAAGGGTGGTGATCCCAGCTTCCCTATTGTCTTCCTGTTTTCCCCTGGAGTGTTGAGGAATGCCTAGATGCTAGTGGGGCTCCTTTCCTGGTGCTGAGGCTTGCCTGGATCCTCTGTCCTTCTGGTTTACCTCTGCAGCAGTAGGAGGAATCTCCCTTAGCTGTTTTCCTAGCCTCAGGTGTTATGAGAGTATTTGCCCCCTCTGCTGTTCCCACTGATCCAGGATTTTGGGGGGAAATATTTTATGGTTCTTTCATTATCATCGGGGGGGAGGAGAGAGCATTTACTGATCACTATGCCATCCTAGCTCTCAGATGTTCAAGGAGGTGACTTACCGATGTTTAATCTGCAGGCTGAAAGTCTTAGGAGCTGCTGCACCAACATCTGGTGTTCACATGCTCTCATTGGCTTGGCTCTGCTGGTTTCCCACCCTTGGGTGCCACTCTGCTGGTTCTGCCCGCTGCTCTCAGGTTTTCAGGGGCCCTTCCACTTCGCTGTGCTGGACACTGTGCACTGTGGACTCAACCCCGTGGAACAGATCCTTCCCATGGACTTTTCAGTCTGTCCTGAGCTCTGAATTTGCCACAGTCTCTCTCCCACTGGATTCCATACTTCCAAAATTTGGTGAGATTCTCCTTTCAGATGTATCTGAAGGAGTTTGTCCAAGAGCTTAGATGAGTTGTTGCTCCCACTCTGCCATCTTGGCTCTGCCCAAGAAGTGTTGATTTTAGGGAAAAAATGTACCAAATGCTTCTGAATAATGCAGCTAGATGACATACTGGATAGAGTGCCTGGTCTGGAGTGATGAAGATCTGAGTTCAAACTTGGTTTCACACACTTACTAGTTGTGTGACCCTGGAAAAGCCTTTCAATCTATTTCTCTCAGTTCCTTTATCAGTAAAATAGGGGTGAATAATTTTCACACCTCCCTTGTAGCACTGTTGTGGGAATCAAATGAGAAATAATTGTAGTGTGCCTGGAATATAGCAAAATCTATATAAATATTAACTAATAATAATAGCCAAGTTAGATGGGGAACTAACAAAAATATAAAACACCAAAAGTCATTCTTCATTTGTTAAGAGATATGAGCAAATAATTCTCAAAAGTAGTGCTTCAATTTAATGATAATTAATAAAATGCAAATCAAAAGAATTCCAAAGTTTCATCTTATGCCAAAAAAATTCTCGAAAATGACAAAGTATGGGAAGAATCAATTTTTGTAGGGGGACTGGAAAGTCAAGTTCTCTACTGCACTATTGGTGGAACTATCAATGGTGTCAATTGTTCTGTAAAACAATATAGAATTGTCCAAAGAAGGTGATCAAAATGCCCATACCCTTTGAAAAAGAGATCCTATTAATAGACATATACTCCAAAGAGATCAACAATAGAAATATCTAATATAATTCAAAATATTTTAACAGAATTTTATAATACCATATTTTTAGAAATAAAGTCTACATTCACTGATTGAAAAATAACTAAAAAGTCTGAAACATAATAGAATATTATGACTACTTAAGAGTCAATAAATATGAGCAATTCAGGGTGGCATTGGAAAACATATAAGTGGTTGCAAAGGGAAATAATAAGAAGTAGGAAATATGTACATAGATGAATGTATGTACATATATATATATATATTTGTATAAAAACCACTAATTTTTGTCTGTCTCAGTATTTTTATTTCTTAAATGGAGATAATAATAACACCTGCCTCCCAAATTATTGTGAGGATTGGTTGAGGTGATTTCTCTAAATCACCTTGGAAACTTTACAGTATAATATAAAGTATTTTATATTGCTAGTTGTTAAATCCATTCTCAAGGCCAAATCATAATTATAACCAAACTTAGACCCCAGAAATAGATATACAAAATGCAGATTTGTTCCTTTTTCACAGAGGTAATAGAGTATGGAAGTGGAACACACTTGGAATTAATGGAAATGTTCATTAGTTCTACTAAACTACTTTTCCTTTCCTTTTTTAAGATTTCTTTTTAAATAAAAAAAGACTACAAATAACAGATGAGGGAGATGTGTGTGTGTGTGTGTATTTCCTAATGAATAATAACAAAAGTGTGTGCATGTATTTCTTAATGAACAGAAACAAAAGACTTCCTGTAGTTAAACAATATGTTAGCCAAGACCACATTACATTGGCTATTGCATAACTGCAGTTCTTTGCTTTACAAAGAAGTGTGGTGAAGCTTAAGTCTTTCTTTCCACTCTTCTTGAAGGCTAAGCTTGATCATTACAATTCCACAGCATTCAGTTTAATTGTCTTTCTTTAAAGGAAAGAAAAACAATCACAAAAGAATCAAATATTTACATTTTTAAAACACTCTGGGAATACATTTAAGAAGACCAGGACCTTTTCCCTTTAAGCAAATGGAGTATTCTGATTGGCAAATACAATTGTCAGTAAAACAAAAAAAATGTTTCCCTGCCCTGATTTTGGCCTTTCTCAGTTCATGCTCTGGAATACATTGGCATAATTCACTAGAGAAAAAAGATCTTCCTTACCCAGTTTTAGTTTCTCTCCTCAGAACTGCTATTACACTTCTTTTCTCATATGCTCAGAATCTGTAAATTGGGTACAATTATATCTAAACGTAAAATGGTAGCTACCTCACAAAGTTATACCAGAGAGGAAAGGTTACACTTTATGAAAAGTGTTTTGAAAAATTTAGAGTTGTTGCTGTTCTTGTTCTTTTCCTCTTCCTTATAGGCTTCCTCCTACTCCTTCTTCATCTCCCCTTTTTTTTCTTCCTCTCTTTTTTCTTTCATTTTTTTTTCTTTCTTGTTTCTTCTCCCTAGCTAGGCAATACATTCCCTAGAGATAGGGACCAAGTCTTATAACTCTTTGTCTCCCAGACTGTAGCTAGTATTGTCTTACATATAACAGTTGGCTGATAATAATTTTTGTATTGATCTAAATATTTAAAACATTAATTTTTGTTCATTGATCAGTTGTTCAATCATGCCCAACTCTTCATGATCCCAAGGACTGTACCGTCCTTCTATCCTCTACTATCTCTTTTCCTGAAGTATCTCCAAGCTCATGTTCATTATTTCCATGACCTCATCTACCAACTCCTCCTCTGCTATTCCCTTTTGCTCTTATCTTTAATCTTTCCCAACATCAGGGTCTGTTTCCAATGAGTCCTATCTTCTCATTATGTAGCCAAAGTATTTAAACTTCAGCTTCAGCATTTGACCTTCCTGTGATTAGGTATTGACTTATTTGTTCTCCTTGCTGCCCAAGGAACTCTTGAAATCTTCTCCAGTACCAAAATTTCAAAACAACAATTCTGCACCACTTAGTTTCCCTAGTAGTCCAATTCACGCAGTCTTACATTGCTACTGGAAAAACCATGATTTGACTTTATAGATCTTTGAAAGCAAGCAGTTGTCTCTGCTTTTTTTCATATGTATAATGGTAATTAAAATGGGAAAAATTTTTTTTGCCATTATTCAATAGGCCTATGTGTCCTGTTTAAATCACATGGAAGTCTAAGTCACATGTGGTGGGAGAATCTTGCTGAGCAGGTGGGACAGGAAGGATGGAACGCATCTGGGAAGAAGTAGGTCAGGTTGGTCAGTACTGAGAAGGACACAGGGAAGCAGATATATTCATCCTGATTTTGTTTGGAGATGCATTTTCCAAAGTGATTAGTTAAAAGCAAGACCTGAGAGAGTAAAGAGGAGTACAAAACAGTTGTGCTCTGAAACAAGAAGTTAGGGTTGGTTCTAGACATAAAGCAGACAGACTTGCATAGTGTCAAAAAAGGGAGTTGAATGAAACATTAAAACATGTAGTAGAAAACGATTATCCTGAAAGTGTGTGAGAAATTAACTAGAAATGAAGAGACCAATTAAGAAAACCCAGGTTCAGAAACTTGAAGATACCTAATATGTGTAAAATATTTTGACAAAATTAATAAACAGAGATCTTGGCTCCACTTAAAGGTGAATTATAGTACAGAATTTATATTTAGAGCTATTATCAACCTTTAAAATCATCTATTCCATGAGTTCCTAAGCTTCTTTTACATAATGGACCCCTTTGGCAATTTAGTAAAACTTATGAACCCTTTCTCAAAATAATTTTTATTTGTATTAAACAAAATAAATAGAATTTCAAAGGAAATCATCAATACTAAAGTAGTCATTTTATTTTGAACATTATTTTATGCGTATGCTATAATAATTTATGTGTATATGAATATGCATATATGTATAATACATGTGTGTATATATGCAGATATGCATATATAAGCATAAAAATAAGGGTCAGATTAAGAATTCCTGTTTCAGGTTAAATCCCTGGTTTTACAAATGAGAGAACTGAGATACTGAGAGGGGATATGATTTTTCCAAAGTCATATAGCTAGCAGGGCCAGGATTCAAGTATAGGTCCTGGTATTCTAAATCTAGGAATTGCATTTCTTTACTACTCTAAGACATACCTTTTTCCTTTCCTCACCATTTTGGAAAAGGCTCCTAAAAGAATTAAACTCATTACAAGAGTTTAGAGAAAAGAATTAACTGGTTGTTTCCTAGAAAGTATTCCTTGGTAAAGCACTGTGGGAGACTACGAACTGCTTATATGCAGCAATCTCTTGGATTGAAAAACAAAGTGAGTGTACTAACAAATACTTTTATTTTGTTTACTTTTTTTAATCAAATGGAGGGATTCAGTTTTTTTCTAAGTCAATTCAAGTGTTTAATCAGAGCTTATTCATTTAGTCTCACCAGTTAATGTACTGGCACTGTGATTTATCCCACCCTCGTGTCTTGAAGGAATTATTACATCTTGGAATGCATTGTAACTGCACAATGATCAGATTATTTAACTGAGGAAGATCACTATCTATTTATAGAACCCTTTGACTTTAAGTGTTGAATTTTCTCATTAAAGAAAGGAGAGTAGGGAAGGCACAGCAAGGGAAACCTCCTGGAAAGATGAATGGAAGATTCTGAGCATAGGAGAGATATGTACCACCTCAGAAGCCTAAGAATGAGATTTGAACTAAGTTCCTCTGAAGACTCGAATGGCAAGACCAGGATGTGTGTGCTAATGTGGAACAGTATGCATTTGACTTCATGGCTCTATTGAGAATGCATGTCTGGTTTGTGGAAAGCTGGAAATTGAATACAGATATGGGAAGACTGGGGACGAAATGGATTTTTAGGTGTTTGCAACTGAGATACTGTAGAACTCCCATTAAGCTCCATGCTGTAATAATTAAGGCATTTCTTTGAACTAGTATCAAAACTTAAGCAGCTCCAGAGAACCTAGAGAAGGAATTAGGAACTAATTACATTAAAGCAGTGAAGATTTTGTATGTTGGTAGCTTCATATTATTGTTTCTTGAAAATGGTGAAGGCAAATACAATAAGGAAGGATCAAAGGAAGCTAACCTAATTCTCCTGGATCACTGTTCTACTATTTACAGGGCTAAAAATTAAGAGTTTTCAAGCATTGGAGATTCCTTAATTTGGATGGTTTTGGTTTAATTTGACAATTTCCATATATATAAACATTTGACCTAGAATGACCTTGGCCAAAATAGAGCCCATGAACCAGTATCTACGACAAAGAATGAATTTTCCTGAGTGGCAAAAAAATCAATTTAGAAATGATAAAAAAAGAAAAACACAATGCAAAGGAAGTTTTGCCAAGTATGGATGAAAGAAAAAAGAGAGATGTGATAAATAAAACCAAATAAAATCTGATCAACCTTATTTTGGGTCACTTTTTAAGTAATTTTCCTTTCTGTCAAGGGCAACATTGATATTTTGATCAAATAATCTACTCAAGAACTACATCTTGAGAAATTAAATGAGTTGTATTTCAACTTATTTTTCCTTGTGTAGCATCAGAATTCACATCTAAGCACCCTTCCTCTACATTATCTAACATACTTGCTTATGCCTTATAGGATATAATTTCTATGGTTATTCTACAGTAATCACCTTTAAAAGACAATTAAGGGCTCACTAAATTAAGAGTTTTAATATTATTTTTATTGCTATACCACAATTGTATACGCTCTACCATGCCCAAAACTCAAGGTAAAAGTTCTATTGTGATAATCAACTCATTCCTCAAAAGACTGAACATACTTTAATAAATTCTATAAAGTGACTCAAGAACCACTTTATACACATGAGATTATATATATATATATATATATATATATATGTATCTTTACTAACCTTAAAACACTATATAAATGTCAACTATTATTAATAGTAGTATTATTACTTTTCATCAAAATCATTTAGTAATAGAGACATCATAAGGAGTTTGATTTAAAGTCAAAACAGCTGAGTTCACATCCCAATTCTATTGCTTATTCATAACTCCACCTAGATTCCAAATAGGTTAATGGACCATTATAAAAGATCAGAATTTGAAGAACCATGGAACTTCAAATCTAAAGGAGATCTCAGAAGACTTCCAAGTTTAACCTTTTGCCTAGTGCATGAATGATTCCTCCTACTACATGCCAGAAAGTCATCAGCTTAAATCTACTTCAAGAACTCATGTCAGTGATGTCATAAAAATCACAATGTCATAAAGAATTTTGAAATCTTTATCAATTTAGATGAATGAAATTTGGGCAGAAATAACTGCCCTATTTTCCTTTTGAATAAATTAAAGAATGTTCTTCCTTGTACTGAGCTAGAATATACTATCTTGCATGTAGCTTTTGGACAAAATCCACTAGCATGAAACTCTCTTCATTGGTGGAGATTGGTTACTCAATGTTCCCTGTCTGTCTGAGCGTCACAGTTCATGAGAGCTTGGGAGAAGAGAGAGCCTGGTCTGATATTCAGCTTCAAGAAAAACGACAGAGTTTCAGATTCTTCTAATACATGAAGAGAGAGAAAAACTCTGAAACTATCATGTGGAACAGTCAGCACTTCAGTCATATTCTTATCCTGACCTTAATATACTAGATATTTGAGGGAATTTCCTCCCCACCACTCTCCTCTCTCTCTCTCTCTCTCTCTCTCTCTCTCTCTCTGTTCCCACTCCCTGATTGAGCTAACATCTCAATCTCAATGGGATAATTCAATTAATTGCTCTATTTTGTCTGCCATATTCTTAGTTCTGTACCTTCTCTGATTTCTATTATCAATTTGTAGAAATGTATTTGTTGGGTATTCACCATACCTTGGATATACAGCTTGGAACACTCCTCCCCCATTAAGTGATCATGACAGCAACTTAAACCTAAAGATATGTCCACTAGGTTAACAAAATATAAAGGAGCCGATAGATGTAATTATAACCAGGCTCCCTTTCTCTGAGGTGAGCAAAGTGACCAGCCCCTTGTTCCAACCTTGTGCTTCCCCTCCTGGCAAGAATCAAATTCTTCTCACCAATAGGGGGAAAAAACCAAATACATAAACACACCCCTTACACATAGGTGCCACTGTAAAACCAATGAACAAAAAGGTCAGAAAGCCATTGAGATATGTCCAGGGGAAAAAAAAAATGGGGAATTCTAGTGTTGATACTGTCAGACTGAACTCAATTGTCTGTGCCTAGTCTGGATCTAGTTTTGTCCTTTCTTCCCTTCCCCCCTCCTCTCCTTCCTTTTTGTTCCATTTCTTCTTATTTCCTTTCCCTCCCCTCTCATGTCCTCTCTTTTCTTCCCCCTTATCCTTGTCTCTCTTCCTTTCTTTCTTCCTTCCCCCCTCCCTCCCTCCTTTTCCTCCTCCTCCTCCTCCTCTTCTTCTTCTTCTTCTTCTTCTTCTTCCAAAGAATAAGACTTCATCTTAACTTACAGGTTTTATGGTTGAAAGCAAGAACTTCATGTTTCCCAAACATATTTTTAGAATGTTAAATACAAAGAAGATTTGGTTTTGAATTTAAGGATAACGTTGTGCTTGAGGGCAGAGAAGCAGATGTGCAAGTCCAATTATATCTTTAGCCTTTTCCGACTGTTCTGCTCAATGTGATTTTCTTTTTAGTTGTCTTTCACATAGTATCTTGCCTTTACCAGAAGGGCCATAAAGCCTATTCACATAAAGGATGGAAAAGTATCTAATAAGAATTATAGACATAGTTTTTTTTTTCTCCTTTCTATAAAAAATTAATTGTCTTTAATCACGCAAAAATCATAAGTTTTCCTATGAACTTACATTCCAAATACAAAGGATGTAAGAAATTAATGGGCCAGTATATGAAGCTTCAATCATTAAAACATATGACTGGGGAAATATGTAATTGTGTACTATACAATGAGCTAGACTCTCCCCTGGTTTATAGTTGAGTTTTTTTTTTTTCACACAATGCTGAAGAAACTAGTTTTTTAATCATTCTCTCAGTCAATTGTCTATATGTTGCCAAAAAGCAAATTGACATACTTTTCCAGACGTTGGATTAAAGTGAACAATTCAATAAAACATACTGTTAGAGGTTCATATAACAGCAAATAAACAAATGCACCTAGAATCTAAGCTCCTTCATAGTAGGTGCTTTAAGAATATGTGGCTGACTGACAAGAATTCGAAATCTTTATTAACTCAACATGGATTTTACCAGAAATTAACCATGCTAGTAAATAGTTTTAGGAAAATGAAAAGGGGTGTTTGCCAAAGGGAAAAAACATAAAATGGAACCCACTTTTCTTGAAAAATAGAAGGGACCAAAGGATAAAAAACAAACAAGCAAAAAAAACAAACCCAAAGATCTTTCTACAGAGTTAGACTGCATTATATACCCAGGAATACAAAGTCTAGACAAGATATGTTTCTTGCCCTCACACTAGGTTACATCTACAGGTTGGCAAAGGGATAAGACACAAAGCCAGATGACCATAATCACAGCTGAGCAGTGCTATAGATCAGTCAGTCAATCAACATACATTTAAGTGCCTATTACATTCCAAGCTCTGTGCTAAATGCTAGATATAGAAAAAGGACTTCATTTTTCATAGTTTCCTTTTGAGGACTCTATTATCATCTCACATGTCAAATTCTCATTTTCATACTGTGACAATGAATATAAATAATATTCTAGGAACAAGGGTGAGTCCGTGCTATATATTTAACCTCTTAATCTCACAACATATCTCTGGCAAGGAAAAGAAGTGACATTAAATTCCATCCAATCGTCTGTCACCTTTGAGAAAAGCAATGTTCTTTATTGTACCAAAGTACCAGAAAAGCCAGGACCAATCCAAGAATCTGCCAAGAAAGGAAAATTACCAGGTGTTTAGATGGCAGACATCCATGGAATAACGTTGAATGAATAAAGACGAATGGTGAAACATTTGGTTTGAAGTTCATTCAAGAAAAATTTAAGCCAGACTACCCCTTGAAATATAATTTAATCTGTTCATTTTGCTCTAGTTAACCTTTACTTTCAAAAACATGCACTGAACAAACAGGAACTATGTATAATATTAAGAAAACATATGGAAAGGCTCAAAAGTGTCAGACTTGTAACTAAGCAAACATAATGCTCCCCCTGAACACAAATTAAACCTGGAGAGACTGTTAAATCAAAAGCCATAAAAAATAGGAAATATACTTTAGGCAAAGAGAAAGATAAGACAAATAGAATAAGATAAAAGAGCACGACAGTTGTCCATCCTCTCAAGAAGGTATATCACTAAAAGCATATTTTTTCACAAAAAGGATAAAACGGATGCAAATCTGCAAGAGGAAATGAGGTGATATCAATGAATATGGAGGAAATCTTTTTTAGTTCTCAGTGGGGAGTCAGATCATAAGAGGACCATGTACCATCAAGGAATAAAAACAATAATCAGTGACCCTATAGAACTCTCTTCTTTACTGCTAGTGGACAGTTATGTGATACAAATGATGGTGGTTTCCTCATCTGCCCAGGAAACTGTCCAATATTATTTTCTAAAGAAATAATCATATCTCATTCATGTGTATTAAAGAGCATGTCAAGCAACTGTCTGTTAAAGCAGTGGCTCCTAATATTTCCTCATTGTGACACAAAATTCGACAGCATTGAGTTCTTATGCCCCTAAGGCTAAAACAGCTAATAGAATGGGGAATTTACCTATTCCAATTGCATGAGGAACTCCTTGGTGAAGACTCATGTTCTATTAATGAAAACCAATGCCTTCTCTGTAATGTATAGTCTTACGGGGTTATCTGGATATTAAGAGATTATATAACTTGCCAATGGTAACCTAGACAGTGGGGTGTCAGAGATGGTTCTTGAACCCAGTTGTTTCCAGATCTAAGACTAGTCCTATATTCCGATATACTATGCTGCCTCTGGCTGGTCCATACATTTATCGACATCTATTATACCTATAATTTAAGAAACTGATGAAACAACTTGAGAAAAAGTTTTATAAACTTGATGAAACAGGGAAGATGGCCATGTTCTTTAGTTAAAAGAGTTTGGTTTCTGAGACTGAGAATCTCTTGTTATGGAGATAAAAGGTCTCTGTTTTAAATGTCTAGACTTTTTTTCTGGTTACTAGGGGTTCTATTTTATTTTTATTTTTTAATTTGTTTTGCTTTTCTGTAGAAGTTGGAGGAGAAAATAATATATATATATAATATATGTTTGCATGTGTGTGTGCATATATGTATATATATATATATATATATATATATAGTATAAGACAACATGACAGCACCACATCTTTTACAAGAGAAATAAGACAGGTAGGTTTCAAATGATCCAGAAGCTGTAGATAATGCTGACCAAAACTGAATAGAATCCACATCTATACATCCAAAATAGTGAGAACTGGTAGAGACTGTCTAACAGAGTTGCATCTAGGAAAGACTGATGAGGATTGTCTAGAGTAAGCTTGTCCAATAATGACTAAGAGACCAGGACATTACATGACATCACTGAAAGGAAGCAGGGATTCCTATGTTGGAAATGTGAGTTGCATGGATATGGTAGTAACTACTTGTAATACATGCTACCAGGGAAAACTGGTCCAAGATGGAAAATGGAACAGAACAAAATCCCAGTGCTGATCAGAGAGGAAGGGGGCCCATATATAGCATATGCACTTGCAGCTTAGGCAAGATCAGGAAATTCAGGCTTAAAAAAAATCCATATCCATATAAATATCCATATATCTATCTAGTATATATAATACTATATATTTAATATATATTTCCATATATTTAATGTTTAATCCTATCTATTCAATATGATAGTAATTACTTCTAATATAACATAATATGCAATGTGATAATTTGACAAGCATATCATATGCTGTGGTATGATATGATATATTTATATATAATGACATGTGAATTGCCCCTTCATACAGGTAAAATGAACCTTCCTTGTATGTACCCTAGCCACATGTTTTCTCTGTTTCTTTTCATGTGTTTCCCTATGCGAATATTTGCCCCGGATGTTTTTTTTTATTCGTTGGAAAATTTGTCCTACCTTTGGCGATATTTCACTGCTACTCTTCTTACTGTGACATTTCACTAAGTACTTCTGATTTAAATTGTGTCCTGTGGTGACTTTGAAAGGTAACTTATCATGAACTATGAGTCTGATTTGAACCCAGGAAGATGATTCTGCCTAACTCCAGTCTCAGCACTCTATTTACTGTAGCACCTATCCACTAAAATACAGCTGTCAAGTGTTGTGAAAATAAACAAATCATTTAATTGGCCCAAACTTTCAAATTCCAGGTTGGTTTAGGATATGTCTATTCTAAATTTACAATTCATCTGTATGAAAGGGGTTTTCTTCTAGGAAAGGTATCCTTTCTTAGTAGTTTGAAGATAAGCTTTAGATTTTACCACATAACTAACACTAAGAAGCAGAGAATCATGGCAGAAAATGGATCTCTAAACCAAGAAGATCTGAGTCAGCTTCTACTTCTGGCATATATTGACAGTGGGACTCTGGCCAAGTCACTTAAATTCTATGTGTTCTTAGGCAAATAAATCCTGCAATGATGATGATGATGATGATGATGATGATGATGATGGTGGTGGTGGTGGTGGTGGTGGTGGTGGTGGTGGTAATTATGATGACTTTGATGCCTTACATCCTTAAAATTCCTTATAGCCAGTCATAAAGAAAAAAATCTTGTTTCATTAATAGGTTTTGAGATTTTTCTAATTTTGCATACTCACCAAAGAATCCAAAGGAAAGCTGACATAAACCTGATAAAGAATGGGAATAATGTGATAGTGAAGCTCAGGGCAACAATTATTCATCCTTCGGGAGATTATCTGTCAATCGATTAATTTATTTTTTTTGCTGAGGGAGAATACATTTGATCCAATCCCATGAATAGTTTGTTTTTTTTTAGAGCAATGGATCTTTGTTTCACACTTCGCCATAGTGGCTAAATGAGAGTGTTCTCTTTCTTTAAAAGATGAGTCACCCTCTGGTGGATTTCTATGTTATACTATATAATTATATGACCCTAAGAATCTACCTGTTGACTTGTTTCAAACAGACAGATTGGAAATGGAAATGACCTCAAATGAAATCTGTGTTCATTGTATAGAAAAAAAGGCTCTTTTAAAAAAATTGAATGCAGAAACTGTTTTCAAAGTATCTTTACCAGCCAAATAATCAGCTATAACTCAACCAGAAACGCATCCTTTGTCTTATTGCATTTGTATTCTAATTAGTGTTTTGAAGACATAGTTGCTACTTTCCTATTTCCAGGGAATACAGGATTCTTAAAACAGGAATAAGGAAATGAAATGCCCGGTTGTAGTTAATAAGTGGCCACTGCTAAGATCAATGTTAGGAGTTCAAGGATATTTTTCCCCTTTAATTCATTTTGAGCATATGTAATTCACCTGAAATAACTGTTGTATCCAACATATATGGGACTGTATCTTACACTTCGGAAGTCATCAAATGTTAGAGGTAGGAGGTACCTTAGAGACCACCTTAATATTTTATACATAGATAAGGAGACAGAACTAGAAAAATGAAGAGACTTTTCTAAGATCATACAGGAATTTAAGGAAAGAAATAAGGCTAGAGTCTTAGTCTCAGTTCTCAGACTAGTGCCCTTTCTACACTAACCTGCTGCCTTTTATATTCTATCCCATCCTATCCTACCCTAGCTTATCCTATTGTATCTGTATCTGTGCATATATTTCTATTAATGTATATATGTGTATCAAATCTATATCCTTATGTTTATATGAATATGCATATGTGTACGTATTTATATCTTTCTGTCTATATCAATAGAAAGGGACAAAAAGAGAGATGACCTGAGGGTAACTGGTTACTTTGTCTTCAAGTTTTGGAGAATCTATCAGCTAAGTTGGTTGCTGTCTTGTTCTCAAAGAGGAACAAACTGATGTCACTATGCTAGAGTCAAGTTACATTGTGTCCAACTGTGGCTGATCAGATCAATAAGAATTTGAAATACTCTATCCCAGGTTAGGCACAAATAGTCCATGTGAACATTTGGGGAGGATTCTCTAAATTTGCACATCTTACATTTCTTTTTGAACTACTTCAATTCTGTTTTGCTCACAGCATCTTCTCTGATGTGGGCACACCATGTTGAGTGATCCTGTGCCAGGGTCTCCCATATCAAACAATCAATTCCAAAGTCCTTAAGAGAGACTTTGAGAGTTTCCTGTATCACTTCTTCTGACCACCATGTAACATTTGCTCTGTGTGAGTTCTCCATAAAAGTCTTTTTTAATTATTATTGTTATTATCTTATTTGTTTTCAGTCTTCTACAATCACTTCCATATAACTTAGACTTTTATCCCTCCCTCCTCAAGTTGGCAATCAATTTTATATAGGTCCTACAAATACATTCCTATAAAGTACATTTTCACTTTAGTCATGTTGCATAGAAGAATTAAAATGAATGGGAGAAATCATAAAACAAACCAAAGTATAATACAAAAGAAGATGGTCTGCTACATTCTGTGATCAAATTTCATAGTTCTTTCTCTAGTTGTGGAAGGCATTTTGCCTTAAGAGACTACTGAGAATCTTTTAAGTCCTTGCATTGCAATGGAGTTCTAAATCTAACAGAAAAATTCCTCACACACTGAAGTTGTTGCTGTGTATAAAGTTCTCCTGGTTCTGCTCCTTTTGCTCAACATCAGTTCACATAAGTCTTTGCAGGCCTCTCTGAAGTCTTCCTGTTCATCATTTCTTACAGCATAATAGTATTCCGTTACATTCATATACCACAGTTTATTCAGCCACTCCTCAATTGATGGGTATCCCCTTGATTTCCGGTTTTTGGCCACCACAAAAAGAGCTACTATAAATATTTTCTGGGTCAAAGCGTATGCACATTTTTTTTAGTCCATAAAATAGTCCTTTTGGCAAGCATAGGTTTTACGTTTGAACAATGTGGCTAGCCCATCAAAGTTGCACTCTCTGCAGCAGAGTTTGAACGCTTAGCAGTTTAGCTCTAGAAAGTACCTGAGTGTCTGGTACTTATCCTGCTAAGCGATCTTTGGAATCTTCCTAAGACAATTCAAGTGGAAGAGATTCAGTTTTCCTGACATTGTGCTGGTATACAGCCCAGCTTTCACAGGCATGCAACAATGAGGTCAGCACACAATGCAGCCTCTGAATCAGAGATACAACATATTATGCATCAATTCTCTGCTGCTTGTGTTAATGTTGGCTTAACACCAAAACACAAGTGCTCCATCAGTCACCACCACATCATCCACATAAGAAACCATCCGTTATGGCAAATGGGAGAAGTTTTGAATGCTGTGGAGAAGTTCACTCGTCTTGGTAGTGTACTTTCCAGGGATGTACACTTTGACAACAAGGTTGCAGGACACATTGCCAGAGCTAGCTCAGTGTTTGGGAGACTGCAGGAAAGGTTGAGAGAGAAGAGGTATAGGACCTCCAAGCTAAAGGTCTACAGATTCATTGCCCTGGCGTTACTGTTGAATCTTTTAGGGAGGTAACACAAAATGAAGTTTGTGGGATATCGGGTAAGCCTCTCTGCTTCTTTGGTAAGTTTCTCGAGGGCAAGAATTGTCTTTTGCTTCTTTCTGAGTCCCTAACACCTAGCATGGTGCCCAGCACACAGTAGGTATTCAATAAATATTGATTGATTAATTAATTTACCTGAAATCCTACCATTGGATATTTATTCAAATTACAGAATAAAAAAAAAACTGAAAGGAATGCTAGAACTAATCTAGTCCAAATCTTTCATATTTTTGGCAGGAAAGTTGAGTATCCACAAAGTTAAGGAACAAGTTCAATTCCATTTTTAACTTGTGTAACAAACCAGAGCTAGAATTCAGGTTCACTGATTCCTAATGTGGTCTTCTTTCTATCACACCAACTTTCCCTTTTTGAAAGGCTACTTTTATGCTGGATTAAATGATCTGCTCCTTTTCTTTCCTACTTATCCCGGCGATCAACATACCTCCTCAGCAAAGGATGGGTTAAATTTAAATTATGTGATACTACTCTTTACAAGATCAAACTTTAGTTAGGAACCTGGGATCAACAGAGAGAAAAATAAGAGTAAATAACAATAACAACCACATAACCTCAC
This sequence comes from Bettongia penicillata ogilbyi, assembly GCA_023548195.1. Classification (NCBI taxonomy): domain Eukaryota; kingdom Metazoa; phylum Chordata; class Mammalia; order Diprotodontia; family Potoroidae; genus Bettongia; species Bettongia penicillata. The sequence continues at coordinate 153,460 of JAJHZJ010000379.1, read as the reverse complement.
ACATTTATAAGACATATTAATGTTTTAAATATGCTTTAGCATAGATAGTGCAAATATTATTCTCACTATTTTACAGATGATAAAACTGAGGCTCAGAGCAATAAGAGCATACGGGAAGAAAGGCATGAAAAAGGATTAGATTAATTCCATAAAGGAGAGTGAGAGTTTTAATTATAGGAAACCAGAATTTTGAAGTTGTGATAAAACATCTAGCCCAATTCTTCTTATGGAATTATACATTCTATAATTACATTTTATAATGTATTCTATTAAATTTTTCTGTGAGGTAGTATGCCATAATGGATAGAGATCCAGTTTTGACAATTTGAAAACTAGCGTTCAAGTTTCATCTCTGATATATACTGGCTTTGTGATATTTGTGCAAGTCAACTAACGTCTCAGTGCTTCAGGGAAACTCACTAAGACTTTCAATAATGACTTACATTGACAGAAGGAATTTCCTCACTAGTGCATCTCCTATACTAATGAAATCCCGTTTACAATCCCCATCGTCATTAAATTCATTCACATTCCAAACTTCATCTATACACAGTGCTGTCTAGGACTGATAGTATGCACTTGGTAATAGAGTTATAAAGGTGTCAGGATAAATGATGTGTTGTGCTACTCTATACTTGCCTTGAACTCTCTTCTTCCGTCATCACATGAAGACAACACAGTCCAATGGCAATGACCTTCATCTTGGGCTGGTTCCTGTTCTGACTTTCCTACTGCCTCATAACTTAATCTCATCATCTGGGTTTCTTAGAGAAATAACTTTAAGCCATGGAAAATCTATAAGCATTTTGTACAGAGCTCCTTATTCTTAAAAAGAAATTCCATTGAAGATTAAAAATAAATTAACTTAAAAAATTCCAGTGAATATGGTTTGTGAAACAAAAAATTGCATTGTCTTGTGGTAAGAACAGTGAAATTTCTTACTTAACTGTGCCCTGGCTTCATATTATTGTCTGAAAATATAAGCAAAATATGTATAAATAAAATAAGAAAAAATATGATTCACCGATTTTGAGACTAGGAAGCACACACACACACACACAGCCAACAACTCCCAAACAGATGTTTCTTTTCCCCCATTTTGAACAAACATATTTTTCCAAAGTTCTTCACACCAGATTTTACTAATTAATCTGAAAGAAGCAGTGATGGGTGCTGCTGATGCTAATCACAGGAAACAGATACCAAATGGAGGGCCATTTTTTTCTTCTTCTGACAGCAGCATCTGGCTCCTTGGCAGGCCATGTCAACCTTTGTATTGACATCTTTGGAGATGGCTCTGGAGCTGTCAGTTTCCCAGGATGCCGCTGTGGGCTAATGCTTGCTGTAATCATTATCTTTTTGCTCATATTGGCTTTTGAAGAATTTGTTCTTATGTACTCTAATGACTGAAAAAATTATTTCGAAAATTGGCCCAAACATTTTTTAAGGCAATATGGGATAGGTATTTTCTTTACCAATTTAGTAAAAATCTGAGAAAACTTTTGTTTTCTTGCCATAGAAGAATTTGCCAAATGGGAAGGCTCCATATGTTTTTATAAAGAAAATAATGAACTATATTTAGAAGGACTGGGATTACTGATATGAAACTGAGCCACTAAGAGTTAGAATAAATGGAAGAAAATCTTTTCTAATTAAAATGTCTAATAATGGTTGTGCTTTACATTTCCTTCAGGTAGTAATGTAAATGGAAAAGTCATAAGCATATGACTAAAGGATAAAAAGAGGCAGTTATATGGGGCAGAGGACAGATTACAGGGCCTCAAGTCAGGAAGACTCATGTACCTAAGTTCAAACCCAGCCTTAGACACTCAGTAGCTGTGTGACCCTTGACAAGTCACTTAAACCAGTTTGCCTCAGTTTCCTCCTTTCTAAAATGAGCTGGAAAAGGAAATGGCAAACAACTCTGCTATCTTTGCCATAAAACTTCAAATGGGGTCATGAAGAGTCAGACATGATAGAAATGATTGAAGAAAAACATGAAAGGATAAAAAAAAAACTTTTATGGATAATGAAAAGATTTGAAGATGTAATTATCCTCTGAAAGTAGTAGAGTTGGAGAATGTGGGATCTCCTAGTCTGAATATCTGGATTTAAATTCCTACTCTGACACCTAATACCACATATGTGCCAGTAAATGTATAATAGCCTGCTACCTGAAAAATGACATACTTGTAAGTTTAGGATGAATTAACATTTTTTCTACCACTTTCTTAAGCCAAATCTAACAATCAACAAAACAATGAATCAAGCTCTGATTCATAGCATTTACTGATTTCCAAGGCATGAATCTTCACACTGAAAATGTAACAATTGGTTCTCAGCATGTCCCCTGCATTATTTATATGTCTTTAATCTCACTAGGGTTCAGTTTCCTCATCTATAAATTGATATCAAATGGGCTAAATAATCTCTAAGGTCCTTTCCAACTTGATGATCCAGTGACCTGGTAACACTCAACTTCTAAATTCCAATCTAAATATTTATTTTTCAGATTTGTTGGAAAGTTTCACATTTGGAGAATTAAATGGCACTTTAGGTGGCCTCCAGCACATAACTTACTTAGGTGACAAATGTTTTGGGAAAGAATCTTAATTTTTTTTTGATATATAATGTGTATAATTATCAGGGTGGGGTTATGCATTTATACAATTAAAATGCTGAATAAGATAAATCCATTTTATAAAAAAATGTACTAAATATTCTTACTTCATAATGTTTTTTCTCTTCCAATTTTGAAGGAGAAAAAGTCTTCTAATGAATGCAGTTCTTAAAGTGTAATGGCTACAGTTTCACATTTTCTTATACATAATCTCATTTTATTATTTACATTTTAGACAAAAGGAGAACCCTCCTTTATAAATTCAAATGCTCCCATGGCTGTGCTCACAATCTGTTTCAACTGTTTTGAATGAATTGACAAGTCAATTCAATCCAAATGGTTGAACTGGTTTAGGTAGGTAGACACATGGTACGATCAACTGAATAAAGCTTGGATTTGCCACCCAGTTGAAACGTTGCCTAGTAAAAAAATAAATTGGCCTTGGGTTAATTTTGGCAATCTGAATATAAATATGCTGGTGGTCGGTCCCTCTGTTCAAATGAATGCTGTTTCTTCTGCTGTCTGTAAAACTAAAAACACGAAGCAGTTTCATGGGTCTTTTGTGAATGATTTACAGATTAACTGTGTAGCTAGATAACTATGGTCATTGCATCTGAGGTTTCAAAGACTTAGTACACCAGAAATTGTTCTAGAGGCCTCTGGTGGGATGGAGGAGGGGTTATGGAATAAGAGAAAGAGAGAGAGAGAGAGAAAGAGAGAGAGAGAGAGAGAGAGAGAGAGAGAGAGAGAGAGAGAGAGAGAGAGAGAGAGAGAGAAAGAGCAAGGGGGAGGTAAGAGGATTTGAATTCAGATTTTTACTTCAGTACACCACCCCACCTCACAACAAGAGACCCTTGTTTTTGGGGGGTTTTGGTGCTGTTTTATAAAAGGAAATCAATTCTAAGTAAATACAAAAGTAATTGGAATAAGATGTGTTTTGTACATATAGAGTATGTACAATAAATTAAGTCTTCAACAATGGAATAGATATCAAATTATCATAATATAAACTAAAATTTTAAATATACTAGGGAAACAAATTAATGTTACTGCAACTACTATTATAGCATGTGTTTTTTTTTTAATAATTCAAATAATGGCTCTCAAGATGTTATTCAGAGGATTTTTGGTGTGGTGGTTTCTCAGGCAGCCTTGTGGTCAGGAAGACATGGGTCCATGTACGTAGTAAGTTCTCAGCCATATCAAACAGTTCTACATCAAAAACAATATCATTTTGTCAGTGGAAATGTCTTTAAAGTAGATATATCAAAATCTGCTCTACTGCTGTGCCTTAACGACCATGGTACTTTTCCATTTGACTTGGGACTGAAGTCTTCCATATGTTGTCTCTCTCATTAGAAGATAAACTCTGTGAAAGCAGGAGCTCTCTTACTTTTCTCTTTGTAACCCCATCACTTAGCGCAAAATGAATGCTCTATTCATCCATCTATCCAGCCAGCCAGCCATGTTTTCATCTGTACTAGCAGGGTGATTTATCTCAAGGCCACTTCCTAAGACCATAAACAGCAAAGCAGAAGCCAGTATGCATTTGTAGAGTGAGTTTCCTCACCCAATAGTTCTATCAGTCATTGTTATCACAGATCTACTCCATATTTTTAATTTATTTTATAATTTTGGATATTTTGTTAGATTTTCTTATAACATGGGATAACTTTCTGTGGAAATCATGCCTTAAGAGGACATGGTCAGCAAAGATTAATTTCAACGTTTTGAATTGATGTAATTATTCTTGCCCCTACATTTCACTGAACTAAAATGTAGATAATTAGAAAAAACAATTTACAAATACTTTGAGATTTTCAAATATATTTCAAGATGCTGGGATGATTTAGTTTTCCTATGGAAGCAAGAAGATGAATTATTACTAATAGGTGACATTGACATATGCCTCTAAATTTTACAAACATTTAATATATACTGACACATTGGGTCTTTACAACAACCCTCTGAGGTAGATGTTATTCTTTTAAAACCAGAACAGTGATTTCATTTATATATGAAACATTGATGTAATAGATGTGATTTTATTGTAGTAGTCTTAAAGAGTTGCCAGGGCCAAGAAGAGTTTAAATAACTTTCCCAGAGTCATAGCATCTACATATGTGAAAAATAAGGCTTAAACCAAGTTCTTCCTTGTTCAGAGCTTGTTTTATAGCCAATATATCATGCTATCTCTCCATTACAATTATTGTTTTCATTTTACAGGTGATGAAGATGGGGTTTACAGAGGATAAGCAACTTGTCCTGAGTCACTCCACTAGTAAGTGTCTGCAAGGGGATTTAGATAAATGGGATTTTAATCTCCCTGACATCAAGTGTGGCACTCTCCCCAATCATCTCAGAACCCTATTATCCTTCTTCTATTCTTCATTTACACATAATATTCTATTAATTGCCTTGAATTGTCATTTCTACCTCTAATATTACCTTTATAAAGAATTTCCATTATTCTCTTAATTCATCTTGGATACAGTTTATATTCACAGATGTCTTGTGAATAATTTTGAACATCTTGTGAATGTTGTTGCAAATTAATTAACATCTGGTTAATTAATTGGTTTGTCAAGAAAAAAATTTTTAATTGCTAATAGGTACATGACATCATATTAGATACTACCTCCATACCATAAGGTAATTCTTTAAATCAGAGATGACTGACATTATTATTTGCCTACAAGTCATTTTGTACAGTAGGAGTTTGAGAAATGACTGGAATTCTGGAACTACAATTCACGAGAACAAGCATTCCCACCTAACCTAAAGAATAATTTGGGACTATTGTGAACTTTGAGTCAGAAAGTGGCCTTGTCACATCTGGGTTTTCTTAAAAGTACACATACACAATGTTCAAGAGACATTACAAGAGCTGAGATATCATTGAAGTAACAGAGGGGGAACAATGTTTACATCCCTGCCTGGGACTGTCCCCAGAATGAGGAGGAAAGAAATTGTGACAAAAACAACAATAAATAAAATTAAAAGTAGTAGCCTTTTGGAAAGAGCGTTGCAGAAGGGAAAGATCGAGGTGGGCTGGCAGGCTTTGCAAGCATCTTAGAAGAAAGAATTGGGACCAAACTTACTGATGAAACTCCTTCATTGACTGAGGAAAGTTCCCCCTAAAGAACTCTGTTTTCCCAATATCTCCTTCCCTGTATCTCTCCAATAACAGACAAATCATGTACTTGAGATGGTCAGCTAGATGGTTCACTGGATAGACCACTCTACCTAGAGCCAAAAAGACCTGAGTTCAAATCTAGCCTTAGACATTTACTAACTGTGTGACTCTGGGCAAGTCACTTAGCCTCCTTTTGGCATAATTCACAGGAGAAGGAAATGGCACCACTCAGACATCTTTACCAAGAAAATGTCGTGGATAGTAGGGTCCACCACGTGACAAAGAGTTGAACACAGTGAAACAGCATATACCTTTATTTTATTTAATTTCTTTGTGTATACTGATTTTTTTGCCTCAAACATAAAGCAACTCAGAGAGACACAAAATTGTAAGGACAGAAAGCCAAACATCTCTCCGCATGTTGGGAATTATTTTTAACTAGGGACAATGTGACATTGAGATTGACTTTTTTGTCTGATTTAACCTTCATAAAACATCAGAGAGAGAGGGCACACAAGGACCAAAAGTCATTATAAAAATGCTAGTTAACATATTGCCCCTGAAATGAAAGTGAGCTAATTATGTTGTCAGTCTATGATGCCAGGAAGGAAACTGGCAAAGTTAGGTAGGATTTATCTCGACTCTTTCTATAATGGAAAAGGGATAGAGATGAATGAGTATTTTTAAAAATATTACTCACTTGTGAAATATGTGGAAGGCTGCATTCTATATTTTTGAAAATTTTCTCCTAATACTCATTCTCCTAATAATAGATTCACATACTTATGAATGCTACTTTGCTATACCTAACTTTCAATCTATTCCATATTTTAAGTATGGATGTCCACAGAAGTCTACTCAATATCCTCTCCTGGACTGGAGTCTCTGAAAGCTAGGCCAGAATTTTGGAGTTAAAAAACTTGGCTTTCAAATTCAGGGAATGACGTTTCAAATTCTGATTCTTGTACTAATAAGCTGGTAGAGGAAGAGCATGTCATTAAATCTCAGTTTCATTTTCCTCAGCTGTAAAATATAGATAATGATACTTTTTCTGCCTACCTCACTAGGTTGTTGTGAAGACACTATAAAAGTGTTGCATGAATATTTAAGTGAGCCCAGAAACTCCTCTAACCATCAGACACAATCTCCCCATAAGCTATCAATAAAAATAATGGAGGGCAAAGGGTTTTGCTTCAAAGAAACATGTTTATTGCTGGAAAATGTTGGTGTGAATAAAGTATGTTTTGTTTCTGCTACAGTGACATGATTGCTATCTATGTTAAAAGTACAAATTGGTCACCACTCTATAAGAATACTTAATGGACTCCAGGAACATCTTTCTCTAGCTTATCAGAGAGAAGCCAGTGTTTCTGAAAAACTGGGAAAGAGAATCTAGGGGAAAACAAATAAGAAAAAAAGATTTGAACTAATAGAGCATCCTGTATAATGTTAGAATGTGGGCTAGTAGAAGAGTATGACACAGAGAAATGGAAGAAGGATCACTGACCATGTGAAGCTAAGTAATAAATAAAAGGCTTTTAGAAGTTTATATTATATGGGAGGAAGAACCTGGAGCAGGAAGCAGCTTCTTGTAATCAATCAAGCAATGCATGAGCATTTATTATAAAACCTTCTATGCTCCAGGAACTTTGCTAAATGCTAGGGTACAAACACAAAAGTGATATAATTTCTTTCCTTGAAGCACTTACATTTTAGTCGGGGAAGTAAAATATTCACATATAATAATAATAGCTAACAGCTAAAGAGTGGTAGAGTTTGCAAAGCACATTATATATTATCTCATTTAGTCTTCACAATAGTCCTGTGAGGTTAGGGGCAGCTAAGTGATGCAGTGGATAGAGCACTAGTGCAGGAGTCAGGAGGACCTGAGTTCAAATCTTACCTCAGACACTTGACACTCACTAGCTGTGGGACCTTGGGCAAGTCACTTAACCTCAATTACTTCATCCTAGGTCATCTCCAGTCATCCTGATGAATATCTGGTCATGGGATTCAGATAGTTCTGGAGGAGAAGTGAGGCTGGTGACCTGCACAGCCCTCCCTCACTCAAAACAAAGTCAGGTGCAAGTCATGTCATCATTTCTCTGATGGCATGATCTTCTTCAGCAATGAAGGATGAACACACACAGTCTTGTGAGATAGGAGTTATCATTACCCCCATTTTATAGTAAAGAAACTAAAGTGATAGGAATTAGACAACTTGCCCTGCTTCACACAGCCAGGGTCAAAATATGAACTCAAGTCTCCCTAACTAGATCTATCCTTTCCCAGTTCATCAATATAAGAATGAGAGTTTGAAACTCTCCTCTGACTTCAGGGATCAAATTCTTTAAACTCCAACATGTTGGCCTGGCTTTCAGGTATATAGAATCATCTCCAAGTATAGGAAATGTTGGAGTAGACTTTTGTGGACATCTATACTAAAATATAGAACTAATGAAAAGTCAAGGTCCCTATCCAGTGTGCCATGCACATGCTTCTAATCTTAAGTATGGAATGTATCAGCTTCAGGACTCTTCAATGCCAAATTGTAATACTTAACTAGTATTTTTGGTAGACCTAGAGTAGAAGGAGGAGGCAGACATATTTTAATAGCCAACATGGCATGAGCTGGTGGAAAGCTGCCACCCAGTGGAATATCTTAGACACTAAAGCAGGCTTTCATGTGTATAGAATTCTGGAGAAGATAGGTTTGGAGAAGGATGGGAAAAATAGTCCCTTTTTGTCCCTTGGGATTACCTCACAATGAATGAAATGACAATGCAAGAGATTACTAGGTAGGAATCAAAAAGCTATGGGGAGCTATGCTTATTGAACAAATGGTTCCTCAGAAAAAGCAACCCCTTGATTTGAAGACTGTTGCCCCATGATTGTTTTATTTCTTCCATAAGACCCAATTTAGAATGAGATGATGTCATTCCATCTCCCACCTTTGCACAGGTTGTAGTGTATTCCTGCCCCACTGTCAACTCTTAGAATCCTTAACTTCTTTCAAAGGTCATTAAAAATGGTATTTTCTACACAAGGGCAGTCATGTTGCTTGTGCTCCTCAAAAAAGAAATATGTTGTATTTATATTTTATATGATGATGATCTGTGTTAGAAAGGAATTCTTCACACTAGTTAAATCTTAGGTCTAGTCAAAAACAAAGAAAAAAATGCTGTATTTACTTATATGGGGATTTATTTCCTGTAACAAAATGCAAAATCATTAAGATCAGAGAATATTTAGTTGTTAGTATCCCCATCATCTAGTTCAGTGCCTGTCATATCAATATTCAAATGAATCTTTGATCTCCGTGGAAGTTCCCACTTGTATTAGAAATTTCTTTCCATCCATATATGCCTATTCTGTATAACATGTAATTAAGTCTACCTAAAAGGAAGGAGGTTTTCTTAATTTTTTCCTAATATAGGAAAACTATCAGTGGAAAATTCTGGCTGTGCAGTTGTTACCCCACACTGTCACTATATGACCAACCCGTCTTCTCCATTTACAAAAAACTTTATCTCTTTCATTATATCTTTCATTCATAGATTTCTTCACAGTTGCTCAGTTAGTTTTATCTGGCATCTTCTTCACATCCTCCACAAGTCTCTCTATTATTGCCTTTGATTTAAGTCAAAGAAACAGGTATTAAGTACCTACTATGTGGCAGAGACTGCAGTAACATTTGATATTCATTTTTAATTATTCAGAGATTAGCGTATTTCAGACTTTGTTCCTATAAAGCAATAAGTATGGAATTTTGATATATGTAAGAATGGACTTTTGCGTTTAAGTAAAGTTTGGTGTCATTAAAGAAACTTTGTTAATTCCTGAAGGCCATCCTACCCATTCTCCTTGTGTCCAACTATGGTTGTAACTTATTGTACATTTGTACTGTATGTCTCAGATATACACACTGACAGGTAGGTTCTATAGTTTACCCATCCAAAGGCATGTTGTACCCTAGGTAGTTATCATTTTTTCATTTACGTAGTGTTTCCCATGTAGATGGTCAGGCCAAACTCCTCTGGGTCATTAAAGTTTCTTCTAGGAGATTCTACCATGTTCTGGGACACTATACAATAAGGGAACATACTTCATCATCTACAGAGAAAAAAATTTTTCCCCTTGACCTCTTTCCCTAGTCAATCTGTCATTCAGTCAATAAATAATTAAGTGCTTATAGCATGCCAGGCACTTATTCAGTGTTACGGATCTAAAGAAAGATAAAAGTAAGTACCTACTCTCAAAAAACTCACAGTCTAATGAAGGAGACAACATGCACACAACTATTTACAAACAAGATAAATACAAGATATATTGGAGGTAATGAACAGAAGGAAAGCACTAGAATTAAAAGTGCTTGAGGAAGTCTTTTTCCAGATAGTGGGGAAATTAACTGGGATTGAAGGAAATTTAAAGTTGCTAGGAGTCAAAGACGAGGAAAGAAAGTATTCTATGTATGGAGGAGAACCAGGAAAATTGTCCAGAGTTGGGAGATGAAGTGTCTAATTCAAAGAACAGTAAGAAGTCTAGTTGTTCTCAATGGAATAGTTGGGAATGGGATGTTAAGGTATAAGGAATGAAAATGTAGGAGTAGACTATGATGGGCTTTGAATCACAAAGGATTTTATATTTGATACTGAAGGTGATAGAAAGCAAAGATGAGACATCGATGTCAGTTCTGCACTTTAAGAAGATCACTTTGACAACTGAGAGGAGGTTCGACTGAGGTGGAAAGAGATATGTGGAGTGAGAAAAAAACAGAAGTCAATTGCAATGGTACATGTGGGAGACAACAGACATAATCTTACACCAGAACTGTGACTGTATCAGAGGGGAGAAGAGGATGTAGATATAGATAGATAGACATAGATAGATAGATAGATAGATAGATAGATAGATAGATAGATAGATAGATAGATAGATAGGCAGATAGATAGATATACATACATATAAGTATTTGTGTGTGAGTGTATATCCTTAGCTTGTGAGTGTTGGTGATTGGGGGGATGGTGATACCTTCAACAGTAATAGCAAAGTCAAGAAAAGAGGAATTATTTTGAGGGGTGGGAGGAAAATAGTTCACTTTTGGACATGTCGAATTTATGATGATTACAAGATACACTGTTCTAAATGCACAATAGGCTATTTGATGTATGTGAGTAGAGGTCAGCAAAAGAAGCAATACAGAAGCAAAAAAAAACTGTGGCAAGAATACCTCTATATTCCTGACATATGGTAGGTACAAAAAAAAATACTTGTTGAATGAATGAAGTGAAAGCAATTCATTTAACCAACTTTGCACTGAAAAGCATAGTAGATAAAAATGAGTATTGCCCAGACTTTGGCATGCAGCTAGATGGGGAAGCCTTTAGTTTTCCCATCAACATTTTTGACTGAAGATGAAAAATGAGCTGTCTTCAGCATTACATAGTAGGAGAGGATCAGATTGGAATGTATTTGGAGGAAATGGTCAGTGTTTTGCCTATCCATAACTGCTTATAGCTGTAAAAAGCACATTTATTTTACATTCATTTTCCTGATAATATTGGACAATTGTGAATCGTAAAAGTCATTTATCTTGGAAGAATTAAAGTTACAAATAAATCAAAGGGCAGAAGTGAATGAATGAATGTGTACGTATGTGCATGAGGAGGATGAACGTGAGGAGGATGAATGAGTAGGCTGTACATCTATAAGAATGTTATCTTGATATGACAAGATACTTGGAAGATTAATAGGTTATGTTGACCAGTTAAATGTTCCTCTGTAGAATAATTGCCTGGGCTCCAAAATTAAGTTGGTATATCTAGTTCTCATATGATCCAAGCAGACATGGTAGATGGATCCCATTCATTCAGTTGATAATTTCAGACTTGATCTTTCCAGTTAGGAAAATGGCACATGCCCTTCCACTAGGAGAAAATGTGACATGTCTTTTGCAGTACAAAAATATAACCGACAGGGATATGCAGGGGATCATCCCAGAGACAGAGAAGGCTGTCAGACATTGTTACAGTGGTGCCTTGTCTCCATCATATTGCCACTGAAACTTTGGAGCAGTTTGCAGAAAAAGGGATTGATCTTGCCAAGTTGCCAGCCCCAGATGCCTCTTTAATTTTTATGCTGAAATATTTAAATTTATGTCTCTTTTAGTACCAAGTGATGCCAAAACCTTCATCTCTTCCTGGGTTTGCTATTTTATTACCAGGTGACTAAACATCTTGTATGTTTCCCTAGAGTTTGAACCATATCCCACCCAACACAATTTCTCACGTTCAATGAATTGACAAGTCTTGTTCATTTCACTTCCACATCATATTTCAAAAGTGTTTCCTTCTTTTAACTCACCTATATTTAAGACCCTAATCACCTCTGGCCTAGAATCTTACAATAGCCTCCTAGTTGAACTCCATACCTCCCATATCTCACAACCTAAATCTATCCTCTGTAATACTAATTAAGTGATCTCTATATCCCAAGTAGGAACTGTTATCTCAATCTCTCACCACTCCTGTGAGGAAAATAAAGTCTCAGCATCTCTCTATTCTAGGTTTTTGTTTGTTTTTTTCATTTTTGGTCCTTCATCCCTATGAGGATCTGGTGAAACCTAAGGTCGCTTGCTAAGAATATTTTAAATGTATGAAGTAAAATGCATAGGACAAGAAAGGAAACCAACTATATTAAAATACAGGTGTAAAATATTTTTAAAACCCATATTCCAAAAGGCCAACATAAGACTCTAGACATTTAGTGTCTCTGTAATAAAATATAAACCTTTTCAAAATCTAGTTCCATCCTACTTTTCCAGCCATTTCACATTATTCTTTTTATACTATGTTATTGCCAAGTTTGTCTAAATCCTATCTCTGCCTGCATGTCTTTGCATCAGCTCTCCTCCAGGCCTGAAATGTACTCCCTCTTCACTTCTGCCTCTTAAATTCCCTAGATTCCCCTAGAATTCAGTTCATGGACCACCTTGATTGCAGAGATGGTTTATGTTTTGGTTTTGAATTCCTACTACATAGAATATCTAGGACTGTCCTAGATCAATGTTCTGCACTTAATAACTTAGTGCTTTGTTGGACTAGATTAGATTACCCCTATTTGATGCTTTCTTCAAGCTTCAGGGGACTTGGATTAGTGAAGGGTTTCTCAAAGCATAAAGCTTAGATTAATTTTCTTTATTTGATATTTGTCTAATGATGTCTCTGGAATAATTCACAGGTGTTCCATATTTCTAATTTTTAAAATATTAGCTTTGTTCTTTCATCTCCAGATGATTTTTATAGTCTCTTCCTCCCCCTCCCAATTTCACTAAATTGTATATTGGTCTTCTTTTATTCTCATTTCTGCAGACTAGTATCCGAGGCAAGAGCAAGTTTTCCTGCCCTTCCTTTTACTCCCTCTTCCTTCTCTCCCTGCTGTTCTGTTTTTATTTGGCAAGTGAAATAAATACTATATTCTCTTCCTTCCCATATAGGTTATGCAAGATTGTATTTCTACCTCATGCAACACTGCACTCCCATTTGTCCACACCTGAAACTTTGTAACATAAAATAAAACAGACTTACTTCAGTGTTCCCAAGATGGACATTTATAGTGGGCGTGTATCTTTAGGAGTGTATCTGTGTTCCCAGGTAAAAGATTATGTGCAGATGGTATATTTCTTGCTACATTTCTAAATCACATTTATATTCCTCTGTCTATATCCCCAATCCATCTAATGTCCTATTTGATGGACTTGTAACATCATAAAGATTCTATCTGCATCAAACATTTACTGTTTAAGGGCTATGATGTATAAACAATTTTTATCCATGCCCTATTTAATATGATTACTGCAAATCCAGGCAGGCCAATTCATTTTTTTCTTCCAGAAAATCTTCCATGGCAAATCATAAATTTCCATTCCTTCCCAAAGGTTGGCACCACTATATTCATTTGTACCTGACATTAAGGGGAGTATTTTTTGAAGAACAAAGTCTTTTCTAACAAACCAAATTCCAATTTCAAACAAAATGAAAAAAATGATTGGAGAAATAGAAATGATAGGAAATTTGAGAAGTGACCACATGATTTAGAGTTTATGACTGTAAAAGGGATAAGAAGATTTAGATGCACTTTAATATAAACTCTTTATTTGGGGAGAGAAGGTTTCAAGGAGTTCATAGAAAGAATAAGAAGGTCCCCACAGTCTAAGATCCTAAGATGCATTAAGCTCAAGAAAGAAGAAATCATTTCAGAAATGAAATTTAGATGAGGAAAAAAGCAGACCACTGTCTGAAGAGACTGCTAAGGCTATATAGGAATTCATCAACTGACCTATTAAAAGCAAAAGACATGTGACAAAGAGAACTACCGAGTCAGATGAGTAAAAAAAAAAAAGAAAGACATGAATGAATGTAAGGGAATAGAGTCCAAATGCTTAGATGCAGAGTAAGACTGAAGCTGGCCCTGAATGATCAATATAAGAAAAAGGGCTTTTTACACTATGCCAGGATATAGGAGCAACACGGAAGAAGATGGTAAAAGATGGCAGCAAGACAATAGAAGCATTAAATTCTTGTAAACTGATGTTATGCACACACACACACACACACATATGCATGCACACACTTTTCAGAAATAATTACCTAACTCCTGTCAGCAGTCTTTTAAAAATCAATGTGCTACAGATCTGGATTCCTCACGTTGCAACAAAAGGGAAAAGGAAGATTCTGTGAAGCTTAAGGTGGTGAGATTTGTTTCAATTTCTGTCAAATTCTATGACATTTTAATAAAGGTGATTACTAGAAGTTTTTCATTGAGGCCCATTGAGAAAAAGTTATTCTAGGGTAATTTTATTTTTATCATCATTTCATTCATTTCTTTGTTTCTTGTTGATTAATTCACACTTATTTTAAATTATGTCATCACATAAAGCTTTCAGTTAATGAACAAAGGTCTCAGCAAAGATTTTTAACAAAATCTATTACATTATCCATAAAGATAATATGGAGAGCTGTAGGCTCAATGACAGTTTAGTAACATCTATTTGGAACGGATGAAATGAATGATAAAAAAGGTGAGTGATTAATTGACTAGTAGTGATCTAGATGGATAGTTCTGGTAGAATGTATCAGGGATCTTAACCCAGTGCTGGTCACCATTTTTACTGATGACTTCTATGAAGGTGTATCTATGGCAGAAATCATAAAATTGTTGTATGGTTTGAAGATAGGAATGGGGTATGTTAACGCATATATTAATGATAGGACCAGGAGCTAAAGAAGACCTCAACAGGCTAGAGTTCCACTAAATGAAACAGGATAACATTTGATAAGACTAGATTTCAGTTCAAGCATGTTAAGGAAAAAGCATGCTTAGAAAACAGATCATGTGAAAAAGACCTGAGGTTCTCAATGACTCAATTCCTGGGATGGAGCAGAATGGCAGAATAAAGTAAGCACTACAGCCCAGCTTTCCAAACATTCCCCTCTAAATAAATTGAAAAGGGGAAGGAGCCAAGGTGGCAGAGTAGAAAGATTCACATATGCTAGCTCCTAACCCACAGCCCATAAATAAATTGAAAAGAATGCCAAAAATTGAATTCTGTAGCAACATAGCAAACAAAAAATCAGGGTGAAACATTCTTCCAGCACAGAAGAACTTTGGAGGTCATAAGGAGAAGTCTAGGACATAGGGGTAGAGATTGATCCAAAGCCCACCTGGATGCAAGACCAATTGTTGGACTTAGTGTTGGCAAAAGCAGCAGTGACAACAGCTTCAAGAGCTCTCAAGTTAAACAGTAAGGGATAGGGCATCTGACAAGGAAGAGATTGCAGAAAAATATTTTGTTATCATTGTGTGCACAATGAAATGTTGTTTGTCAATTCTGCTGCCTTTTCCCACTTCTGAGTCACATTTCAAGGATAGAGAGAAACGCTTTCTATCGCTAGGGAGCAGGAGCCCTGAAGAGCAGTATTACTTCTAGTCCCAAGGGAACAGGGACTTTTCCCAGGTAAGGAGCAGAGTGTAGACCAGGAGAGCATTTGCCACACTTCTCCCCAGATGGCATCAATTTGGAAGCTTCACAATCTTCTAACTTCCCAGTATAACAGCAGTGGAAAAAGTCAGAAGCTTTGGATAGTGCCCCTTACTACTCTATCTGCCACCCCCAATGCCAGGAAAAAACAAACACACAACAACTTGTTTTTATAATTTGCAGTTTATTGATCATAAAAAATCTACATATACATAGAAAAATATGAATGCAAGTATATGTTCATTTATTGCAACAAGTCTTTGGTGGGACAACAGATGGACCTGCTTTGCAGCTAACTAAAAGTTTTTCCGGGTTTTTGGTGCATCTTACAGCCCAAGCTTTCTGGTTGCTTCACGTTGCTCCTCATAGCTCATGAGATCAGCATTTTGGAGAATCAGGCCAACATGGGACACCACACGGAGTCATTCATGAAGGAGAAAACAGTCATTTGGGGAGGTCTGTCTAGGAGGTTTCATTGAGGTCTTGGGGCCAAAAATGGTGAAGCCTAGAGAGCTGTGGTATCTTCATTCCTCATTCAGGATCATTCAACTGCAGATCTCATCCAGGGCAAGCTAGGCCACATTGGATCGAGACCCTATTATGTTTTGTCCCAGGCCAATTTTATATCGAATACCATCCACCAGAGCACAAAACATAAAAGAAGGACCCATAACATTTCTTGTTGCTAGAGTCTCCTTAAAGTGAAGCTGCCCATGCTGCATTTGTGCACATTGATACAGCACTCTCACCAGATAGCTCTTTCCATATTTATACTTCATGATGAATTTCTTGGGAATATTCTTTAGCTGAGGGAAAGTTTTTGGATAAGGCCAGCTTAGATTGGAAAGCAGTGATTCTGTGATTTATCTAATCTTAGAAGTTGAACTCCTCATCACAATGTCATTCAATTCTAATAAATATTCTGGAAGAGGATCCACAGTGGTTCAAGAAGGTTGAACTGGGACATTTTTTTCCACTTCTGAGCAGAGTGAGGAGCCCCAGACCTTTGAAGACCATCCATGTTAGCAGATATTTTCTTGGGCCTCTGAACATTCTTCACATTTAATGCCACTGTGGCCCCTGGGACCATGATGCAAGGTGGGTGGAAGGACCCAACTTTAATATAGTCAAGAATATAAGTCAAGGTCTAAGGAAAAAATTGGTTGGAAAAAGAAGCAAACATCAAAAAATGTACCTGATCAGGAAAAAAAAGAGAAAACAAACCTCGTACGATGACAAGGAAAGTCAAGAAAATCTGAAGAAGATAATAATGTCAAAGCATCTACAATCAAAGCCTCAAAGGAAGAAAAAGGCTAATTGAACACAAACCCAACAAAAATTCCTGAAAGAGTTGAAATAAATCAAATAAGAGTGTCAGAGGAAAGATTGTATAAATAAATGAGAGCAAGGAAAGATAATTTTGAAAAGACAGTAAACAATTTGGCAAAAGATGCTTACAAAAAAAAGGTGAAGATAACTGCACCTAAAACGTCAGAATTGACCAAATGGTAAAAGAATTGCAATTTTCAGTGATAGAAATTGCTCCTTAGAAAGCAAATTGACTGAGGGGAATAAGATGTACAAAACTTCACTGAAGAAAATAATTTCTTAAAAATTAGAATTGCATAAATAGAAGCTAATAATGCAATGAGATATCAAGAAACAATAAAAAAATCAAAACAATGAAAGAATAGAAGAAAATTTGAAATATCTAATGGGAAAAATTGCTGTCCTAGAAAATAGATGGTGGGATAATTTAAGAGTTTATGAACTACCAGAAAACCATAATCAAAGAAAGAGTTTCAACAGCACATTCAGAAAATAAAGGAAAATTTCTCCAATATCCTAGAACAAATAAAATAGTAATTGAAAGAATCCAATGATTTTACCTTAAAAATTTCATAAAATAAAAATTCCCAGGACTATTATAGCCAAATTCCCAAGTTCTTAGGTCAAGGAGAAAAAAAACATATTTCAAGCAGTCAGAAAGAAACCATTCAAATGTCATGGAGTCATAGTCAGGCACACACAGTATTGACAGCTACTATGATAAAGGAATGTAAAGTTCATAATATGATATTATGGAATTCCTAAGAGTTAGGATGACAACTAAGGATAACCTGTCCAGAAAAACTGATAATAACCATTCACTGTATTAATAATCACTTCATTTTATGAAATACAGTTCCGTCAAGCAGTCCTGATGAAAATATCTCAGCTGAATAAAAAAAATAAAAACTGATGTTGAAATACAAGACTGAAAACAAACATAACAAAGTCAATATGAATGAGAAATCATAAGGAACTAAAGTTAAATAGTTTACATTTCTATGTGGGAAAATGATACATGCAACTCATAAGACTCATTATCATATAATGAGACAAAAATATACATAGAGGGCACAGGAGTGAGTTCATTATGGTGGAATGATCTAAAAAAGTTTGAACAATAAAGGGTGCAATTGAAGAATAAGAAAGGGAGAGAAAGAAAGGGACAAATTATCCCATATAAAGAGGCATGCAAAGACTTTCTTGAGTTGTGGGAAAATCATGAGAGGGCACACAGTACTAGAACATGACATAAGAATTAGAACAAATAGGGAAAGAGGGAAAAATGTATATATATGTATATATACATATACATATATATAAAGAAAAATATAATTCAAAGAAAATAAGATAGAAATAAATTCAGAATTAATAATCATAATTGTGAATGTGATGAATTCACCCATAAAGCAGAAGCAGACAACAGAAAGCATTAGAAATACATTATTACAGAAAACACTTTATTTATAGAAAACATTCTGTAAATACATTATTTACAGAAAACACTAGAAATAGAAAGACACATGCTGAGTCTGAAATAAGAGACTGAATCGGAATCCATTATACTTCAGCTGAAGTGAAAAAAAAGGCAGGGGTAGCAATCATGATATCAGACAAAGTAAAAGTGAAAATTGACCTGATTAAAAGAGATAAGCAGGAAAACTACATCTTGCTAAAGGTCATCATAGAAAATGAAGCAGTATCAATACTAAATATAGATGCACCTAATGACATAGCATCTAAGTTCTTAACAGAAAAAAAAATAATGAATTAGAGGAAGAAATAGGTGGCAAAACTATACTTCTTGGTGATTGCAATTTTACCCTCTTAAAACTAGATAAATCTGACTGTTAAGTAAATAAGAAAGGGGCCAAGGAGATGAATAAGTCATAAAAAAGTTACTTATGACAGATGTCTGAAGGAAACTAAATTGGAGCAGAAGGGAATATGCCTTTTTCTCAACTGGGCATGGCACCTTCACAAAAAATTGACTGTATATTATGGTACAAAAACTTCACAACAAAGGTAAAAAGGTAGAAATATTGTATAAATCATGTTCATACCATCACACGATAAAAAAATAAATTCAATAAAGGAGAAGAATGCATGGATTAAAACTTCATTGGAAACTAAATAATCCTAAAGAAAGAGTGGGTTAAAAAACAAATCATAGAAACAATCAATAATTCCATTAACGAGAATGATGACAATGAGAAAACATATCAAAATTTGTGGGATGCAGTCAAAGCAGTACTTAGGAGAAAATTTATGTGTCTAAACACATACATCAATAAAAGAGAAAAAGAGATTAATGAATTCAGGATATAACAAAAAAAGGAGAAAAAGTACAAATTTAAAATACCCAGTTAGACGCTAAAATGTCAATCCTGAAAATCAAAAGAGAGATTAATAAAATATCAGGTAAAAAATTGAACTAACAAATAAAATTAGGAGCTGCTTTATGAAAAAAATGATTAACTACTATTAAATTTAATTTATTAAAAGAAAACAAAATTATCATAAAAATAAAAAGGATAAATATTCCACCAATGAAGGTAAAATTAAAACAATTACTAGGACTTATTTTTTTCCAATTATATGCAAATAAAACTGGAAAAATAAGAGAAATGGATACTTAAATATAAAAATACTTAAAAAATGAACTATCCAGATTAACTGAAGAGCATGTGGAATATTCAAATAACCCTACCTAATAAAAAAACAAACAAGCAAAAAAACCCAACAGAAAAAACCCAAGACATCAATGATTGTCCTAACAAAAATCCCCAGGACCAGATAAATTCACATGTGAATTCTGCCAAAAATTTAAGGAAAAATTAATTCCAACAACCTACATACTCTGTGGAAAAAAATAGGAAAAGAAGTTCTAATATAAAAAGCAACTGCCAACATATTAGAAAAAAAACCTGAAGGCTTAATTAGTAATTGCAAAATATACAGAATAAAAAAGGGACATTCCCTTAGTACTCTAGTCAGACTATATCTGCAATACTCTGGCCACTTTTTAGTGACAAATTTAAAAGAGGACTTACAGCTTTCACCAGAGGAAGGTCACTATGACGCTTGCCACATGCTGAATTATAAAATACCAAGATCTTTTGAAGCAACTGGTGATATTTAATACAAAAAATATAGAAAAGAATAGGCTTGGAGATGGGCATTTTATCTGCCTTCAAGTAACAGATGATCTGTTTTGGTTTGGTGGTTGTGGTTTGTTGTTACTGGATTCATGGGAAAAAATAGGACTTATCAATGGAAGTTTCAATTGGTTAATATTAGGGAAATTTTCTTAATGGTATAAGCTTCCTTAATTTGAGGCTTGATTTAGAAGGTGAGTTCATCTTCATTTTATACAGAGACTCTAAGATTACTGGGTAATATTATAGAGAGAAATATTATTCAGGGTTTTGATGTTCTTTTCAATCTAAGATTCCATGAATCTTTGCTGAATTGAGAAAACTGAGTCAGATATTTTGGCTGAGGCTGCCTATTATGCAAATACAGAATGAATGGCAGTAAAACTGAGAAATATAGTCAACTACATTGGGCAGGTCATATGACCCCAAATTGAATTGACCAATGCTGTTAGGATTGAATTGAATGAATTGATTCATTGTTCTGTCATTACTTTGAAATAACGTAGTAATCCCAGGATCATTACTAATATGCATGTAGGTATATCTGTTTCCTTACTGAAATAAGATAAGGGGAACAAAGCTAGATCTATGAATACCAATTAGCTATGTATCAACACTATACTATAAATGTATTAGGATAGTGTTCATTTGGTTTTGCCTATTACAGACAGTACAAATTTAAAGATTGATTACGTAAGATATACTTAGCAGCTGTGTGACCTTGTACAAGTCATCTCTTTTTTGCTTCAGCTTTCTCCACTATAAAATGAGGATCAATAGTAGCCCCTGCCTCCCAGAATTTTTTGTATCAAATGAAATAATATTCATAACGTGCTTAAAAGTCAGGAACCTGCAGTCTTGAAACCACATTTAGCCCTCTAGGTCTTTGTTCTGTGAAGTTTGGATTTAGCCAAAGGGCTGTACTTGAGGATCTAGAAAACCATATGTGCCCTTGAGGCTGCAGGTTCTCCACCGCTGTAGTGTCTGTTATATATAAATGTATGTAGCTGGGGGCTATATAAATGATATAAGGATGATTATGATTATGCATCCAGGGGACGGGTGAAGGAGAATTTCAGAGACTCGAGAAGACCTATTTTTATCATTAAGGTGAGGAAGGAGATGTTGAGGAGAAACTTGATTGTTTTTACTAAATATTATTGCTGTCTAGGTGCTAAGCCTAGTTACTTCCATGCTGCTAGAATATAAATTCTGTCAGCATCCACTAAATTTCAGTACTCGGAGGCATACCTCTACTTGCCATACCTCATTTAATATTTCTGGTTGTCAGCTTCCATTCTGACCAGCTTAAAGTCTTCTGTTGCTCAAAGGAATCATTCTCTTAGAGTACTTATGACACAAAAAAGAAAGACAAACCAAAGCAAGACAAAAAAGCTATCAAACAGAACAGAGTAAGAATTAAACGGAATATAAAAGTTTCTTCATATTATACTTGGTTTGTTGTTTCAATGCCATCCTGATACGCAACATCCTTTCAATGGGTCTCATTTTATTGTAACTCTTTTTGTTCTTTCTCTCTTTTGTTGAGATCTAACAGGAATCAATAAGTACTATACTTGTGTTCAAATTCCATTTACCATCCTTTCCCAATTTGTTTTAACTTTATAAAATTTATTTTTTGTGAATAACTACTATAAAATATACATTATTTTAGAGGTTGTATATACCAGTATAAGTAAAATATAATCTTTGGCCTTAAGGCATTTATAATTTATTTTCATTTCCTACCTTAGGATTTAATATTTCATAACATATAAAATACTTAGATAATTTACTATTAAATAATTCAGGAATTTATACTAGATAGAACTGGTAGAGTTCAGCAAGGTGACTGTCATATAAATTCTTGATAAATGAGTGTTGACTTGATGATGAACTTTGAAATTCCCTTGTTCAGTTTTCATTAGCGATTTATTTTTATTTGGTACAATTGGTCAGCCACAAGGCTATTATGTTCATTTAAAATGAACTTCTTGCAGAAAATTACCTTTTTATTTATGTAGGAAATAGGTTATTATTAACCCATCATAACCTAGTCTCTCATCCCTATTATGTTAGCAAATTTATCATAGTCCTTTCACATGTAAACATGTGTGCATGCATGTGTGTGTATCTGTGTGTGTGCAACATAGTTCAATGCAAAAAAAAAAAAAACAAACTTTTTTTTCCCTCACCACAGGGAGAAAGTATGTGGGAAGATACATGAAGTGAGAAGTGAAATGTGAAAACACATTGTAGTTATAGCTGAGCAAAGGAAAATAAGAAATAAAAATACAGACATTACTAAAGGTTTGAAAAATCAGTGACAAATCTGTATTATAGTTTCTGGGGAGCATGCTTCATGCAGGCAGCAAATCACTAAGCTTTCTGTTATTTGTGGAGCAAATTACTAGGAGCTGAAGAGTAAGAGGCATGCAAAATCATCTTACAGATGACTTATTCTGCTAAGTTCAGAGGAAGGAAGGGGTGAAAGCTGTGGCTGGCAGGAAATAAGAGAAGTTCAGGAGGTTAAAAAGTCTGCCACCCACTGCTCCCTATTAAATAAGTATTACAATGTTGGCAGTAGCCCATGGGTTTTTATGCCAGGTGGGGGAGAGAAAGTTAGATGCCGACAGATTAAAGCATTGGTCACGCTGAAAAGGTTAAAAAAAAAAAAATCCCAGACTCATTCATTTGTTTCTTTTCAAGCCAATTAAAGTGTGGCCTGCCCAGCTAATTAGCCTCACCCTAACTCCCAGGGAGGGGACTACCTTCTCAATAACTTACAGGTGACTTATGTTTCCTGCCAACTCTGTTCTGTGTTTACCTCCAAACCTAAAATAATCCATTTGTATCAAATTATGCATGTCAGTTTTGGGAGGTGAGTTGCAATCTCCTATGAAATGAATAAAAGGCAAGCCAACTGACTTCATTTTGCCACACAAGCTGAGGTTTTTGGGGGGTGAACCCTTTGTTTAACCTTTAAAAGATTAAATTTTACTGTGATCCATTTGTGAAGCCGCAGGGAAATGAGAGCATTTTGGTTCAGAAATGTATACTGGGGCTGGAGGATGATATGACAGGGGTCCTTAAGTCTGTTGTGTGCCAGTGTCTTAGACTTTGGCAGTCTCTTGAAACCTATGGTCCTTTTTTCAAAATGATGTTTTGAAATGCATATCATAAAATACATGTCTTACAAAGGGGGAAAATTACATTGAAATGGCTACCATACACACACAAGTTCATGAATCCCATGTTAAGACCCCTGATCTGTGATGTATGTACTGGGGAAAGGGGAGGGCTAAAAGTAAGGAAAACTCTTTTAGATGACCCTAACTTGAATCCTTTTCCTGAAAAATAAGACATTAATTTTTTGAAGTTCTTAATATATCTGTCCAAAAGGAGGTCCATCAACATTCATCCTTTGCATTTGTTTTAACATTGAGCAGAAGGAATATCTACTTACCACAAGACTAGAGGGAATTTGGAGGATTTGGGGACTGTCATCTAGGACTGACTTTGGAGGGTTGGGGTAGACAGCTATTTCAACATGCTGATTCAATTCAACAGACCTTTTTAAGCCCCTGTGTGCTAGGTATTGAGCTAGATGTTAATGGATACAGAGACGAAAAAATGAAACAGTGTTGTTGTAGCTTAAATTATATAGGGTTGGGGCCATTTACCAGACTTCTGTTGCAAAAACTCATCAGTGAAGCCATAAGCATTTGTTAAGCATTTACTTTGAAAATAATAATAGCAGCTAGTATTTCCATAGTACTTTAAGATTTGCAAATTCCTTCACATATTCAATTTTATTTGCTTTTCACAACCCAGCTAAGGTAGCTTTTATTATTATCCCAAATAGGGGATAGTGGGAGTAAGATAATCCCCACTCCTATACTACTCTCTCACTTTATTTATATTTGAACAAACTGAGGCAGAAAGTGGTTCAGATTGCACAGCCATTAAGTGTCTTAGGGAGGTTTCGAACTCCAGCCAATTGCTTCTATGTGCCAGGCAAAGTGCTAAATTCTGGGAATACAGAAAAAAGCAAAAAACAAATCCTTCTTCCAAAGAGCTTGCATTCGCATAATTTCAGCCTGTGAATTCATGTATAAAATGCTTACCAAGCAGATGGAAGATAAGCTTCCAGGGGAAGACATCAGAAACAAAATCAGAAAAACAACATCAGTTGTTGTGGATAAGAGGAAACAAACACCAGAAATCAAGGGGAATAGAGTTAGAAGTGAGAAGTTTGTACATACTCACAGACTTGCAGTATAACTTGCAACATCTATCAGCTGGGGCATGAAGCTTCCTAACCTACCACACCAAGGATAGTAATCCATCTTGTCCTCTCTATAAGTAATCCCCTGAATGATGAGACTAGGAAAGTGCCCGAGCCTGCCACTGATATGTCAGATTCTATTATTTACTCAATATGTACTTCAGAAATTCTAAGTCATTAAAGGAAGACTATTGTCACATATTTTCCCATAAAACTATAAAACTATGTCCATTAAAAGAAGGTTCACTGACAATTATTTTAAGTTAAACTTATTTACACATCTTATGAAATGTTGCATTTGACATTTAGATTATTAGGCATGACAGAACAATACGTATGGTAAATGCTACCTAAAACATTCTTTCCTCAGTTTCTGGTACATTGTCATAGCATAAAAACCCATGTGCTCATCTTTTTTTCTTGAAATTCAGTCTTAAAGAATTTCCCCTTTCTAGTTTGACATTGATAGACCTCTTGATATTATTGTCTTATGGAACTTAGCCTTACTGAACATGCTAGTTAAGGAAAAAAAAATATGTCACTTTAAGATTTAGCTAATATGGGGATGTTTTCCTTGACTATACTTAATCTATTGCAATAGTTTTCTTTTTATTGTTTTTCAAGTGGAAGAGTGGACTAAATGCTTAGTAATTCAAAAATAAAACAATTTTAAAAATAGCTTGTGTACTTAGATGATCAGCTCCTGCATAGTAGTAACCCTTTTTGACATATTAATTTCCCTTTAGAGTCAGGGGAAAAGTATTTATGTTTCATAAAATTTCCACTATGATTCACAGAGGTCATTTCAAGTGTGGCTGCCATCTCCATAGGGCTCCTTTCCTGTTCCTTGTTTCCTTTTTGGAATCTGAAAGGAAAAGTTAAAAAAATGTCTTAAAGGCAATTTTGACAATAATTTAAAATCTATGTAGTTAAAAGAGTATTTCATAGAAAGCAGGGAAGCTTTATAGATACAAAATATGAATTTTTTTTAAAAATTGTTAAGAGATATGAAATCATAATCACTTCCTACAAAGCTACAAAAAAAGTTTTTTCTAGTTTCTTAAAAAAGTTTCTCTGGAATCAGGATTGAAGGGATTGAAATATCCTTATACTTGGAATCCTTCTTTTCTAATGTCTTCTTTTCTAAGTGAAGATTTTAATGAGCTGGTAGTGAGCCCACTTCAACACCTTTCAACCTTAGAGGCTAGGATTTGACCCAGAAATGGTGAATGCAAGGATGCTTTGTGATGTCTGCCAGGAGTCAGACACTCCCCAAACATTCCTGCTAGTGTCTGTTAGAGCTTTCAGCTGTCTTTGACACCACAGCTCTGTTGCTGACTTACTTCTTAGATGGGATGGATGGAATTTCATTAAACTAGCTTTAGTCCTTGCCTGAGAGCACCAAAAGGTAGTTATAAACAGCTGTTCTTTAGGTGTCTCACACACAGAAAGCTCCATGAGGATCCATGAAATTCCTTTCCTTTATCAAATACTTATATGAAATGACAGTGTGAGAGTATAATATACCAAGGATGGCAAAAACCCATTAACAGACCAAAGACACAAACCAACTTTCATTTTTATCAAATGTCAACACCTTTAGTATCTATGATATCATGGCATATTTTTTGAGGGGAGGCAGGAAATGTAAGCCTAAAAACACCAAATGAAAGACCATAATTAACAGGATAAAGTCCATAGGCTAATTAATACCTATCAGTCATTAATCAGTTGATTGTTTATCAAACATTTCTGTTTTTAACTTGATTTTTTTTAAAAAAAATGTCAGTTGCTGGATTGAGCTATCCCATCAGGAAGTATTTTGTGAGCAAATTGCTACATTTGAACTATCTCTATGTGATTTTAATTCATGTCCTTGGAAAATCCACTGCAAGGGATATACTCAACCTAGTGGGGACCTTCTTCAAGTCCTATTAACCATAGAAGGATACAATCTGTTTGTTGTTTTCTCCTGCATTGGTAAGGGATGTATATAAAGTCCATTCTCCTCCTTTCCCTCTCGTTTGCTGCAAAGTTATACACACACACACGTATATATACATATGTATGTACTTGCGTATGTGTGTTTATGCATATTTGCATGTATACATGCATGCATATGTGTGAGTATACACACATATACACATATGAGTGTACGTGTGTTTATGCATATGTATGCATGTATGTCAATATGTGTGAGTACACACACATATATGTATTACTGAAGTTAAGTACTTTATATTCTAAATCACCACTCTGGCCATACCTACAAAAGGAAAAAGTTGGACTCTATGTTTTCTAAGATCTGATATTCTATGATCTCCATCTGGTTAGGTAATTACAATTATTGTCATGTTCAGGTGAATATAAGATGGAGAAATGACTTATAGATGAGGACAGAGTACCTTGGGAATAGAACCCAAACCTGTTTTATTCCTAGTTTGATTCTGTTTCTCCAAGTTCATTGTTCTTAATATTACTTTTTGTATATTCTAATTTTTAATGGAATTTTCTTCTGAAATTTTATTTTTTAAAAATACCCTTCTGCTTTTGATTCTTTCTCTATCTCATCTCTTTTCAATTATCCTAATTTTTTTTTTACCATGTCAATGTTCCAACAAAACAAATGTTTCCTTGATACTAACATATTTTAACCAGTGTAGTACTTGAGTACTTTAATTTGGAGAATTCCATATGTTTTGGAGCTTCTTGGAGAAAATGCCATATCTTTTTGTCTTTCTACGTTGAAATTCCTGATAATAAACAGGAGCTTTGGGGGAACAGTGTTTTCCATGTCTAATTTTTGGAGTAACTTCAAGTGCTTGATTTCAGTGGGGGGCATGTAGAGGAAAGAAAGAGGAAAAACATTCAAACATACTTATAATCATAGTGATTCTCTTTTTCCAACCAGAATGCTAAACCATTCCATTTGGGGATGCCTATATCTTAGATGGAAGCATTTCCCCTCAGTCACTTGTGAACTTCCCAAAGTCCAAATTGAATAAGAGCATTTCAGTAGGGGATATGAAGAAAGAAAAGTGCCACAAGATGTCATATATGGAAGTCTCTCTCTCTCTCTCTCTCTCTCTCTCTCTCTCTCTCTCTCTCTTTCTTTTCCTCCCCCTAGACTTTCAGTCCTATATTTCTTTAGCAAGATGGTTCATAGCCATTTCAAAGTTAATACAAAACAACACTGCAAGGATATTAGTTCAAATCCTGTTTCAGATACCTACTAGCTGTGTGATTCTGTGATGATAAAAGATAAACCTTTGTAATCTTTGATGAGTTATATAACTTTCCCTCCTTGTTATTATTATTATTACCATATAAAAAAGGGAACTTGCCTTCTTCCCAAAATTTATCTAAACTTCCCTATGCTTTTGGTGACACCTCCATTCTTCTAATCACCCAGCTTGAGGTTACAGATATGCAGGGAACATTAATACCTCTGGTGTGTGGGCTGCTGAAAGCTTTTCAAGGCTGCCTTCCATCTTTGTTGTCTAACTGACATCCAACTCTCACCTGCGGCTCCAAGAAGCTGTAACATGCACAGCAACCACACTGCAGTAAACTATTTTGGTAGATGGGTTAGACCAGACTGATAGTCACCAACCTGCCTCAAGCCTGTTGTTGACTTGGCAGGGTGTCTATGCCAAGCACTATGCCTATCCCTAGTGAATTAGGCAAATATAAAATATTGTTTCAGTGGGCCATGAAAGCAATGGAAGCAGGGTGTGTAAAGAACTTAGAGCTTGGTTAAGCACTGGAGAGGCCACGTCATTCACTGCGTCCTGACCCATCACCATTCATCTTGACTTTTGCCTTGCCACTGGGTCCCACTGACTCTGGAAGAGAGAATGAAGTTGAGTGTTTCATGCAACTCTGCCTTATGCAAATCCAATTTATGCATGAGTCAAAAGACTTCACCCATATTATTTCACATGTTTAATCTCCTTCAAATTAGTGTAGAGATGGACAAGTAATGAAACAGCATGTGTGGATACACTGGGAGCTGTAGTTAAAACCCTGCATGCAGGTGCCCTAGGCCATGAGGTTGTCTTGCCATTGGACTGAAGCAGCAATGATGAATGGCAGCCCCCTTTTTATCTAAGCAGCCATTTTAAAGGATTTCATTGCTCATCTCCTAGTTTGAGGAAAGGGTTAGAAAAGGTGCCCTAAAGATTGGCTGCTTCATCAAACTGTGGCTTTTTTTCCATGGAGGCAGGTACCTTACCCTGCACTTGAAACACACACACACACACACAAATTTACAAATGCTTTTGTGAAGATGGTTCCACTTACCATTGGTTCACAGAATATGTGAACGTTTATGGAAAATATGAAATTCTATACACCTAAAGACAAGTTTCTCTCATTACAAGAGAACTTAACAGGTATCAAATCCAAATAGCAGCAGTCCTGATTGAAAAACAGCTGGTAAATGAAAGCCAGTTTACCAAAGTCTGAGTTGGGTACACATTTTTCTGTAGTGGCCTCAGTGATGGGGCATGCTATGAAACTGGCATAGGCATAACAACAACAACAACAAAAAAAACTAATCTAACCAACAACCTTGTATAACTCCCAAAAATTGTGAATGACAAACTCATGACAATGAGATTGCCACTTGTAGGGAGTTTCCATCCATGATGAACTTTGAATAAGTCAAAGAAAAAAATTTACAAATACCTGGTGACTCTCATCATCAACATGCCAAAAGAGGACAGGCTTGTAATTCTGAATAACTTTAACACCAGAGTAGACACAGATTTTAAGAGATGGAAGGGATCCTTCAGAGGTATGGAGTTGGAAGCAGTAATGGTCACTTTCTACTGAAGACTTGGTTTCATGACCTCCTCTTTTCACCAACACAGTCTTCATTTACCTAAACACAATAAAATTTCATGGATACACTGTTGCAATAAACATTGACAATCAATAGACTTACATCAAGAGAATGATGAAGGCTATCTATGTGTAAAGAGTGCTGGATCAATCATAGATTATCCTCTACAAGCTAAACATTCTCATTCAACAAAAGCAACTGCATCAGGGCAAGATGACTACCAGACTTAATATCAACAGAATAGAATGCTTCTCTGAAGGGGAACAGTTTATAGATAACTTGGAGGGAAATTTGAGTCAACATACAGTTGGCAACAATGGAGCAGAAAAAGAATGAACAGCATTGAGAGATTTGGTATACAGAACTGAATTTACTCACCTGGCACACAACAGTCAGAAATATCAAGACTGGTTTGACAAAAATGAAGGGGAAGTTCAGAAGCACCTAAATGAAAAATTAAAATTCATAGGGTTTACCAGCAGGATAGTTCATTAGTTTCTGAGAAGGCACAATTGAACTCCATTAAAAATAAAGTGCAAGTAAAGCTAAGAGAGATGCAGAAATCTTGGCTAAGTAAGAAAGTGGATTTAATTCAGTTTTACACTGAAAGTAACAATCCAAAGCACTTTTATGATGCCCTAAAGCTATTAATGATTCAAAGACCTGTGATGCATCTCAAGTACTCAGTGCTAATGGAGCCACACTGATTAATGAAGAGGACGTGATCCTGGGGAGATGGATGAAACACTTCCAAAATGTCCATAAGAGATAACCATCAATCAACGCTGAAGTCTTTGACCAGGTAGATAGCTGAACTTGCAACTGAAGTTTTGAACGTCATTAAGTTTCTCTCATGTAGCAAAATACCTGTTGCTGATTCTATTCCAGCTGAGATTTGCAAAGTAAGCGGTCCACTATTCATATAAAAACCATAGGAACTTTTCCCAGTAATATGAACAAGAGGAAGTTAACTCCCAGGAGATCAAAAATGCATCCATTTTCTATGCCTATAAAGAAAAAGGAAATCAGTTATCCTGTGACAATCATGGGCTGGTCTCTTAAGCATTGCCTGCAAAATTCTTGCCAGAGTCCTCCTTACTAGGCTTCTCCTTCATCTGGAAGACAGTCACCTTCCTGAGAGCCACTGTAGCTTCAGAAAGGTTTGAGGAATGGTTGATATGGTGTTTGCTGCTTGACAACTCCAGAGGAAACAAAAGGATCAGAATAGAGATCTGTATACAATGTACATTGACCTGACTAAGGCCTTTGATACTGTAATTTGTGAGGGCATGTGGAAAATCATGACAAACTTTGGTTGAGAAGTTAATCAGAGTTGTACGATATGTTAGTTTCATGATAGCATGCTTGGATGGATTCTGCATAATAGATGATGCTCTCATGTTTTCCCAGTCACAGTGAGGTGAAATAGGGCTATGTGTTTGCTCTCATGCTTTTTATCATGATGCTTTCATTAGTGTTGTTGGATGTCTTCAGTGAGGATGAAAACAGCATCAGGGCCAGCTACTGAACTGATGGTAAATTAATTAACTTGAAAAGGCTACAAGCCAAGACCAAAGTAGAAGGAGAGTTCATGTGTGACATTTTATTTGCAAATGATAATGCATTCAATGACATCTCTGAGGCTGAGATGTAAGAAAGTATGGATAAGAGCTGAGCCAAGATGGCAGAGTGAGAGCAACTACTCCCTTAGCAACTGCCTAAGCTCTAAGACTAATTCCTTCAGATGTCTCCAAAAAGAGAATCTTAACAAATTTTAGAGTGTCAGAATCCAAAGCCAAACTAAAAACACCGAGGAATACCCTTGTCAAATTCCAGAACTATCAAGTGAAGAAGACAATATTGCAGGCAGGCAGAAATAAACAATTCAAATATTAAGAAGCTACAATTGGGATCATA
Source organism: Bettongia penicillata ogilbyi (assembly GCA_023548195.1). NCBI lineage: Eukaryota > Metazoa > Chordata > Mammalia > Diprotodontia > Potoroidae > Bettongia > Bettongia penicillata. The sequence goes on along the minus strand of JAJHZJ010000379.1, from coordinate 122,127 downwards.
CCCGATCTTTCAGCTTCTACATTAAAATATTGAAGGGATTGGAATATGATAGTCCATAAAGCAAAGAAGCCAGAAATGCAATCAAGGATCTATTACCCAGCAAAATTGAGGATAATATTTCAGGCAACAGGATGGACAGTTGATGAAATAGAGGATTTCCAGACCTTCCTGATGAAAAAGTCAGAGCTCAATAGAAAATTTGCTCTTCAAACGTAAGTCTCAAGAGAGGCATGAAAAGGTAAACAGGGTGAAAAAAAGGCTTGTTTTTCAATACGGCAAACTGTTTACATCCCTATAAAGGAAGATGATACTTATTAATATTAAGAATTGTATATTTATTATGGTATATAACAGGGGTATACATAGAAAGAGGGAGTGGATATAAAGTAAATGATGTGATGATAAAAATGCAATTCAAGGGTATGATGGAATTGTAACAGGAGATGTGAAAAGGAGGAGGCAGAAAAAAATAAATTACATCACAGGAAGAGGCACAAAAATATATTACAGTAGGTGAAAAGAGGGGAGGGAGATGAACGTTGTTTGAGTTTTACTCTCATCTTATTTGGTTCAAGGAGAAAACAACAAATTCAGTTAAGTAAAGAAATTTAACTAACTCTAAAGGCAGGGGGAGGGGGAAGGGGAAAGAAAAGGGAGAGGAGGCTAAAAGGGAGGGAAGAAGTAGCAAGGGAAAAGGGGAGTAAATGGAATTGGGGCTGAAAGAAGAGAGGGAAGACTGAGGGACTCAGTGGTCAAATATTAAAACTCTATTGTGGAGGGGAAGGGAGAAGGAAGATGGGGGAAAGACGATAGAAGGAAAGACAGGTATCATATTCACAACTGTTAATGTGAATGGGACAAATTCTCCCTTGAAATGGAGACAGATAACAGAATAGATTAAAAACCATAATCCAACAATATGCTGTTTAAAAGAAACACATTTGAAACAGGGAGATACACACAGGGTAAAGATTGGAACAGAATATATTGTGCTTCAGCTGTTGTAAAAAAAGTAGGGGTAGCAATCCTAATCCCAAACAAAGCAAAAGCAGAAATAGAGCTAATCAAAAGAGATAAGGAAATAAACTATATCCTACTAAAATGCACCATGGAAAACAAAGCAATATCAGTAATAAATGTATATGCTCCTAGTGATATAGCATCGAGATTCATAGAGGAGAAGTTAAAGGAATTACAGGAAGAAATAGACAGCAAAATTACAGTAATGGGGGACCTTAACCTCCCCCTCTCTGACCATGATAAATCCAACCTCAAAATAAACATGAAAGAAGTTAAGGAGGTGAATGAAACTCTGGATAAGGTAGAAATGATCCATCTCTGGAGAAAATCGAATGGGGATAGAGAAGGATATACCTTTTTGACAGAGGTAAGTAGTACGTATAAAAAAAATTGACCATGTACTAGGCTATTAAAACATCACAATCCAGTGCAAAAAAGGCAGGTATAATCAATGCATTCTTCTCAGATCATAATGCAATAAAAATTATTTGCAATAAGAGGGTAAATCAAAAAGCAAACCAAAAAGTAATTGGAAAATAAATAATTTAATCCTAAAGAATGAGTGGGATAAAAAACAAATCATAAAACAATCAACAACTTCACTCAGGAGAATGACAGTAATGAGACAACCTAGCAAATCTTATGGAACACTGCAAAAGTATTTCTGAGGGGAAGTTTTGTATCTTTGAATGTCTGCATGAATAAAATATAGAGGAGATCAATGAATTCAGCATGCAACTGAAAAAACTAGAAAAAAACAAATTGAAAATTGCCAAGTAAGTGCCAAATTAGAAATACTGAAAACCAAAGGAGACACTAATAAAATTGAAATTAAGAAAACTATTGAACTAATAAATAAAACAAAGTGCTGGTTTTATGAAAAAGCCAATGAAATTGATAAACATTTCATCAATTTGTTTTTAAAAAAGAAAAGCAAATTACCAATATGAAAAATGAAAAGTGGAAACTCACCTCCAACAAGGAAGAAATGAAAAAAAATCAGAAATTACATTGTCTAACTATATGTCCATAAATTCGACAATTTATATGAGATGGATGTGTATTTTAAAAAAATATAAATTGTCCATATTAATAGAAGAGGAAGTTGAATACTGAAATAATCCCATCTCAGAAAAAGGAATTGAACAAGCCATCAAGGAACTCCCTAGGAAAAGTTTCCCAGTATTTGTGGATTTACAAGTGAATTCTATCATTTGTTTAAAGAACAGTTAATTCCAATGCTATATAGACTATTTGAGAAAATTGGCAAAGGAGCCCTACCAAATTCTATTTATGACACAAATATGGTTGTGATACCTAAACCAGGACAGAGAAAGAAAATTATAGACTAATTTCACTAGTGAATATCGATGCAAAAATTTTAAATAAGATTTTAGCAAAAAGAATATAGCAAATTGTCATGAGAACAATAAATTATGATTAGGTAAGATTTATACCGGAAATGCAGGGCTGGTTCAATATTAGGAAAACTATTAACTTTATTTATCATATTAACAGCACAACTAACAGAGACATGATTATCTCAATAGATGCAGAAAAAACTCTTGACAAAATACACCTATTCCTATTGAAAACCTTGGAGGGCATAGGAATAAATGGAACTCTCCATAAAATAATAAGCAATATCTACCTAAATCCATTTGAAAGCATTATATACTATAGGAATAAACTGGATGCATGTCCAAAAAGATAGAGATGAAACAAAGATGTTCATTATGGTACTATAAATGTTGGTTTTAGCAAAAAGAGAAGAAAAAGAAATTGAAGGAATTAGAACAGGCAAAGAAGAAACTAAGTAATCACTCTTTGCAGATGATATGATGATATAATTAGAGAATCCCAGAGCATCAAGTAAAAAAGTACTTGAAATAAAAAAACAAAACAAAACAAAACAACTTTGGTAGAGTTGCAGGTTGCAAAATAAACCCACACAAATCGTCTGCATTTATATATATTAGTAACAAAACCTAACAGCAAGAGGTAGAAAGAGAGATACCATTTGAAGCTGTAGTAGACACTATATAACATCTGTAAATTTACCTGCTAAAACAAACCCAGTGTCTATATAAACACAATTGTAAAACAGTTTTCCCACAAATACTGTCAGATCTAAAAAAGAGGAAAAATATCAGTAGCTCTTGGGTAGGCTTAGCTAATATAATAAAAATAATAATTATACCTAAATTAATTGACTTATTCAGTGCCATACCAAACTACCAGACAATTATTTTCTGGAGCTAGAAAAATATAAAATTCATCTGGAATAACAAAAGGTCCAGAGTATCAAGGAAATTAATAAAAAGTAATGCTAGGGAAGGTGGCCTAGCCCTACCAGTTCTAAATTTTATTATAAAGCAGCAATCATCAAAATCACTTGGTACTAGCTAAGAAATAGAGGCATAGATCAGTGGAATAGGTTAGATACTCAAGAACTAGTACTCAATGAATATAGCAATCTACTGTTTGATAAACCCAAGAACCCCGGATTCTGGGATAAGCACTCACTGTTTGACAAAAATTGTTGGTAAAACTGGATAATAGTGTGGCAGAAACTGGGCATAGACCAATGACTGACTCTACACAGAAGAATTTTGTCAAATGGATATGCAATCTACATATAAAGGCTGATACTACAAACAAATTAGGGGAGCAAGAAATAGTGTATTTGTCAGATTTATTGGAAATGGAGAAATTTTGGAACAAACAAGAGATAGAGAATATTATGAAGTGCAAAATGTATGATTTTCATTACATTAAATTGAAAAGTTTTTTCACAAACATACCCAATGCAACTGAGATTAGGAGGGAAGCAGAAAACTGGGAAAGAATTCTGGCAACTAGTGTCTGTGATAAAGGCGTCATTTCTAAAATATATAGAGAAGCGAGTCAAATGTACAAGAATGCAATTCATTCCCCAGTTGATAAATGGTCAAAAGATATGAACAGGCAGTTTTCAGAGGAAGAAATTAAAGCTATTTATAGTTATAATAAAAATGCTTTAAATCACTACTGATTATAGAGATGCAATCAAAACAATACTGAGGTACCACATCATACTTATCAGATTGGCTAATGTGACAAAACAGGAAGGTGATATATGTTGGAGAAGATGTAAGTTGGAGAGTTGGAACACTAATTCATTGTTGGTGGAACTGTGAGCTGATCCAACCATACTGGAGAGCAATTTGCCCAAATGTGTGTACCCTTTGACCCAGCAAAATCACTTCTAGGAATGTATTCGAAAGAAATCATAAAAAAGGAAAAAGTTCCCACATGTACAAAAATACATATAGCAGCTCTTTTTGTGGTGGCCAAAAACTGGAAATGAAGTGAATATCCATCAACTGGGAAATTGCTAAACAAGTTCTGGTATATGAATGCAATGGAATACTAGTGTGCTACAAGAAATGAACAGGCAGACTTCAGAGAAGCCTAGAAGGACTTATATAAACTGATGCTGATTGAAAGGAGCAGCACCAGTAGAACTTTCTGCACAGCAACAGCCACAGTGTACGAAGAATTTTTCTGGTAGATCTAGTCCTTCATAGTCCTCCAAGAACCTAAAAAATCCCCAGTGGACTCCTGAGACAAAACACCTTCCACATCCAGAGAAAGAACTATGGAATTGGATCACAAAATGAAGAAGACCATTTTCTCTTGTATTACGTTTTATTTTGTTTAATGGTTTCTCCCACTCACCATACACATGCACACACACACACACACACACACACAGATGATGAAGTTGATGCAGACATTGCAAGGCTAACTTGTTGTTTAGGAAGCTTTTAAGGAAAGTGTGGGAATGAAGAGGTATTAGACTTCCTACCAGACTTAAGGTCTACAGAGCTGTTGTGCTGACCACATTGTTGTGTGCCTATAAAACCTAAATGCTATACCAGCACTATGCCAGATAACTGAATCACTTTCATTTGAATTGTCTGAGGAAGACTCTGAAGGTCATTTGGCAAGATAAAGCATTCAAACCTCACTGCAGAGAGCCAAACTCTGATATAATAGCCACATTCTTTGAATGACAAACTAAATTTTGTCTAAAGACTATTTTATAGAGATCTCATACAAGGCAAACAGGCAAACAGAGGTCAGAAGAAGCAGTACATATATACTCATAAGGTCTCTCTGTATTACTTTGCAATTGTTTGTGTGACATGAGTGACACTGGCACTGGAACACCCAGCATGGTTTGCCCACATCAAAGAAGGCACTGTACTCTATGATGAAAGCAGAATTCCAGTAGCTCAAAAGAAACACAAGATGAACAAATTTAGAGACCTCTTCACTACAAATGTTCACATGCACTATTAGTGTCCAATCTGTGGTAAAGCCTTCTGATCTCGTATTGATCTAATGAGCCAGTCAGACACAGTGTAAGTTGACCCTGACATAGTGATGTCATTCTGGTTCTCTTCAAGCATGAAGAACCTGTCATCCACGTTGGAAAACTCAGGGTCTTCTTCAATTCTTTATTTTTCCTCACCTCACAATAGTCAATGAGGTGCTAAATCAATGATTTTAACTTCACCCTTTCAAATTTAATTCACTGAAATGATCCCCACCCTAGCTAAAGCCATAATCATCTCTTACTTAAGTTGTTACAACAACTTCATTCTGGCTTATAGTTTCCTCCTCCTCATTATAGCTGACAAAATAATCTTTGTAAAGAATATGTGATTATGCCATTTCTCTGCTCAAGGACCGTTGATGAGCCCTTATTCCTTATAATATGGAATACATATTCTTCAGCCTGACTTTTAAAGATGCTCCAGCCTACCTTTTAAGATACTTCACAGTTTTTCTTTATGCAGTCTGTACTCAAAGAATATTGTCCTACATGACATTGCCTCCTGCATTTCCTTCCTCTATCATTGAAAGACTCCCCCTGTGTCTTGATATGACCAAATACTTCTCCTTTCCCTCTTGGAATCCTTTGCTTCTTTCATGATTCAGCTAATGTACTTAATTATATGGGAAGTCCTTCTTGATCTTTTAGTTGTTTTAGTGTCCTCCTTTTGCCTCAAATTGTCAAATGATCCAGGGGTGGGGAACCTTTGGCTTTGAAGCCACATGGGGTCCTCTACGTCCTCTAGTGTGACCCTTGGACTGAATCCAAACTTCCCAGAATAAATCAATTTAACAAAAGGTTATGTTCTGTAAAATATGGACTCAGTCAAAAGGCCACACTTGAAGACTTAGAACAGGTTTTCCAATCCTGGAGACAATCACATTTATTAACATGTTGTATCTCCATTGTAGATTGTAAACTACTTGAGAGCAGGAACAACTTTTCACTTTTTGTTTTATCCCCAGACTTTGAAAAAATGCTTTGTGTACATTACATGCTTAGGAAATATTGAATTATACTGGATAGTGAACATGAAGGGTAGGTATACATTCTACCCATTTCACTCAAATCCTTTCTTCCTTTTCTTCCTTACTTTGCTTCAAGTAAGAAGTGATATGATGCAGTTCACATGAAAATTTTCCCTCTTTCAAATTAAAAAGGTACTCATTGGGGGAGAAGCCAAGATGGCGGAGTAGAAAGACTCACATATGCTAGCTTCGAATCCACAGCCCATAAATTTCCTGTAAAAAGAACTCCCCACAAATTCTGCAGCACTGCAAGCCACACGCCAATCCAGTGGAAGAGATTTCCATTCCAGAGAGCCCTGGAAAGCCATCCACAGGGGTCCGTCATGCCCTGGACAGTGGAGCCCACTCGAGCTGCCCTGGCCATGCAGCCCCAGAGGAGCGGATCTGAGCAGGCTTCAGGGACGGAACCTCCAGTGGACGCGAGGGTCCCTCCACCCACAGGGGCTACAGGTCAGTGAGAGAGACTTCTGGGCTGGCCGAGAGGGGAGCGGGGTGTCTCCATGGCTCAGGCCCCCTCGGGAGGCAGCGGCAGAGGCAGCAGCAGAGGCAGAGGCTGCTGCGGCCCGGGACTCCTGGAGCAGAAAGGAGCTCAGGGCCATCACTGAAGATCTTTGCATAAACCCCCTGAGGGAACTGAGCCTGGGAGATGGCCCTGCCCCCACCCAAGCACCAGAACTTAAGCTCACATTAAATAGCTGCCGCTCCCACCACAGAAAGCCCTGAGGCTGGGAAGCAGCATTTGAATCTCAGACCCCAAGCACTAGCTGGACAGATCTAGGCGGGAGTGGACAGGAATCTCAGAAGTCAAGTAACTGACTGGGAAAATGCCCAGAAAAAGGAAGAAAAATAAGACCATAGAGAGCTACTTTCTTTGGGAAGAGATGCTCCTTCCTCCTTTCATTTTTGATGAGGAAGTACAATGCTTGCCATCAAATAAAGACGTGGAGGTCGGGGCCTCTCTATCCCAGACATCTGAGGTTGATGTCCGGGGGGGCTCAGGCCATGGAAGAGCTCAAAAAGGATTTTGAAAATCAAATTAGATAGGTGGAGGAAAAACTGGGAAGAGAAATGACAGAGATGCAAGAAAAGCATGAAAAACGGGTCAATATCTTGGTAAAGGAGACCCCAAAAAATGTTGAAGAAAATAACACCTTGAAAAATAGGCTCACTCAATTGGCAAAAGAGGTTCAAAAATCCAATGAGGGAAAGAATGCTCTCAGAAGCAGAATTAGCCAAATGGAAAAAGAGGTTCAAAAGCTCACTGAAGATGATAGTGCTCTCAAAATTAGAATGGAGCAGATGGAGTCTAATGACTTTCTGAGAAACCAAGAAATCATAAAACAAAACCAAAAGAATGAAAAAAATGGAAGAGAATGCGAAATATCTCATTGGAAAAACAACTGACCTGGAAAATAGATCCAGGAGAGACAATTTAAAAATTATGGGACTACCTGAAAGCCATGATCAAAAAAAGAGCCTAGACATCATTTTCCATGAAATTATCAAGGAAAACTGCCCTGATATTCTAGAAGCAGAGGGCAAAATAAGTCCTGAAAGAATCCATCGATCACCACCTGAAAGAGATCCAAAAAGAGAAACTCCTAGGAACATTGTGGCCAAATTCCAGAACTCCCAGGTCAAGGAGAAAATATTGCAAGCAACTAGAAAGAAACAATACCAACATTGTGGAAATACAATTAACACAAGATCTAGCAGCTTTTACATTACGGGATCGATGGGCTTGGAATAGGATATTCCAGAAGTCAAAGGAACTAGGACTCAAACCAAGAATCACCTACCCAGCAAAACTGAGTATAATCCTTCAGGGGAAAATATGGTCTTTCAATGAAACAGAGGACTTTCAAGCATTCTTGATGAAAAGACCAGAGCTGAAAGAAAATTTGACTTTCAAACACATGAATGAGAAGAAGCATGAAAGAGTAAACATCAAAGAGAAGTCATAAGGGACTTACCAAAGGTAAACTGTTTATATTCCTACATGGAAAGATAATATTTGTAACTCTTACAACTTTTCAGTACCTGGGTAGTTGGTGGGACCACACACAGATGTACACACACACACACACACGCATGCACACACGTACATGTGTGCATGCACACACATGCACACATGCATGCACACACAGAGACAGAGAGGACAGAGTGAATTGAATAGGATGGGACTATATCTTAAAAGAAATTAAGGTAAATGATAAGAGAGAAATGTAGTGGGAGGAGATGGAATGGGGTAAATTATATCTCATTCAAGAGGCAAGCAGGAGACTTTTTAGTGGAGGGAAAAAGGGGAGAGCTGAGAAAAAACCATGAAGTTTACCCTCATCACATTCGACTAAAGGAAGGAGTAAAATGCACACTCATTTTGATATGAAAGCCTATCTTACAGTACAGGAAAGTGGGAGAGAAGGAGATAAGCAGGGAGGGAGGGATAATGGAAGGGAGGGGAATGGGAGAAGGGAGCAATTTGAAGTCAACACTCGGGGAGGAACAAGATCAAAAGACAGAATAGAAACAATGGGGGGCAGAATAGGATGGAGTGAAATACAGTTAGTCTTACACAACACGACTGTTCTCGAAGTCATTTGCAAAACTACACAGATATGGCCTATATTGAATTGCCTGCCTTCCCAAAGGGAATGGGTGGGGAGGGAGGGATGGGGAGAATTTGGAACTCAAACTTTTAGGAACAGCTGTTGAGTATTGTTCTTGCTACTAGGAAATAAGAAATACAGTTAATGGGGAATAGAAAGCCATCTGGCCCTACAGGACAAAAGAGAATATGGGGACAAGAGAAGGGAGGGATGATAGAAAAGAGGGCAGATTGGTGATAGGGGAAATTAGAATGCTTGGTGTATTGGGGTGGGGGGAGGGGATAAATGGGGATAAAATTTAGAACACAAAATTTTGTGAAAATGAATGTACAAAGTTAAATAAATAAATTTATATTTAAAAAAAGGTACTCATTGGCACATCATTATGATACTTGCTTAAACGCTCTACCAAATGACCAGAGTGATAAGTCATTTCTCTCAAGCTGTCATTTCATGGTTGGAACTATTTCTTCAAGCAACTCCGTGAAAAGACTGCCTAAATTCAGTAAATATGACTAGACTATCAGTCTCAAGAAACGTTTAGAAATCAAAAGAAAGACATCTAATTTGTATTCTGAAAATCTTATATGAAAGAGAGAAAATGTATTGCTAGCGAGAAAACGGGACAAATTAACAAAAATATAAGCATGCTCTGCACAGCATGATTCCATCCAACATCATTTCACAGTAACTTAATTGATAAAACGCAACTGTTTCTGTGTACCAAAGAGTTGCATGTCTCTTCCAAAGCATACTTTGGCTAATTACACATTTAAAGCATTGTTTCTATGTTTTTTTCTCCTCTCCTGTATTTTACCAACTTGGCAGTACACTTCATATTTCAGTGCTCTAGGCAGTTAATCCAAGGTGGACCAACAGAACTGGTAGAGGGAAATACATACATACATACATGCAGATATACATACATACATAAGTATACACACATATACATATATGTACACACATGCATATGTTTTCTACTCCAATAAAATGTGATTTTTTTTATGACAGCACAATTCATTCTGCCTGACATATAGTGGCACTATACATGCCTGTTGAGTGATAATTGTTCCAGTGGATCTGATTTCTTTCCATTTCCTCCTATATCCCATTCCAGTTTTGTTATTTTGCCTAATGATATGTTTTTACAGAACCAACTAATGATTTTGTCTATGGTACATATGGGAGGAGGACAGAAGGCTGTATTGTTTAGGGGAAAATCCCAAATATTTTAATGACTCACACTCTTTCCCAAAGCTAAAACATAGAGGATTTCTTTAATTCATTTTTTAAAGATAATCCTCCAGTAAATATAGTGAATGTGTCACATATATACATGTATGCACACATACATACATATATGTATATCATACGCCAATCCATTCCTTTGAGTGATTCACAAAGTTTAAAGAGATTATAAAACACACACATATATGTACACATATATACCCATATATACTTGTATGCTTTATAATATATGGTTATATGTATACACATATATCAAAATAAACACATCTATCTATCTATTTATGTATCTGTAATATAATCCCTGCAGACTTTTGTAATGATTCAAAATGTAATATATAGTTGTATATGATATGTAGAATCATTCTACAACATTATGAAGGAAGCATTACAAAGGAGATATAGATTTAGGCATGAATTCAGAGGAATATAAAAGTTGAAAAAAAAGATGAGATGGTGAGATTCATGGTGACAAGGAAGCTTGACTAAAGGAAAATCCGCAGGAACCACTAGCATACGGAAGTCAAATGTGAACAAGGCATGTCTCTAGCATGTCAGGGGTGAATTTATGAGCAGTCATTAAAAAGAGTAAAAAGGGATGGGAAGGCATCTGTATTATTAAATGGAATGACCTCATTAATGAGTTTGATTATTTCAATCAATATATACCTGTGTTCAGAATATATATGTTTAATCAATAGAAGCTATTAAAAAAAAAACTATCTAAAAAAAAGTTTTTGCTATCTTTCAGCAGATCACCCATGGTTAATCTCCATATTAACATATATGTTAATATATTTATGTTCTTTGACCAAAGTCTCTTGAGATGTTCCTGCACGATGATGCCAGTAAGCAATAATGACTTTCTGTCATTACTAACCAAGGATCATTGACCTCCCCATAAAACGTTCAATATCACATTACAATCCTCATAAGTTATCCAGATTCAGATATACTAAGGACAAAAAAAAAAAAAATTAAAAGCCCAGTTTTATGAGTAGTAGTGATAATTATTTTGATATTCTGTTTTTGGATAAAATGTGTATTTGGCATTTCCATATGGATATAATTTGAAATATTTATGACTAAAATTTTAATCTGTAAGGAGATTATGTAAAAAAGTAGCAATCAAGTGTTTAACTCTAGGCATGTGGCACAATAACATGAACACTGTATTGTAGTCAGAAAGTCTTGGTTTGAATTCCAACTCTGATATTTACAGCCTGTGTGATTTTAAGCGAGTCACTTTATCTACATGGATTTTAGTCATTGCATTTATAAAACGAAGGTTGGAATTTGGTTATTTCAAAGTGGAACCATATCTGTTTATTCTAATACAAAGGGTAACGTCAGTTGCTTATTGTGTTTGTGTATGGGAAGCGTGTAAAGGAGAGGTTGGCACAGTGGAAATTTTACCTACGCAAGGTACAGTAACACCAGGAGAAGGACCAGCCCCTTGCTTAGAGAGAATTTTCTTAGCCCTTATGGAGACTTACCTGTCACCTAATTCATGAATGTCTGAGACAAGATGTCAAGGAAGCAACTGGCTCTGAAAAATGCGTGAAACTCACAGGGATGACCCCATTTAGCAAGGGAGTGGCCAGTCAATGGAATATCACAATAAAGAAGAAACCACATTCCTTACTTAAATATCTTGGTATAAAACACCAGTTGCCACACCCTAGTTATGGCCTTGTTACAATAATTTATGCCATGGTACAAAATCTATTTCTTATAAATAGTTTATAAAATTAATCATTTTCTAAATGACTCTAATACACAGAAGTTTTTGTTCTTAATTAAAAATGGATTTCTTTCAGTATGTTATAGTAGAAGAGCCTAGGGTTGGGTGTAAAGTGATATGGCTTTTGTCCTAACTACCACTAAATTGAAAGATAATAAGCAAATCATTTTTCTTTACGAAGTCTCAACTTTTTCATCTACATAATAAGGGGATTCAATCTGACAATAAGAACTCTAGAGTCTCTGATGATTTAACCCCCAACAATGACCCCCAAACTCATTAGAACTTCACTAAATTGTTTGCATTGGTAGTGCATGTTGCTCTTGCTCCAAGGTAAACTTAGAATGGTGAATCATTTAAGTTCAGGAGTTCTGACCTACAGTATGATTAAAGTTGATCAAGTTGACCATGCTAAGTCTGACACCAATATGGTGATCTCTCAGGGGTAGCCAGCCCTGGAACAGGTAAAGAGAATTGAACTATTAACCACACTGAAAACAGAGAAAGCTTTCTTTTTGGTCAGCAGTGGAGTCAGTTTCATGAGTGATTGTTTCCAACCTAGGTGAGATTGGAAGATCCTGTCAGAAAACAACCAAACAAATAAATACAAGAGAAAAGAGAGAAAAGAAAAAAGAACTTGAAATCTTTCTGATGATACGGAAGTTTCATTTCACCGTTTTTCATGTGGCCCAATGCGTGCAACATACGACAAAGAAGAGAGAAATTGAAATTTAAAAGGAAATTGACATTATATCCACATTTGCCTTTTCTATCAAGAGAACAACTTGAGGTAACGAGCTATGTTCCTAGATGAAATATTAAAGAATGAAAACTCTCTGGCGTTTATTTTTAAATATTGGCATGGAGCACATAATGCAGAATTGCTCTCCAGAACAGCTCACAGTAGTTTCTGTGGTCATGCATACTCTCAAGCTTTAATTGCACTCTAGAGGCAGAAGCAATCTCCTACCCCCTACTAAACAACAGGCTGCATTTTCAAATCAATACAAAAAATATGATAGAAATAGGCATGAGCTATATTATTACCAATGCAGATCCAGCTCTGATCTTGATAGTGTATTGATCTTGTATCATGCTGTATTATGCTGTTTAATTACTTGGCAATATTCATTCTTTAGTATCTATTTTAAAATATTCCTTCCTAGATTTTGGAGGTATTGCCTTTTAGTACACCTGCATTTCAAGGATTAAATATATGCCCCTCACGCCCAACCCCCAAAAAGAAATCCAAAATTAAGTCATTTTCTTCTAATATAAGGACTATGAAAATGATTTAATCAAAAATTTCCCTTGTGAGCATAAAATATTGCTTTGGATTGAACTTGGCACTTTTAGTCAAAGTTATAATAATATAGAAGATGACTATTATGAGTATTTCAACATGCTCATTAGTAACCTGGGAAGAGTTAATGTGAGGCCCTCATTCATGCCCGGGGAATAACTACTAGATAGAAAGAAGTGAACTAAATTGATCCCAGTAGAACTGTATCTATCAGCATCCTTCAATTTTCCCCCTGAAACTTCCATAGCTAAACTTATTGATTTTAGTGACAGATTGTTTTGATCTATATGCTATAAGTCTTGTATCTAATTCAATTCTTTGAGCATTTATTGAGCATATACCATGTGCCAGGTGCTGTGGTAGGTGTTGGGAATACAAAGACAGAAAGAATATAGTGCCTTTTATCAAGTAGCTGGTTACATTCTAACAGAGAAAAATGAGATATACACATAAAATTAAGTGCTTAATGTACACAAAATAGATACAAAGTCATTTCCTGGGAGAAAGGCAATGGTAGGGCTGGAGAGTCAAGAGGGGTTCTTGTAGAAGGAAAGTATATAAAGGAAGTTATAGAGGAAGCTAATGATTCTAAGAGTTTAAGATAGGGAGAGGGGTATGCATTCCAGTCATAGGAACCCACATGTATGAAGATATAAAGATGGAAGATGGAATATTATAGATAGGAACAGGTAGGTAAGTACAGTTAGAACATGAAACACTTAAAATAAAATAATGTGTAAAAATTCAGAAAAGGTAAACTGGAGAGAGATTGTAGGAGAGTTAATGCCAGATAATGAAATTTCTATCATTATCCTCCAGGCCTCTGGATCTTCGTTTTATTCAACTTCCATTTTTTAGTATCATTGTATTTGTTTATTTTAGCATGAGAGTTGTTAGAGGCAAAGAAATTTTGGAAAATTTTATACATGAAGGTAGAGTAGACAAAAGATCTTTCTCAAATTCAGCTACAGTAATGACCACTGTGTGAACTTGGAGAGCAGTACTCCTTATAAAGAGCACTTGTTTCACAGTCCTCCATCATTTGTAACAACTCTCTAGAGACCTACATTGTTATATAGCTTGTATGCCTGAGGGCAGTCTGAATAAAAGAGACTACCCTAGTTGCCTTGTTGAAGTCTCCATGTAGTTTAAGCAGTGGCGTTGGAAGATTCTCATAGATGTTTTGGAGTTTCTTTACTGGTGCTTTTCCTAGGTGCTTAAAAGATGAACTCCTTAATTTAATCATTTTTTTTTCTATCACTTGGAATAAAACTTCTTTCTGTTTCCACTTTGAGATTCTCATTCCACTGATTCCTCCACAATTCAATCTAGAACATTCATGGCCAAGAATAACATGGCCAGCTCTTTAAGAATGCCATATTTGAAGTAATATGAAGATTGGATTGGACAGAGTAGAGCTCAGATACAGGAGGCTGATTGGGAAACTATTACAGTAGCGTAGGCCAAAAGAAATAACTCCTATTTGTGTGAGTGGAGGAAAGGGAATTGATGTGAGATAGAGTATAGAGGTGGAATCATCAAAACTTGTCAACTGATTGAACATGGGGAAAGGAGAAAAGGAAGAATCAAAGATGTCTCCAGAGTTATAAATCTGGATGACTTAGGTGGAGGATGTGGTCTAAAGTAGAACTATGAAAGTTGAAAAGAATGTTGGGTTTGAAGGAGAGGACGTTATACTTCAGATGTGTTGAGTTTGAGATGTTCATCAAAAACTAGTTGGTTATGAGGCCTGAGGGTCAGCAATAGACACTGAAGTTGAGTATTTATTTACTTGGGGGTCACCTGCATGGAGATGATAGTTGAATACATGAGATAGTGATCATGATTCAGTAAAAAAGACTTAGAAGGAGAAGGTAGAGAGAGAGAAAATGACAAATGAGGGCATAGATACTAAAATCCTTGAAAGAGAGAGTAGGAGAAAGGGGTAGACAACAGTATCAAATTCCATGAAAAGGTCAACAAGGATGAGGACTAGGAATTAGCCTAAGAAAGGTGTTGATGATCTGGAAGAGAATGGTTTTGATTGCTGATTAAAGTCAAAATTAATATATCAAGTGGTTGAGAAGGGAGTGAGAGGAAATGAGATAGATCCAATGGCTATATGCAGCATTTAGTAGAAATGTGACTGAAAAGTAGGAAAGACATGGAATGATATAGCTTGAAGAGATGGTAGGAAGAAGTCAATGTTGTTATTGAGTTTTAGTGTAAGTTTTTATTTTTTAGAATGGTGACTCACATGGTTTAAGCAAAAGGAAATAAAAAATTAGGCAAAGTGAGAAGACAATTGAAGGATCAATTTTTCATAGATAATGAGATCAAAGATACAACCACTCTTTAAAGTAGAAAGGATTGCCTTGGTCTGAGATTTGAGTAAACAAAGAAACTATGGGGGATAACCTAGAGACTATCTGAAATGTTCAATTGAGGAGAAGAAGGAGATCACAGAAGATTGGTTTCCATTCTTTTCATTGAAATACGAGAGGTTATTTTCTGCATACAATTATACTAGGTAATCTCTGAAATATCTTCCAAAATCATCCTAACTCTTAGACTTACAGAATTTTAGATATGTGAGTAGTTGTATAAAGAAGTGCCCTCATTTTTAACTGAAGAAACTAAAAGTGTCAAATAGTCAATAAATATTTATGAAGTGCCTACTATATATTATACGTCCAGCAGCTGTGAAGTGAGGTAGAATGATATAGTGGAAAGAGCAGTAGATTTGGAGTCAGAGTAACTGGGTTCAAATTCCATCTCTTCCCCTTACTACATATGTAATCTTGGTCAAATCATTCAACTTCTTTTTAAAAAAAGAAAAGAAATTCTTTAATGACTTTGTTCAATTTTTCATTTTTTATGAACCAACAGTTCCTTCAGTTCAGGTTGATTGGTTGTTGTCCTTCATTTTTGAAGAGGACCAAAATGACATTGCCATGAGAAAGTGTTCAAGTAACTTCTAAGTGAAAGAGGTGGGACTGGAACGTTTTTCTAATCCAATGATTTTTGACTTGTTACCTCCCCCTCCACACACAACTTCTATATTACTGTAGTGGGCAATACCATCTTCTCAGGCTCTCAACTTAGATTCATCTTTGACACCTCATTATTTCTCACCCCACCCACCAATACCAAATCTGTTGACAAGGTCTGTTGATTTCACCTTTGAAACATCTCTAGAAAAAGCTCCTTCTCTCCTCTGATCCCATCAATGCCTCTTGTTCAAGCCTGGACTATTACAATCATCAGTCATCCCCTCATGCCTACACTGTTGCAATAGCTTGTTGGGGGGTCTGCCAGCTTCACATCTTTTCCCATTCTAATCCACCCACCATTCAACCACCAAAATTATCTCCTAAAGCTCAAGTCTGACCCTCTCACTTCTTCCCATTCCTCACACTCACTAAATTCCAGTGGCTCCTGGTTGTCCCCATGGTCAAATACAAAATGCTCTCTTTGGCTGGCATTTAAAGCCCCAATCTAGCCCCTCCTACCATCCCAACCTTCTTAAAACTCACCACCCCCAATATATGCTCTTTGACTTAGTAACACTGGCCTCCTCATTGTTTCATGAATGAGACAGTTCATCTCTTAGTACCCCATGCTTGGAATGTTCTCTCTGATCAACTCCAGCTACTGATTTCCAAGTTTTACTTTAAGACCCACCTAAAATCTCATCTTTTATGGGATGCCTTTTCTACATCCTCTTCCAACTGCCTTCCTTCTGATTATTATTTCCTACTTACACTGTATATAACCTCTTGGTATTTATTTATGTATAGCCCTTTTAAATGCAAAGAGGTAGTCATTCTTCGATATATAAATCCATCATTTTATATGTTTCTGTATTTAAAAGTATATGAACAGTTAATGATGTGAATTATTTTCCCAGTATTTCAAACTACTGGCTCTCCCAAAACATTTAGTAGAGTTAGTTTATCTCTATTTTATTGTTGGAGATGAATGACCCACCCTGCATTAAGGGCAAGGCAAAGCTGGGGAGAATGGAGAAGCTCCAGCCTTCTTCAGTTTTCTTTGGGACTTTTCAGGTATTAAGTCACTTTGGGTGCTTTTGGCTTCTAGTTTCAAGAGGGAAGGAGAAAGAGGAGAATCCCACTTTAGTTGCTGAAGGAAAAGACTCTGTTAAGATATGAGAGGAAATGACAGGCTATCCCTAGCCTGCTACACTAGAGACTTTGGAGAACATCACCTCAGGTGAGATCTAGTCTACAAAACTCTCGGTTTCACTGTCTCTCTCTCTCTGTCTCTGTCTCTCTGTCTCTGTCTCTCTCTCTTTTTGTTGTTCTAGGTTACCTTGCTCCTAATGGGAGGGCTCCTTCACTCTATATTATCTATATTACCTGTGTATACCTTCTCTAATTTATTTTTTGCTGCAAGTTGAATAATTGGGCTTCTTTGGTATTTGCTTTGTGTGTTCATTATGGAATTGGGTTTAGGTGGGAAAGGGAGGGATAAAGCCTTGAATATAGAACATGGTACCTCCTTCCCCCCAATAATAACATGGAGAGATCAGAAATTAGACTGAGCCTGATTAAATCCCAGGACTAAAAATAATTAAGGGAACAGATAGATGTAAGTCCAGCCTAGTGTACCATATCTCTGAGAAGAGCAGGAGTGGTGGTCTCTGGTCCTTACTTTCGCTTCTCCTCCTTGCAGGAAATAAAGTTTTCTTTGGAGAAATGTAAGGGGAAGAAAAGCTAGAAATCTCTGTTCTGTAGCTCTTCAAACCACACAATGAAGCACTACCATGCTACATGTTGGCCCGATGTCTCCTTCTTTAGATTGTGAGCTTCTTGAGTTCAGAGATTGTCTTTTGTCTCTCTTTTTTTTTTATCCCTAGCATTTAGTACACTACTCAAATCATAGCAGGTGCTTAATAAATATTGATTGATTGAAACAACTATGTCCATAGCCTCCTTAAGTCCTCAGTGGAGAAAACAGAGTGGGGATGTTTGAGAAAGACTATTTCACAAGGCTGTGCAATTTTGAGTCATTAAAGTTTAACTAACTCTTCCAAAGGCATCTGATAGGTGTGGCAGTGGATAGAATTTTGGGCCTGAATTCAGGAAAACTCATATTCCTTAGTTCAAATCTGTTTGTGTGACCCTGGGATAGTCATTTAACTCTCTCTGTCTCAATTTCCTCCTCTGCAAAATGAGCTAGAGAAGAGAATGGCAAACCAGGCCACTATCTTTGCAAAGAAAATCCCAAATGGGGTCAAGAAGAGTCAGACATGGCTGAACAACACCATAATAACTGGTAGTTTAAAATGCTGGAAAAGAATTTATTTTTTTAAGTGTTCATGTGCTTTTGTACACATTTTGTACACAGAGACATAAAATGACTGATGTACACAAGGAATGACTACCTCTTTGCATCTACAAAAAGATAATTGTACAATGACTAATCAGGGAACTTATGAAAGGAGACTTTTATTACCTCCCTCCCCCATCAATGTTTTCCTTTGCTTTTTTGAAATTTGTCCTTGTCATTTCCTTAGATTTCACCTCTGATACATTTCAAAATATTCCTGAATATGAAGGTCATCTCTTTAACCTTTAGAATGGGTAATTTACTTGACAATGAAATTAGGGTCAGAGTGGGTTTGAACATGTCAATCCTCAAATCAACCTTCCTCAACTGTGTTTTTAAAAGGAGTGAAAATTCTCAAGAAATATTTGAAAATATAACTAACAACCACTTGTTTACATAATTTTCTGTAATCAGCTTGATGCTGAATTGAAGTATAATGAAATAACAACAAAAATACTGTAGGTAAGGCTGATTTGGTGAAACATTTTTCTCTTATGAATTTTTCTAGTCTTCAAAATGTAAGTATTTTATAATCAAGAAGTACTTACTTATCCAGTAAAAGATAATTTCCACATTTTGTCAAACTAATATAGTGGTATTAAAAGTATGAATTATTTTCTCCAATCTTCTGATATTATTGTTGCTGTTCGGACTTTTTTTATTCGTGTCTGACTTTTCATGACTCTATTTTGGGATTTTCTTGGCAGAGCTAAAAAGTGTCTGAGACCAGATTTGGACGCAAGTGTTCCTGGGTTCCTGAACTCCAAGTCTGGGCATTCTATGCACTAAAACAGCTAAGTATTCTTCTGACATAAAAATAATAAATAAATGTATGTGTATGTATGTATACACTATTACATATTATGTATATACATGATTTTGTATGTATGAATGTACATACATATTTATGTGTGGCACATATATACATACATATGCATACAAACATGCACACATGTACATGTATCTATAGGTGTATATGCATGTATATCCACACATACATGTGCCTATATATTTGTGTGCATATATGTGTACACATATGCTCCTGTATACATACATGCACGTGCATATGTGCATTCATACACACAAATGCAAATGCATGCACACATATCAAACTGACTTGATTTCTGCTGTAGTATACTCTGATGTCTAGTACTATCTCTCCTTCATTTAGAGCACCTCTCATCATCACTGCAATTATATAATCAATCATTACAGATTTTCAGCAAGCCTTTTCATTAAATACCTCTTATGTGAAAGGCATTGTGCCAGGTTCTAAGGTGTCGAAGATGAAACTCAAGTTGTTCTTGATCTTATATTCTCTTCTTTCAGAGTGACCAAAACTCTAATAATGACATTGTAGTTTTGCCAGTTCCTTATTCTATGGAAACCAAGTTGGTAAAAAATGTCTTTTAAGTATTACAAATCTCCAGAGTGCAATAACACCAAAATTCTCAATAGCCACAAATTCCTAGGTAACAAAAGTTATTTACCTTGGAGAGGAAATTCAGTTGTTTTTGCTTTTTTTTCCTCCTAAGGAAAAAGCACATCCAATTGAACTAGCCTTATCACAATAAATTTATCAGGCCTTTAAAATTTTACTCAGTAGAAATTTTACTACACAGAAGACTTTACATAGGCTTAAGAAGAATTTATGACTAGATGGTTCCCAAAATTCTTATTTTAGTTAACAACCTCATAATCAGATAGTACAATTCTTAATCTAACAACTTCTAGATTATAAGAGAAATTGCTTTTCTAGCATAGGTAACAGTAAATTACACAATATAAAAATATTCAGAAATATAACCATACCATAAGCAATTATTATGTATTTAAAATGTGAAACAGAACTAATTAATTACCAACCAGGTGACCATATCTTAGACCCTAACTGAACAAATCAAATCTGGATTCATAATCACTAGTGATAACATTTTAATTTCTGAGGCCCAATACTCTTAGCATTTTAAAAGAAAAGATTATTATCCATAAATTCATGATATTTTTTTTCCTAACTTAGTGTCAAGTCTCAGGGAAGTCCCACTGAGTCTCACTGCAAGGATCTGGTGGCCAGCAGTCCAAAAGAGAAGGGTGATCCTATAGGCATGGAAGTGGGGACAGGAAGTATTGGAGTGCAGAGGGAAGAGAGCACCCACAGTTCTCCCAATTCCTTAGTGAGGAGAGAATTGAGAGAAGTAGACTTACCCTTCCAGATTGGGCTTGGAAGATGTCCCCAAGTCCATAGCCTCCAACAGCTGGACACAGAACCTGGGAGTGTCAAGTGTCAAAAGAGTCTTGTAACTGTCTGTTCTAATGGAATCGGAGAAGTCAGACCCAAAAGGGACCTCCAACCCTTTCCAAGTGTTTGGAGAATGACACCAACTGAAGGGAGAGAAAGGATTAGGTCTAGAGGGGAAGCTTACATAACTTCTAGTCTTGGCTGGAGAGGAACTATAGTTCCTTCTCTCTTTTACTTTTGAGACTTAACAGACAAGAAAATGTATATTCCTCAGGGAGGGGAAGAAAAGGATAGGGAGGGAGAAGGGGCTAACATCTACAAAATTTTTTCCAGGCTCAGAGGCCCACTGACCCAACTTCCCCAAGGTACCCCAAGGAGGGAAACAACACAGGGAACAGAAACCCTGAAAGTGGGGTTCAGAGAACTTCAAAGAAAACCAGGTGCAGAGGCCCATCTGCCAGCCTCCTCCAATGTCCCATGAGGGAGAGGAAGGAACAATATAGCATAAAAATTCTACTTAAGCAGAGCAAGATGCCTTTACTTTAAGTTTTGGAGACCAAATTCTCACTAACTTGTTTTGTTTAGAAATCTCCTTCACAAATCACTTTTCTAGATTATACTGAGGTCAGGCTGTGTTACAACAGAATAATAGTTGTTTTCCTTAAGTTTTCCTCCTTGAAATTTCCTCCCAGCAGCCTCCAAGTAGCCTCTCACCACTTTTCACAGCACCCCAGGAAGAGGGGAGAAAAAAATATGCCTCATTCAGTGCAAGGGCATCCTTTTATAAGAAGGTCCACAGCCCAACTCACCGCCCAGAAGTCAGTGAAGCTACAGACTCTGCTGGCTGTGTCTAGGTATTCCAGGGGTCTCTCTGCTAGGGAGAGAGATGGAGCAGAAAAGTCTGGTGAAGAGGACAAAGAAAAGTGCACTTAACTCTTATCCCACTGACTAGAAGAATCTGATCATCAAAAGTCCAATTTATATTTCAACTTCCAAATTTCAGGACCATAATGTTGAAGAGAGAGATGGGAGAGCTGATTCAAAATGTGAATTGTTGACCTTCTTTGGCCATTGGGAGCTTTACTGAGGTGAGAGCAGTGGGCCTGAGATTTAGCAAGGAGCTAAACAAAGACAGTGATACAGAAAAAGGACCAGACATATAGTATGATTTTAGGATTTCCTTAAGGGGTTTGGAGATCTAGAGTAAGTCTTGCAAGATAAAGTCACAGGATAAGACACAAGATAATGGAGATAAGAAAATCTCATTCCCCAGGATGAGGGGTGGAGACAAGGAATTTTATGGTCCAGAATAAGAAGTTTTGTGGTAAGGGGAGACTTTAAGGCACATTCAGGTTAGAAAATAAAGCAGGGGCTTCAGAAAGTCAATCCTTATTATTTATAACTCTTAGAGCACTGTTTGTATCCACATCAAGAGTAAGTAATATATTTTGCAAATTATGAATCACTATGTAAATATCAGTGATTATTAATTCATTTTTTTAAATTTTTCACTAAATGTTCCTGAATATCTAGGATCATAGGTTGAAAGATGAACCTCAGAGATCATATAGTAACTCTACTCCTCTACTTCCTTTTACAAATAAGGAAACTGAGGTTAAGTGACATTCAATTTCATTCATATACCAAATAGCAGACCTGACATTTGAACCAAGATCATCTCACTTCAAATCTGATGTTCTTTCCACTGCATTCATTAAATTTTCAGCTATAGACAAAGCATCATTAAATAGTGGTCAAAAGGGCTTCCCTTTATAAATTCTTCTGGGAACATAAAGACACTTTCATCTGAATAACAGTTGTGCATTACTTATCATGACGGGTGCACATATAGCTATTTGTGTTTGGAAAAGAACACTTTTTAAAGACTGTATCATGTATGATTTCGTAATGAATTTTATGAGAATGAATGATGTTTATACCTATATTTCTAAAATATACTGAAAGACAAGGAGCAAATAAAAAACTAATTCATTTGCAAATGAGCAATGGAATTTAAAGATGTAGTGTTTTCTAAATGATATCTATTACAGGAATACAAAGAGAAAGAAAATAAAGAAGTTTTCGAGGCATAGAGGAGGAGTGAAATATACCTAGACTTGATTATGCTCCCAAGCAGGCATTTTAATGGGAGTGGGGGAGGAGAGGGTTGAGAGAGGGAGGAAGTAAGGGATAAAAGTAACAAGAACATTACTGGTTTCAGAAAACTGGAAGAAGCTTCTTTCCAAAATTTGCATTGGGAAAAAAAGCCATAACTTAACTGAAAGAATTTTCAGCATAACCAAAATGTATTGAGTACCTGTTTTCTGAACTGTTCTTAGCACTACAGACTATAAGCCAGGAAACATGGCCCCAGTATCCAGTGATAGACATGTATTTATAACTTTATAATCTAACAGAGGAGACTAGGTAGAATGACTAAGAGTAGCTTATACTCATAGGCATTGCAAAGAGAATGCTTGGAAGGCAATGAATTGGAGGACATTTTTGTGGTAAAATCTCAAAAAGGCAGAGTGAGAAGACCAATCAGGCTTACTGAAAAAAATATCTGAATTATGGAATGTTTTAAATGCAGTTTTATTACTTTAAAGTGCTGCGGATACTATAAACCAGAATATAAATGGATACTAATAAATTCAATGAGGTAAACAAATGAAAAATTATAATTCACAATAGGGCTAAGCTATATAAAGTAGAATAAGCATCAAATCTCTGCAATGTATACAAATTATTTCCTGAAGTTTGATATAGAAGGCATATTGAAAGAATGCTGATCTTTCTAAACAGACCTCACAGATCTATTCTGTCTGTCACCATTGCCCCGGGGCTATTTCCCCTTGACTCCCTCATCACCCCGAGGATTCTGGGCTCACACAGACCAGATTCAGATGATCCTGGAGTGCTGACAATCTCACTTTGGCTCCTTGCCTCCACCTGGAATTAATCCAGAATCACCTCCAAAATAAAGCTTAAGTATGGCTGGTGTTTCAGTTTCCCCAAAAATGAGTAACAAATTCTTCAAATCCCACATAATCACTCAAAGTGAAATAAGAAGGTATTGGATAACCTTCATTCCCTTCCCCAACTCCACCCACCCTCCCCAAGAAAATTCAGGAGACACAAAGGACTCACAAGAATCAATGAACAATTACAAAAACATAATATACTCAAACTGCCCAGAATCCCCCAGGAATGTAAGGGTACTTTGCTGTGCTTCCAGAAAAATATGTTCCTTTCTTTGTCCCAATAAGTCATTGTAGTATCTAGGAGAGTTGGTAAGAGTCCTATCTCCTAGTTTCTCATAATGTAACTTTAGGGCATAAAGTAAAGAGAAGTCTTCCTTCTCAAAAGATAATAGAGCTAAAGAACTCCTTACCCACTAGGAGGCCAATACTTGAGTCTCAATCTGGGAACCTCTGGTTCCCTTAAGAATCTTTAAATTTCCATGAAAAACTTATTCTCAGACAATTCAGTCTCTGACCTGTGTTCAGAAAAGGAAGTAGAAAAGCTATGGAAGGTTGACAAGAATGATTTTTAGAAGAGGGAATGGAAGTGTAAAAGAGAGAGATCTCCCCCCGCCACACACATATTACTACATTCCAGTTTGAACAAAAAATAGAGAATGTAAGTAATTCAATTTCAGAGAAAAAAATTGAAAAACAAAAAATGAATTTCCATTGGGAAAGAAAATGAAATAAAATTCTAGATCTAGATAGAATTCACAAGAATTTCATCAAATATTAAGAAAAATTTTAATCCAATACTACATAACTATTTCCAAAAATAGCAAAAACAATGGATTCTAACAAAGTCCTTCAATGATGTTTCAATGATGTTCAAATATAGTTTTTATACATAAACCAGGGAGATTTAAAACAGAAAAAGAAAACTATAGAAAAATGACCTTCATCAACACTTAAGTAAAATTTTTCAATGAAATATCAAGAAATAACACAACATATCAAACTGAAAATACATTATTATGGTCAAGTAGAATTTATACTAGGAACTGAAGGTTGGATTACTATTAGGAAGACTATAAATTTAAATAACTCTATTAATAGAAAGTCACCAGAATCAATGATTATATCAGTAATTCAGAAAAATACAACACATATTTCTGTTAAAATTTATAGAAAACATGAGAATGATTTCCTTAAAATGATAAATATTAAGTATCTAAGTTTAAAAGCTACAAATATATGTAATGAAGATAAACTAGAATCCCTTCTAATAAAATCAAGAATGAAATAAGTATATCCATTATCAACAATTTTAATTGACATATTCCATTTCTCACCTGCTAAAATTATTTTGGAAGTTCTGACTTTTCTACAATTCCCTAGGAAGCTCATTATTGGGAAAACATTTTCCTCCCATTAGACCTGGGATTCCACCTCATTACTATTCTCTGCCCTGGTGGAGACAGGAATTTCTAAATCTCCATTTAACAAGAGAGCACAGCTCAAAACATCCACTTTCTTGTCCAGTCCAGATATTTTGCAGCTTCTCTGATTTTTCCAGAAGGAAACCTCACCCCTTTTCAGAGTCTTTTGTGGACTGTCTTCTCCTATTAGACTGTAAATTTCCTGAGGCCAAACTGCCGATTTTTTTTCCTATTTGCATCCCTGTCCTTTAGCCAGAGTCTGCACATATTAGGTGATTAATACATATTTATTGACTATTGCTTTTATTGACATGATACTGGATGTGTTGGCCATAATAATGATAAAAAAATAAATTAAATGAATAAACAAGAAAAGACAAAATAATACAATGGCTTTTTAGATGATGTGTTGTACTTAACCTTAAAAAAAAAAAATGAAATTAATTGAAACAAAATATTAGCCAAATTGTGAGATAAATATATATACATGGATATGTATGTGTGTGTATATATATATATATGTATATATACATATATATATGTATGTGTGTGTGTGATATATGTATATACACCGTCAGGATTTTTGAATACAAACAGGGCCCAGTAGGAAAAGATATTAAAAAAAATCAGTGTAAAATTACTACAGAATGTATAAAAACTTGGGAGTCTACTTTATAAAGAAAATAAGAGAAATAAATACCATACCCCCACACATAAATATTTATATTACAAATACAAAGCAGTGTTTACATGCAGACAATAATTAGAAAAAAATAATTTCTTATAGAGAGGATGGGCCATTATAATAAAATTAAAATGTATCCCAATTAATTTACTTCTTCAATATCAAACCAACATAAGTGCCAAATCATGACTTTATGGAGCTAAAAAAAAAGCAAAAGTTAGTATATTGTCTAAAACCTCAAGAATATTAAGCAAAACTAAAAGAAGTGGAAACAAATAGGTTCTGGTAATGTCACATCTTAAAACTGTATTACAAAATAGTATTCTCAAACAATTGAGTACTAGTTAAAATTAGAAAGACTGATCAGTAAAACAGATTCAACATACAGCATACTGAAACAAATGTACCCTAGTATTTGAGAAATACAAATATTAGAGTTACTGGTATAAGGAATTATTATTTAGCAAAATAAAACAAAAACCCAGACAAACAAGGACTGCTGGGAAAATTGGACAACAGTATGGGATAAATTATATTTAGTTCAAGATCTTATAACTTAGACCAAGATAAGCTCCAAATGGAAATGTGACTTAGACATGAAAGGTCATGTTTTAAACAAAGAGAAATATGGGAAGGAAATTGCCTATCAGATATAGAGATAGTAGAAAAGTTCATAAACAAACAGGGGATATAGAGGATCAAAAAAACAACAACATGTATATATATATATATGTGTGTATATATATACATATGTATAAAGATTATATAATCTTTCAAAAAAATTTTTTTCAGGAACAAATCCAAAAAAAAAAAATAAGAAGGGAAATAACTGACTGGACAAAAGTATTTGCAGTAATTTTCTCCAATAACTGTCTCATTACATAACACATGAATTCAAATATATAAGAATGTAAACCATTACCCGTTGAATAAATGGTCTGATATAAAAGATATCCAGGGAAGAAACTCAGGTAATCTGTAGACATTTCTTAAAATATTCTAAATCACTCCTAATTAGAAAATTTAAAAATAAAGCAATTCAGGGATTCTACCTTAAAACCATTATATTTGGAAAAAGACAAGAAAGGAAATTGGTAAACCCTGGAGGGTCTATAGGAAAATAGGCATACTTCATTAACTGTAAATAGGTAAAAATATTCTGGAAAGCAACTTAAAACTAAATAGAAAATGTTGCTTACACATATATGTGGTGTGTTTACATACATATATACATATACATAGATACATATACATACTCATGTATACATACATATACGCATATATGTGTACATATATACATATATGTATGTGTGTATAAGCATTTTGACCTAACTATATGTCTTTCAAACGTAGAACCAAAAATAAATCAGAAAAATGAGAAAAGATGATATACAAAAAAATATAAACATATAGCAAGCAAATATAGAGCAAAACAAAATGAACAAACTAGAAAGTAAAGAGAATTAAATGAATAAATTATGGTATATCAATAAGGCAGTCTAGTGTTATGCTGTAAGACATGAGCAATAATTTATTTAAAAAGACATATAAATGAGACACAAGCAACAACCAAATGAATTATTTTAAAGACACATTCACTCACATAGAGTGAAATACGACCCAGAAGAACAATTTAGTCTAATGTTAATATTATGAAAATGAACAGTTTTCAAGACTGTTAGAAACTGAAGAATGAAATAAGTAGATCAGTAGAATGTATAGAACAACAGCAGCAATATTGTAAAGATCAACAATTTTGAAAGCTGTTGAGTGCTATGATGAATATAATGACCATCTGTGATTCTAAAACTCAATCACGTAATATACCATCCACTCCTGACAGAGAGGCGATTGATTTAGGATGCATTATGAGACATATTTTTTGTACACAGCCAATGAGCAAAACGTGTTTTGCTTGAGTATGTATAATTGTTACAATGAATTTGTTCTTCATTTCTATTTTTTTTCAGTGGGAAGGGGAAAATTAATTTATATTCATTAAAAAAAACACAAGAGACAGTTTGAGGGGAGCTACAGATGTGACAGGGTGCACACAAATTTCTGATGAGGTTATAGTATTATTTTATTTTGTTACATCAACCTTTATATGAAATGATAGCGATACTTAATAGATAATAATATGGGTAATGCTATATATTGTAATAATATCTAATAAATCATATTACAATATATAATAATATAAATAATAATAGAGTAGAACAAATAATAATATAATATAGAGTAAAACACATCAATGAAACTTTGAAAAGTATAATATAGTCTGAAAGACCAAAGAAGAAAGGAAAGAAAGGAAAAGGGAGAACTATCTCAAAGTTTCATAATTTATTTTATAAGAGAAAGTTATCTTCTTGACTCTTGGTTACCATTACTTTTGGGGTAACATATCAGAAGAATTCCTTGTATCATCTCAGAACGGGGCTATCCCCGGAGTAGAGGCCGTTCCAACAAGATGTATGCTTTTTAATTTTATCAAATTGATTATTATTTTGGGGACAGGATGAGAGATTAATCTCACTTAAGCCCTTTTTAAAACCAAAATAAACTATTTCCAAAGTTGTATTTCATTTTTTTAGTATACTATAATGTTTAAATTCTATGAGTGGGGCCTGAGTTAGTGAGATTGTATAATAATTTTAGAGAATGTTTATTGCTCTACCTTCTTCATGTTGACTAATAACATCTCTTTCCTCTAATTTCATATACTCAGTCATTACAACAAACGCAGCTTTGCAGTTCTGTGTTTGTGTTGGTGATCTTTTAATCTGAGATGCCCTTTTTCTTTTCCTATTTGTCTATCCAAATTCTATTTTTACTTTAAAGGCCCAATAATCAAAAGATAGTGGGGAGAAAAATAGAAATTGCTTAAATAGTGCATGTAAATTTGAAAGCATTGTGTCCCCTGTACATTTCACAATATCCTCTTTTGGAGGATATTGTCTCCATATGGTCATGTCATAAATTGGCAAATTGAGACTCAAAGAAATTAATTAAATAGCTCTTGATTCCAAAAATAGTAAATGTCAAATGTCACTTTTAGATCTCTCCTACTTCCAAAATCAATTCTCTTTCCTCTACATCAGAGATGGCAAACATGTCTCTCTTGGTCCAGTTCTGGAGTATTTTCTGAACTACATTAGAATGTGTTTGTGAAATATTAACCAAAACAAATTTAAAAAATTAAAAAAAATAGTGCGAAAGCAGGGTAGACTTCCCTTTTCCACTCTTTGAGGAAGAGTAAGGCTCTACCCCTTTAAACTTTTTTTTCACTGACAGTGTTTTAAGGACAAACTGGAACTCTCTGACAACAAGGAGTTTTCTGCTGCTTCACTCACCCCCTAAAGAACTCTCACAATATCCATACTGACCCTCTTCCTTGTTCCATGTATCCTGGAACCTCTCATGACTTTTGTAAAAAGACCCTTTCTTGGGGAAATGGAAAGTAAACCTAAGGAACTTTAGCAATACTAGATTGGGCCGGGGCATGGACACTACCACTCAGCTTTCTCAATTTTGCATTTTTTGTCTTTATACTTCATGCAACCTAAGTAAAAAGTTAGCTCAGTTCTGCCTGCAGCTCCACATGCATGCTGCCCACTATAGAGAAATAAAGCATTCATACCTAATTTGTTTTTCTTTCTTACAACTCTGTGGTTGACAATACATAATGTTGTATTTTAAAATTAAGTTAATTTGCAGGGCACAGGGATCCTTATGTTTAGATTAATGGCCTCTATGTATATTTGAGTTTGAATCATTCTTCTATACTTTACCAAACACTGGGTTAGCAATCATGAGGACTGGGTCCTGTTCTCAAGTCTGCCACTAATTCATTGAATGACACTGGATAATTTTCTTCACTTACTGCGCAGTTTGATAAAATATCCATAGGTTTTACTAGACTGCTAAAGGAGTTCATATCACACAAAAATATTCTTTCTCACCATTATTTTATCTTATGTCACCTCTGTAGTCAAGTGGTCAAGAAGAATTTAAATGCTTACTGTGAGCCAGATAGTCAGGTAGAACGTGTGCACAAGGAAAAGTATGTTTGAGAGCAGAAACATAACTGTTTGTTCTCCCAGCTCTCTCTACCCTGGAATGATAATCAGAAATTATCTTTCTATTTGTTAGTAGGAAATTTAGAGAGATTCTCACAATCTCTGAGCACTAAGTGAGAAACAGTTTGGTAGCCCATTGTATGCCATTCCTTGTGACTTAAGCATTAATTATTTATGGTCTACTATTTAAAATTGGTATTCATATTTATTCCTCTTGGTGCTAATCTCGAAAAAAAAGGTTTATTGCTATAGGGATAGTGATTTACTATGTTCTAAATTAAAAGAGATTGCTGATCCCTCATTTTCATTAGATTAGTAAACTCCCTTGCTATCTGCCATAATTTGCCTTTTTCATACTTAAAAAAGCTAAGTATGATAATTTTAAGATTCCAGGTTAGTGTTGGGGCACATGATTTAATTGTGTATAGCTGTGACATTTTTTTCATGTTGTTGGAAATCATAAATCTTGAAAGAGCCCATTGAACAAAGCTACTTAGAACTCATCAGCTTTGAAATCTGCATGATCTTGAGCAAACCATTTTTTCATATCAATGAATTGATTCTATAATTCCATGGTCTTTCAGATAAGAGATAACGTGGTTTAGTGGTTAAAGCTCAGTCCCTGCAACAGGAAAAATCCAGCTCTGAATTTGGTCTCTGACATTTTTTAGATATGTTATCTTGAACAGGTCTCATAACTCTGAGCCTCAGGCATCTTTCTGAAAGACTAATGTAATCAGTATGGACATAAGGTGAACTGATGTTTTTCTTTGAAAACAATGCGAGTTAAATGTTGGGTGGGTTGATGAATTTGGTTTCAGTGTTGTTACTGATAAAGGCAGAATGGTGTAGTAGACAAAGAACTAGTCTTAGAGTCAAGAAGACATGCATAGATCAAGTTCTCTTGTTGCATACTGACTATGTGACCCTATAAAAGTGATTTACATGCTCAGTAGCAATGATGTTAACAGACAGCATTCAAATGAGTTTTTAACATTTGCAAAATACTTTATAAATATTATTTAATTTATTCTCTCACAATCTATTATTATTCCCATTTTATAGATGAGGAAACTGAGGCAAAGACAGATGTTAAATTACTTATGCAAGATCACAGAGATTATAAGTGACAAGGCAAATTTGAATTTGGGCCTTCTTGTTTCCAGATTCATCACCCTATCACCTGAGACACCTAGATGTAGTCAAAATACTTCCTAAGGGTATTAGGTGCAAAGAAGGTGAAAAATACATTGTCTGAGGGACTTCTTCCTCAGTAGTACTTTAAAGTAAAGTAAAGTAATACTTTATAACAGTGAAATTAGAGGTCCAGTACCAATTCTTATTGAGGGAAGTAGATTGTTTCCCATACAGTGTTTTCTAGACACTTTATTCTGAACAGTTTCTAACCCCCTTCTTTCCCTCTTTTCTTTCTTCCCTCTGCTTTCTGTTTCTTTTCCCATTTCCTTTTATTAATAACCTAATCCATTCCTATTTTTATCTTATCCCTTTTCTAATGCTCTTTTGTCCCCTTCCCTTCTTTGTTTTCCTTCAATTTCCCATCCCTCATCTTCCAACCTCACTATCCTTTCTCCTCTTGAATGTTCACGACCCAGTTCAGGTGAGCATTCCTGTTTAAATAGCTTTGTATTGAAGGAAAGAAAAAATAAACACACAATGTGATTCAAGCATCTATTCATATTGACAAGCAAACTAATTAATTTTCTGATGTAGAGCAGGTGATGGAAAGGTTCTCCAAAATATATTATTTAGAATTCTTCCAGAAGAATGGGATTTCTCACTTTATTAATTTTAACATCAGATAATGTATTACTAACTGGCCATATAGATTATGTGTTCACAGACTAAAAATATATATATATTTGGATCATCTAAAAAAATAAGAAGATGAATACAAACCCAAAAACTGTAGTCACAATTTTCTCGACGTAACTGGCATATATTCCAAAGAATCAGACCCTGAGTCAGATGTCCATTCTGGCATGAATACAGCAGATGCCCATATTGACTTTCTTGGGTCAGGTAATTAGGCTTTCTAATTTGATCTTAATTAAATTACTGACTACCTAAAGGCCTTGATCAGTTGGTTTTTTGGCAGCTAGATGCATGTTCTGAGAAATAACCCAAATTAGGCTTTGAAACTTTAACCTATTTAATTCTTCCCCCATCAGCACCCAGAAGGAGTACACTTGGATCAGCATGCATCAGATATGTGGATTACAAACAAAGATAATTTTCAAAAACCAAGAATCATTTTGAAAAAAGTAAGTCTGCAGCATAGAAAGGATTTGTGGGAAAATATCCATTTCCTAGCTTTCATGTACCCTTCACCTTTTGCCAATGGTCAGCTTGATGGAGTGCCAGTCTGATCAGTATCATTCATCCTTAGAAACTCTTCCCAGGTGCTATTATTTACCTAATAGCTTCTGTCTTTTTTTAACCTATTTATCTTCCCTCCTCCAGTTCTTTTCTCTAAGCATTTTGGCTGGAGTTTTCCTGTTTAGTCTGTGAACTGCCTTGGAATCTTCCTATTTAGGTGACTATGTCCTTCCAGTAATAGAAGGTTTTGAAAATACACTTGAGATGTGCCCACATACAACTTTTTCTTCCACATAATGTTGATGTTATTAGAAAAATTACAGAAACACTTGTTTTAAGCTATATTCAAATGTCTGATATGATGAAAAAATTATTTTCCCCATTCACTGGTTTTGATAATGTAACTTTGCTCAGAAATCTTTAGTGACTCCCTTCTTCCGTCCTCAGACTTCTCATAGCCTTTTGTCTAAATTCCCTTTAAACTTACCTCATTCTAATTTGTATTTTACTTAAGTATATGCATGTCCTGTTTCTGCCATAAGGCTACAAACTTTTTGAGGGCAGGAATGTCTTTTTTCAGCTTTCCATCCCAGCAACTGTGTGACCTCATTTCACTGTTTCAGAGAAACATCCTTTTTAAGGATATTTTGGAGTAATAGATGATTGCTGAGGTCCCTTCTATTCTAGGTCAGCCCTACCTAGAGCCAAGCCAGTCATTCAGGTTCAAGATTAAAATCTAATATTATACTAGTGGACTCTAAAAGATAATAAAAAGACTTAAAAAGGACTAAAACATATAATTATTAAGCAATGACACTTTTTTCCTTCATCTAGTATTCAGACAATAGCCAGAAAGACATCCTACAGGGCAGTGGGAACCCTGCCAAAAATTGGGAACACTAATTCCTCATCTATGGGGTTATACTGTCCTATTGAGCAGTCCCATATTGGCAACAGGGTCTACTTTCCTCCTAAAAGGAAACCATCCCAGACCATGTAAAATAAACATAATTCCTACCTCACCTTTCAACTCTGATTTTTTTGTGATTTTGCTTGAAGACTTCAGATGACAATCTTGTTGACATAGTGTCTGGCATGTAATATGTGCTTAATAAATACTTTTTGACTGACTGATTGCCACCTGTAGAGGCCAATTTGATTTTTTAACTTACTCTTTTATTAATGCTATAATTTTTCTCACCAAAGCTTCCATATATTGACCATACCTTCCCCTACTAGCAACAAGCAGAACAGTCTCAGTTTCTCTTCTATATGAATATATATATGAATATATATATATATATATATATATATATATATATATATATATATATATATATATATATATATATATATGGGGCAGCTAGGTGGTGCAGTGGATAGAGCAGTGCAGGAGTCAGGAGGACCTGAGTTCAAATCTCACCTCAGACACTTGACACTCACTAGTTGTGTGACCTTGGGCAAGTCATTTAACCCCAACTGCCTTATCCTGAGTCATCTCCAGTCGTCCTGATAAATATCTGGTCACTGGATTCAGATGTCTCTGGAGGAGAAGTGAGGCTGGTGACCTGCACAGCCCTCCTTCACTCAAAACAAAGTCAAGTGCAAGTCATGTCATTATTTCTCTGATGGCATGGTGTTCTTTGGCAATGAAGGATGAACACACATATGTATATATGCACACACACACATATATATGTGTATGTGTGTGTGTGTATGCATGTAGGTATGTATGTGAAAACAGTTATTATATCCCTTTACATTTTCTTTTCTTTGGCCCAAACATTCTCACATCCAACCAATATTCTTATTGAATGGTTTGCATTACATAGGAAAAAATACTTCACATGCCATGGGCATATGTTTAAAGCACAATCAATATTTAGAGAAGTTAATCTTGATCTTGCTCCTGAGTTGACTAAAATTCAGAATGTATTTGGGAAGTCCTTAATTCCTTGTTTAGTTAAGTGATGAATCTGAAATATTCAACAAATGTTAATATTATCCAGATAAGGTTTGAGGGAGATATTTTGCCACTATCGATCCAGAGCTTTGACTTATATTTCTCTAAGTTGGATGCTGGTTGTACTCTACCTGTCCTGCTTTGTCTTTGTATTCTGTACTCACTTTGTATACTAGATTTAGATATTTGCATATTGTGAACAGGGCCTATGCAGTCTTACATTCACATCTTTATTCATCCTGTTTTCTTTACTTTGAATGTCTCTCTAAACATCTTCATTTTCTATGGAGTCTTATGCATGCCCAACTTTACAACTGCTTTCTTCATGAAGCCTTCCCTGATCTTAATCATCCCCATTTTCCTCCCCTTGAGCTCATATTACTCTTTGCCCTTCTGAAATGCCCAATACTAGATTTTAGAGATATGACTATGGACTAAGATCTTGACTGTCCTCTAGCATTCTAATAGGAGATAAAGGAAGGTATAAAAATAACTTTAATTCAAATATCATGGTAATTGCAAAGGAGGGGTCCAGATAAAGTGATATGAGAAATGAAAGGAGATATTTTCTCCCATTTTTTGCACCTTGTAGAACATGTATAAAAAAGACAATATGAAATAATAACTACCCCTTCACTCCCCTTCCCCCTAAATAGAAATCACTGGAGTGAGTCTCTGCAATCCCAATTCCTAGTCCTGGACTAACACTAAATAGATAAACGACTTAAATTTTCTGAGGCTATTCTCCACATCTTTAAACAAGGGTCATGAAACCTGCATTACCTCATCTAATAGAGTTGTGAGAACTTGATGAGATAATGCACTTGATAGCTCTTTAATGTGTAATATTACATGCTTGTATAGCACTTTTTTTAGGTTGAAAGGGTCCCTTTGCTGATCAGCAAGTGCCAATTACTCTCCTTTTTGATAGGGCATAGGGACTAATGATAGTGTCAAAGTGTTTCTGCTCATTAGACAGACTGTCATGTGATGACCCTTAATTCCTCTTTGACATCTTCAGAAATATTAAGTCATGTGATTGATTACCAAATGGAAAGTGGTATTTTATAAATTCAGGAGAGAGTCTGCAATGGCAAGTATCTGCCAAGTTTCTCTCTCTGTGAGCTTTCATTGTTTAGCAATTTATATTTAGCTTGACAATTAGTCTGTATGCTTGATAGATTCATATGAACTGTTGAAATTTAATTCAATCGATCAACCAGTAAGCGTTTACTGAGTGCCTGACATTTACTAGGCAAATAAAAAAGGTTAAACTCTTTGGTTTCAAGGAGTTTACATTCTATTGTGAAACTACAAAATCTTCACAGCTTAGTAAGTAAAAGATGCACACAGAATAAATGCACATGATTGGCAGGAGTCACTAATAGCTAGGAGATTCAAGAAAAGCATTTTGAAGTATATAGAACTTGTGCTGATCCTTGAGAAGAAGCAAGAAATAGAACTGCAGGGAGAAAGCATTCTAGGCATGGAGGGAAGGACAAAGGTGTAGAGGTGGGAGATGTCCTTTTGTATACAAAGAAGAACAAATGGGCCAATTTGACTTGAGCATTGGATGTATAAGGGAGATTTATTTGTAAGAAATCATGTTTCTTATATTAATTACATATATAAATTATAGAGGAGAAATTTAACATCATTATCCCTCAGTTATCATAGCCTTCATTAGAGATAGGGTGACACAATGAATTGAGAGGTAGCCATAAATCCAGGAAGATATTCATTCAAGTCCTGTCTCTGACACACACTGACTGTGTGACCCTGAGATTGCAGAGTGAACTGGCACTTACTGACGAACTGATCAACTCGAAAGCTTTTTTTCAAATTGAAAGAAAAACAGTGCTCTCTAAACACATAATATTTCTCCCACTGCCAATCTGCATCAGGAGAATAAATGCCATTTTCCTGAAGCTGAAGTGATGAAATCAAAGATCTATAACACAACTCCTTCTTTATCTGTAAAATGGAGATAATACCCTTAGTATCTCCTTAAATGCTTATTGTGGGGTCCAAAAATCATCCAATCTACAAGAAAAATCACTGAGGCAGAGTTCCAAGCCAATAGCACTGTGTTAAAGGGCCTATGGCTCCCTCTAATGAAATAGACTTCAGATCTCCCTCATTATCTGAGATGCCCCTGGTCCCCAGGACCTTGTTTTTATTGGGTTTAATATTGCATTTAAAACCTGGACACCCTGAAGAAGCAACACAAAATCCCATTGGATAATAAAACTTGTTTGAGGGCCAAAAATGATGCATTAGCTAAAAATAAAATGATATATCAGCAGTGGGTCATAGGTTAGACAAAGTATGGAGTATCTCCATTGACTCTTTGGTCATAAGAAGGGCAAGGCAAGAACTATCTCTGGTCACTGTGATCTTAAGATGGTCACCTGCCTATATTTGACAAGGGAAAGTGATCTGAAGGTACAAAAATAAATTGGAGGGCCTTCTAAAGAATCAAGGTATTCAACCCACACTGAGTTTTGACACGGAATTTGAGCAAAACAAGATGGAAATATCTTTGTCAGAATTCTTGTGATCATAAATAAGCCTCCTAATGAGCAAAAAAAAAAGTGGTGAAATTTGGATTAAAGTTTGAGGTCTGCTATAAGACATTTGATCTAATTATCCCTATATGATCTATCAATTCAGTATCAAACTGATTCATACTGAATAGAATAGAGTAGGGGTCAGAATGAGTCATTTCTCATATTATTATGAGGCTCAAATGAAATGATGTATGGAAATACAAACCTTTAAAGCATTACAGAAATGTAAGCAGTTTAGTATTATTATTCAAGCATATTTTTAAACACTAGAGACCTCTCAGGTCCTTTAAATCATTAATGTAATATGATATTTTCAGGATTGTTCATTTTATAGTCCCTTAATTTCTGTGACACCAAGATTGTGCCCCTGCTTTTGTTATATACTAGAGAGAGTAAATTTCATGGTTTACAGCGGGGAGGAAATGTTGAGAGATTTAAGATCTATACACACAAATACAAACACAAACACATACACACACAGTCACAAATGATCTCCTGATTTTTCTGAGCAAACAGTACCAGGCTTACTGTTCAGATGAGGGAAGGTATGTGTTTGCTGGAATACCCAAATATTAAGTTATTTTGGTCACTTCAGGGTTAACTTTAGTCATGATGATTATTTTGTTTCCCACAGACATAACATCTATATAATGGACTTTATTTTCGGTGAAGTTACCATGGCATTTTCACAGTCCTGATCCTGAATGCCAGTGATGGCATTTTCACAATCCTGCTCATTTGGTGTTAATCCCTCTATGAAATCTGGCCAAAATTCAATGAAGATTAGGAGCTTTCAAAATTCTTCTTGGTGAATGTGCTATTCAGTCTGTATGTTTTTAAGTCATAATCACAAAGTTCACTTTTTATGACTTTCCTAGATTTCAGAGTACAAAATCTTCAAATATTCAGTGACTAAGACCAGACATATGAACTGAGACAAACTTGGAAGGAATTGTAAAAAGTTATTTTTATTCCTTGGAAAAATGAAATAAAAGCAACAGTTAACCAAACAAAATCTCTCTTTATTATAGGAATTTGTGTGTGTGTGTGTGTGTGTGTGTGTGCGCAAGTGCACATGCTTATGTGTGTGACATTAACCCCTATGACATTTTTTTCTTACTTACATGTATCGTTCAAGGAAATTCTAAATTTCAGTTAAAGGTGGGGCATGAACATATGTAGAGTTGGGGATGGGGAGGAGACAGGACAGGGGGAGTCTCACAGGCAGTGAGGCCCCAAGTGAAGCAAAAGGTCTGTTTTTGTGTGACTGGAAAGGGTGTAGAATAGATATCTCTAGCCTCCTCTCCTCCCATTCTTCTCCAAGGGAGACTTTCATTCCTGCCAAGAGGGGAAACAGGAGATTGGAGCCAGAGACCACTCTGATCTTGTCAGAGAGAAGGGAAACAAAGTTATTGCCCACTCCCTTCAATACTGCTAGCCTAGGGAATACGATTGACTTGCATCTAACTTAGGATGACTTTGTCACTTTGGAAGCAAGAGGGACTCCAAACTATATACAAGGCTTGACTTTCTCCCCACCTAAATCCAGTTTGACAACAAGCACACATAGTACATAGCAAGAAGCCTATTTGTTAAAATCACAGCAATGACAATTAGAATGGCCTTCCTTGCAAAAAGGATTGAGTGGAGTTGGAGAGAAGCAAGAGAGCTCCAATCTGCCAGTTCTACTTTGTGATTTTTCAAGTCCAGTCTCCTTGGGGACTCTTCAAATGGTGTGTCCCTTTGAGACTCTTTATGGCCAGCCTCCTTTTGGGAAGCTTGATCAATCCCTCACAGAAGACAGGATATTCATGTCAACCAACAAGGAGAGAATCCCATATCATTAATAGATACGTATGATATATGATACCTAGATATATGATACACATATAGGCTTCACACGCACACATAAGAAAAATAAAAAACCCTTAACTTTATCTGTCTCAGTTTTCTCAACTATAAAACAGGGATAATAATAACATCTACCTATCTGAATGGGTGTGAGAAGAAAATGGGATATTCCTTAAATTCCTGGCTCATAAAAAGTGTTTAATAAATAATTGTTTCCTTCCCATGTAAACACACCCTTGCTGGATCATTGTCAGTATCTCTCTATAGAGAAATGGATGATATGGGTATAATCCAGTTTTCTTCCTGGTGATCTCATCATCTCACGATTTTAACAATTACATCTATGCAAATGGTGGTGGGACGAGAAAGAAAGAGAATAAACATATATACACATATCCATCAACTTAGATGAGGAATATATATATATATATATATGTGTGTGTATATATATATATATATACACACACATATATACACACGTCACACACACACACATATATACACTCTGATATAGAGGACATATGGTAGTGGCCAGAAAAGAAGTTTCTCTCTCTGTCTCTCTGATTCTCCCTTTCTCCACACAGATACACACATGTATACATATATGCATACATATGCATATTCATGTATTATATATATGTGCATATATTCACACACATATATACACACACACATATATATATAGATTGTGTTTACACACACATCTCACACACATACACATATATTTGCAATATATATATATATATATATATATATATATGTCTCCCCCTGAAACTTATACCTATCACCCCTAGATCCAAGCATATTATTAAGCACAGACTAGGTGTAAGAGCCTTTGTAAGTCTGTGCAATGAAAAGCTAGTCACAACATGAGAGCATAGTGGACAGCTGTTTCCATCCAGCCTGTCATTGAATTTGGCTTCCAATCCTGTTTGTCTTTCTCCTACTTAAACCAAGGAACTAAAAGAAAAATAAAAGTCTCCTGAATTATGGTCATTCTAATTGTCATTGAGAAAAGTGAATTATTCCTACATTTTGGGAATATTCCAACTTTACAGAATATTAAAAATAAGGTTGAGATGGTTGAGGATCAAATATGGCCTGAAGAAATACAGATATATTAGAATTATGTTTTTAATTCTATTTCTTACTTTTATGACTTTTGGCAAAATTGATGCAAACTAGTCCCCTCTCCCCAGGAAAGGAAGACAAGTATTGTTAGAATGACTGATGACTTCATGAGTACAGTCCTTGACTCCAAAGGAATTCTACCAACCTCTGTGGTTATCCTTAATTTATGACTGGAGTGTTCAAAGGAAACTTGAGTCTGTTTACCCTAGACAGGTACATTTGGAATAGTTTCTAGAACCTTTTTGTCTAACTTGGACATATAAGTAACCATATAGTTCTTGATATCGATGCACCAGTGTTTTTATTTTACAGCTGAGAAAACTGTTTCAGAGTTCAAGGTCAAACAGGTAATCAGTGACAATTATTATTAAGAATTTGATTTCATATACTATAATTGCAAATTCAGTGCTCTCTCCAATGCACTGGGCTGCGAAGTAGAATTAACATTTTAGAGGTATTTGCAAATCTGGTTTTATTTGCTAGAGTCAAACCAAGAAATAAAATGGTGATTGATACTGCAAAAATCTGTTTCTTCTTTGCATATTGCTTGTCTGAATAAGAATTTCATGGGAAGTTTTTATGTTATCAAAAAAAGCATAATTAGCTTAAGGTGAGTGTAACCTTGAAAAGGAAAATTTTACAAAGCACTAGAGAAAACCAATGAAACAGTGACTTTTGGTATTAATTACATCAGTTCTGTGGGTAGAGACTTCCAGGCAATAAATCTACTAAATTTATTTAGAATCAAAACTTTCAAGCCCTTGATTCAACTGAGAATATTCTTTCCAAATTTCCTATAGCCCCTTTCCAAATTGTATTGCCTTCTATAAATCATCATTCTTGGTCTCTCTTCTCATATTATCCCATTGCTCACCTTCTACTTTGAGATATGCTTTGTTTCAGTTTCTTCAGCTCTAAAATGGGAATAATAACAGAATCTAATACCTCTTTGTGATCCTCTTGTTTTCTCCTCTCATTAATACTCAGGGATGATTGGGATCAAGGAGGTAAATTTAAGCTGACCAAGTTCACACGAGAATACTTTGCAAAGCAAAATATAAAATTTTCCAAATTCTTGATCCAAGAATAAGTTTCCTACCCTGGACATTCTTTCCTTGTGAGTAGATCTGCTAAAATGACCAAAATGAATTATAACAACTACAATTAGAGCAAAATAGATTAGATTTTTTAAAAGAGATATTTCCGCTTACCTATGGTAACTTGATTAATTGGCCTTCTTCAGTCTAAGAATATTTTTGTGTAAATAATCAGTGTCAATCATCAGTAATCTGAGAATCCTCTCTTGCCTGGAAAGTAATACCTTTTTTATGGTCCAATTTTCCTTTCTCAATATTCCTCATCAGTCACCAAAAGCTTTTAGTTCTTACCACATTTTCTAATGTTACCATTTTCAAGATTACAGCTTATTTTATATGTTATTTTTTAGATTTGTGTCTTTTTAATGAGATTTTGGAAGTATCTCCTAGTCTCTCTATTAGAACAATTATAAATCATCTCCTGGGGTAGATTATTTCTGAAAATAGTGCCATAGATGGTTAATCCCATTTATTTCAGGAAATTTTTGTAATACCACAGAAAATGATACTTCCTGAAGAGCCAGTCTGGCTAGAATGTAGAGCTCAGGAGTGGGAGAAATAAGAAATCCATCTTGAAAGGTAACCAAGACAAGATCATGTTGGGCTTCAAAAGCCAAATGGAAGCAGTTTTATTTTATCTTTGAGGCAAGTGGGAGCCACTGAAGTTTATTGAGCAAAAAATTGATGTGGTCAGGACTCTGTTTGAGGAAGGTTATTTTGGCAGCTGTGTAAAGGATGAATTAGGAGGGGAGTATCTGGAAGAGAAGACAAATAGGTTATTACAATAATCCAATGGAAAGATAATAAAGGTTTAAAATAGTTGTGACTGCACAAGTGGAGAATATACTAGATACAAATGATTGCAATTATAGTATTTTAAATAAGTAAGGAAAATTAGGAATTATCTCCAAACTATTATTTTATAGTAAAGAAGGAAAAGAAAATATTAAGCACCTACTATGTTCCAGGCATTCTGCTAAGTACTTTACAAATATAATTCCATCTGCTTGTCACAACACTGGAAAGTAATTTTACTGCTGAGGAAACAGAGACACACAGAGGTTTTTTTTTTTTTTTTTTTTTTTTTTTTTTTTTTTTTTAATAGCTTGCCCAGCATCATAGAGGTAGTAGGTGTCTGAGGCCAGATTTGAATTCAAATTATCATAATCCCAGGCTCATGACTCTATCCATTGTAGCTCTATCTGTTGCAAAACATTGGCTCCTCTTTTATAAATGTAAAAGCTGATGGATATTAACGGTTTTGATCAAATTCACAAAGCTATTTGCTTGAAGTTACTCAGACTAGAAACAAAAGTCTCCTAACTTCTAGTCCAGGATTCATTTTACATGATATTCCTCCTTAGGCCATTATGTGGTGCTGTGGTTATAGTACTAGACTGAGAGTCAAGAATACCTGCGTTTGAATCATGCCCAGACAGTTACTAGTTGTGTGATCCTGGACAAGTCACTTAACTTCTCTCTACCTTAATTTCTTTATCAGTAAAATGGGTAAGACAATGATATCTACCTTACAGGGTTGTTGTGAGTATTAAGTGAGATAATATTTGTAAAGAATTTTGTAAACATTAAATAGTTTATTTATTAATATTATAATTATATATCAATAATATACAGAACATTTGATTTCTTTATGGTATAGGAACTTTAAATTTATATATTTTAAGAAGAAATTTTGACTTTTTGTACCATTTGTATATACACATTATAATAATAAAAAATATTTAAAAAATATAAATTATGCATATTATTTATATTTGTATTTTCCCTCTGACCGACTATGCTTTTCTAATCTCATATACTGGGTAAATTCAATTCAAGAAATAATTTTATAAATCATAATACTGGTTTATATATACTATATGCATGTATATATATATATGTGTGTTCATGTATGTGTATGTATATATGTTTATATAATCAGGCTCCCTATATATGTCTCTGAAATTCTGAAGTATCACAGAGCCAATAGGAAATGAATAGGTAGAGAGACAGACAGACAGATAGATAGATAGATAGATAGATAGATAGATAGATAGACAGATTAGATTAGATGGATGGATGGATGGATGGATGGATGGATGCATAGATGGACAGATGGATGGATAGACAGACAGACAGATAGATATGGATATATATCTATATATGTGTGTATGAATACATGCACATATAACGTTACTCTACTAATTTATTTAATATTAAATATATAGTGAATATATTCATATAAAATAGGGAATACATATATGTGTGCATGGCCATGTGTGTATTTCCCTGCCCTCCAGCCTTCCTTTCCCCTCCCCTACTAATAAAGTACATATAAGCTCAGTCTTGTTTGATGAGATATTTTTGAGGAATTATAGAGAGGAATCCTTTTATTAATCTAATACAAAAGGTCATTATTAATACATTTTCCAATGGTAAGGGGCTATTTTAGCTAAAGACCAATTTTGTTGGAATAGAAATTATGGTTTACTTAACTCATCATCCCAGTAAACAATGACCTCCTTAAAGTCAGGGCTATTTCTTTTTTTATTTGTATTCTTAGTGCCTTGACCAATGCCTCTCATACAGACATGTGAATTTGCTGTTTTTGTTGTTAAAATCTTAACAATTCAATGAGCAATTGTGAGCTGATGACTTCATTCTAGTGTCCACTGACTTAGCAATTAAACAACTCAAATCCATGGCAACACAAAGCATATATATGAGGGGCCCAAGAAGATTGCTTTGTCACTTTGACATTTTGTCAATGGTAAAGTCCATATGGCTGTGAATTCATGGCAGGCAGGCCTGCTGCTTAGGTACAGACTCACTCACTGCATCTAGAGAATTTCACGTTTGGTTAAGTAGGATATCCACTGAACCTGAACTCAAATTTTTATGACTTAGAGTACATGGACAGTCTGATATTAACTTTAGGCAAGCACTTTAGCTCCACTTGAAAGTAGAGATTACTTATGGCATTGACTTAAATGCCAGGACATGCTTGAGACTGTGGGGACTTGGGATTTCTCAATTTATCATTTTACTGGTTATTAGGATTGCGCCCCTTTGAGCCCCTCTATACTCAGAAATCAATTAGAGTTTCACATTCAAGTCGAAGCTGTTTCAGGCAAGTATATCCAATCAAACTGTTATTCACCCCCAAGATGACTTTCTGATCACCTGGGCATTTAATTGATCTCTTTAAACAAAATGAATTAGAATGTATGAGAAGTCACATACTTTTCACAGAATCTTCCTGTTCAAATGATTGGGTGAAGATTCATTTTTAAGAA
The DNA here is from genome assembly GCA_023548195.1 of Bettongia penicillata ogilbyi. Classification (NCBI taxonomy): domain Eukaryota; kingdom Metazoa; phylum Chordata; class Mammalia; order Diprotodontia; family Potoroidae; genus Bettongia; species Bettongia penicillata. The sequence goes on along the minus strand of JAJHZJ010000379.1, from coordinate 77,789 downwards.
ATATACTGAAAATAGATTGTTTTAAGCTAATGTTTAGAAAATCCAACAACAAACAATCTAGAAGTAAAGGGAAAGGAGGGAGATAGAAAGAGAAGATATATAGACAGAGAAACAGATGGGAGAAAGACACAGAGGCAGAGAGAGAAAGGATGAGAAAGGGAGGTAGAGGAGAGGGAAGACAGATACAGAGACAAAGACATGGGATGAGGAGAAAGGGAGACAGAGAGAAGGGAGGAAGTAAGGAGAGAGGAGACAGATACAGAGACAAAGACATGGGATGAGGACAAAGGGAGACAGAGAGATGGGAGGAAGTAAGGAGAGAGGAGACATACAGAGGCAAAGACATGGGATGAGGACAAAGGGAGACAGAGAAATGGGAGGATGTAAGGAGAGAGAAGACAGATACAGAGACAAAGACATGGGATGAGGAGAAAGGGAGACAGAGATGGGAGAAAGTAAGGAGAGAGGAGACGGAAAGAAAGACAAAAGAAAACACATGGGAATGACAGGAATAGGACTGAGGGAGAAACAGGCAGATACTCAGATGGAAAGACATAGACCGAATGCAAGAAAGGAAGGCAGGTTGGGGAGAGAGAGGGAGAAAGACAGAGAGACAGAGATGAGGAAAAAATAATAGGAAGGGGAGGAGAAAAACAGAAACAAGAGGACAGAAACAAGCAGAAACAGAAGAGAGGCAGAGGAGAAAGAAAAAGAAGCAGAAAGAAAAAAAATACTCAGGGAAGGGAGAAAGGAGGAAAGAAAAAAAAGACACAGAGACAAAGACATGGGATGAGGAAAAAGGGAGACAAAGAAACTGGAGAAAAATGAGGAGAGACAGAAAGGGAGATGGGAGAGAAAGTACAAGGAGAAAGACAAAGTCATAGACCAGGGAATATACAGAAAGATGGATAGATACATAAAACAAAAAAGAAGAAAGATGAAGGTGGGGTGAGGAGACAGTGTTTAAGACAGAAACAGAGGGGATAAAAGAGACAGTGATAAACATCAATGGGTAAAATGGAGAGAGGAGAAAGAGATAAGAGAAAGACAGAAAAAGGCAGAAACAGAGAGGCAGAGGAGAAAGAATAGCAGAGAGATAAAAAGGTCAAGAAGGAAGAAAGGTAAGGGAGAGAGAAGGGAGAAAAGACAGAAATATGCAGAAAGGTGGAGACAGAGAGAGGAAAAGGGAGAGAAAGAGAGAGAGAGAGAGAGAGAGAGAGAGAGAGAGAGAGAGAGAGAGAGAGAGAGAGAGAGGAGAGAGAGAGAGAGAGAGAGAGAGAGAAAGGGAGAGGGAAAGGGAGAGGGAGAGAGAGAAACAGAGAATAAATTTTGAAACTAAAAAGAGAGCTAGAGGGCCCTACTGCAAGTTTCATTCTTATGGTAATGTTTCTTGTCAAATGACATCCTTTAATTGTCATCTTGTTCCTTTTTTTCTGCCCTAGTGACTCTTTATCAGTTTAGACTGTGAAAATAATTTTCCCTATCCCTCTTGATTATTGGATTATTCTCAGATGCCATCATCCAATTTCCTTGAGAAATCAGGAAAACTACCCCTTGCTCTAGTGGTAATTGTATATCTATTGAGGCACAATGCTTTCTATGAGGTAGTATGCTTATTTATTTTTCCTTATAGATGGTAACCCTGAGGGTCAGAGAGGATCAGTAACATGCGCTTGGTTATACAGGTAGTAAACATTTGAAACCAGGTTCTTTTCCTTGCTATGCAACACTGACTCTTCAAATGGTGTTTCCTAGTTCATGTGAAAGCATTTCTTTGTGTAAAGAAATGGCTCTACTGGAGTATTTCATTAACTCTAACAAAGTGGAGTTTTTCAAACTGAATATTGTTCTGAAAGGCACTTCTGGGCTGGTAAGATCTACTATTAAACAAGACTGTGAGCCCTGGCCTGCTTTTCCCTGTCCTTGAAAAATATTCTCATATTTTTATGAGTGCTATACAGGACAGCTTGCTTCTGTACTGGAAAAAAATGGAAAATGAACACCTGAGCACCAATTTGAGTCTTAGTATGTCACAGAGTTCTCTCCAAACTCCTTTTCCCCATCACCCTTCATCTCGACAAAGCAGTTATAGTTGATTAAACACATGTTAGATCTGTTCACCATTCCCTTTATGCAGTGATGGATGTGTATTCCCACAACCACTTTTAAATCAACTGAAATGGCTTTCCTTCTCCCAAAGAAGGAGAAAAAAGAGAACTGATTGGAAATAATGATCCAAAGTAAGAAAATGATAATCATAAAATTTATGATGAAGCATGATATACCTCATTTCCTATTCAGTCGTGTATTGTGTTCTTTCTTTCCTTTTTGTTCTTGCCGTTACAAAATTCTGCACACAGTAGGCATTTAAAACCTTCACTGAATAGAATTGAACAATACTTTTCTTTCTCGGTGTTGACATCTAAGGACTGACTGAGAAATACAAAATATTAGATACAATCTTTAGCATCATCACATAGGTTTGATGTGACCTTGGACACAGTACCTATAAACTCTGTGACTCAGTTTCCTCTTTGGTAAAATGGAGATCACACTTCTCCTTCCTACTTTGAAGGCTTAACATAAATCTCTAATGAAATAATGGATGTACAACCTCTTTGAGAAGTAAAATGGCTGTGTGCAAATGGCTATGACATGCTTATTTTAGGTAATAAAAACAGAATAATTAGAAATAAGAAGAAAGTAGGGCTTGTTTTCATTTTGGTCTAGAATGAATCATTAAATTGGAGCCTTAAAAAAAAGCATCTAGTTTTCAAGTTTAGTACTCATAAGTTTAAGTCTTATAAAGTGTTTCCTGCTGAAATGCCATGCTGGCTGGAATTCAGCAGCAAATAAATATTGCTGTCCTCACTAATTTGAAACAGTATGAGTTTTAAACCTCTAGCCGCAGGAGATGTATTAAGATTACAGTTTTCATCACCGTCTCTTCAGTCCATCAAGACAGGTCAAAGCTGTATAAACTTTTTCTGCTCTTGAATAGCTGTGATTTATGTTACTTTAAACTCTATTTTGTGAGGGTGCAATGGGGTTGGAAGCATGAACCCCAAGTCAATGAAACATTTATCCTTATAAACATTTTAATCTCATCCTGGTAATTAGTCGGAAGGGGAATTGTTGAATATTTTAGTGCATTGTGATTTTATGAACACAAAATATCTCTGGGTAAGCAGCTATGCTTGTGATAGTTTACATTACTGCTGTGTTTTGTCTCTTAAATAGCTGCCTTCTGTGGGAGGACACAGGAGGGAACTGTAACAGTTTCAGTTCTGAAATGGTGTCTGTAGCAAATGTGCTCTTTTTAACTGTTAGTCTTCTAAATCACATTTTGCTGAGTTGCCCAATTACTACTGTTTATTGATTTACTGTAATTGCCTCTGGTAAATACTTTAATGGTCAGTAACTCAAACATTTGTGCCTCTGAGTACATTAATACCCGTGCTGGAGGATGTTTCCAGGGTTATTTTAATATTTATGGTGGAAACCACATAGAGAGAACTTAAATATTATGGGACTCAGTTTGTTATTGTGTTTGGAGGAAAGTTATTTAGGAGTTAAGAGCTGGTATCTAAAATGACTAGTCTACCTGGAGAATGTATTTAATATTGTGTCCACGTAGATCTTGTTTCTTGTAATAGGTTTGCTACTAAAATATTGTGGACAAAGTGCTATTGTTTGTTTTGGCAAATACAATCCTATTTTACATGCATGACTTAAAGCAAGAGTTCTTAACATTTTTTTGTGTGTCATGGACTCCTTTAACAATCTGGAGAAGTCTATGTGCCCCTTCTCAGAATGATGTTTTTAAATGCATAAAATGCATTGAGCTACAAAGGAAACCAAGTACATTGAAATAAGGATATTATTTTCTTCTCAGCCAAGGTCACAAAGCTATTGAAATACATCCACAGATCCTTTGGCATATCAAGTACACATTAAGAACCCTTGACTTAAAGGAACCCAAATTATTCTTTAAAAATCATCAATATAAAAATACAGCTATGAGTCTCTTAAATGTATATATTTCTGGAAATTCTCTTAAAAGTGAGGTCAAATAATTTTCATATGCTCGATTGTACATTAATGATAATAAAAATAAAGAAATCACTTCATTTGTACATTCAGAGTAGATTAAATAGGAACAGAAATTAAATCTGAAAAGATCAAATGAAACTAAATACATCTATATAATCTTTACGCAGACTCCAAAAGTGTTTACCTACAATAATGAGATAGATGGCGAAAAGAGGGCTGATGGCTAAAATAATTCTGAAAAAGAGTTGGGTAGATTTAACATAAAATTTCCAAGTAATCTTTCCAAATTTGATAGCATGAATCCAGTTAATCAACACACCATACCAAAGCAAAATAATCCTCCCTCCAAAACTGATGTTTAAAATTTTCAGTAATTGACATTGTCTTTCATCATATTTAAGATAGAAAATTAAAAACTTTTGGTACTTTAATATAACAGTATATGCTGTAATTATTGTCATAACAAATACAATAGGAGATAAACTGGAATCAGATAAGAATACTCCTAAGGGCAGGCATCAGATACCAGTATCTCAGAGAATAGTTTAAGTAAACTGTGAACAACTTGAATAAAGATATTTGAAGATTACAACGATGTCTAACTAGGATTTGCAGTAGAAAACCTGAACACTATATCACAGTACTAAAGGCAACAAAATAGAAAAATTTACAATGCAATATAGAAAAAAATATTTTAGAAATTCTGGGTACTCAACTATTGAGAGCAAAAGTCAAAAGAATAAAGTGATGTAAGAGCTGAGTCAACAATACATGAAATAATACACGAGTCAAATTAATGCAATTAAAAAACAATAGTATTTTAAATCAACTATACACAGAGGCTTGAGAATAAAATAAATTCGAGGACAAAGACAATTCCCTAAGAAAGATATATACAATTTCTGGTCATCTCCATGATACAAAACTCAATATAATGAAAGTGTATATTTGATTAAATGTAATAGAAATATTATATACTATCAATATAATGAAAAATAGAATAATTAAGTCAATGGAGAGGACTGAAATCTTAACTTTTGGCCAAACTTAGAAAGTAGCAGATCATTCCATTCCAAGGCTCATTTCCCCTGAAAGGATCTGTTCCTCCTAGAACATTCATTTTAAGGAAAGTGAGTAGACTATCATTGTTCAATACTTCATCCATTACTGGCCTTCTCTCCAGTCTCTAGACTTCTTTCCCCACCATGTCCTGATGCTCTTCTCATCTGCGAAGATCAGACGACCTCTGAATGCCTTCTTCTCTTTGATTAGTTCCTCCTGGAATCTCACATTTAAGGAAAGTGGAAAGGTCAGCCACATTTACTCCTTCATTCATCACTGTGCTCCACTTGTGACTCTATGGACATCTTTCTCCGTGATCTACCCTGTCATGCAACTTCTCTTCCCCTCTTACTTCTAAGTATCTTACTCCATTGAAATGAAAGCTCTTAAGGCCAGGGATTGCCTTTTGATTTTGCTTGTTTGTGAGATACAGTTGATCATAAAAGTAAAATAGACAATTTCAATTAGATAAAATTAAGAATCTTTTTTATGCAAAATACAGTCATTGAAAATACAAAGCAAAGAGGTTATCAATTGGAAAAATCTTTAGAGAAAATATATCTGGTACTTGTTGAGGGTATATTGATATAAACAGTTGAGAACTAGCACCATTCCTAAAGAGACAAGAAATCAAAGAGACGATGAGTGAAAAGCTTCCAAAGGAAGAACTGCAAATAAATTGTGCGATGGCAAGAACGCTAGACTTCCATTCAGAAGATGAGAGTTTGAATCTCTTGCTACCTGTATAATAGGAATGAAATAACTGTAATAATTTTATCTTATTTACATAGTGCTCACCTATGTTCCTGGCACTGTTTTACGTGTTTTATAATGATTGCGTTTGATCCACATAATAACTCTGGGAGGCGGATACTACTGTTACTTCCATTTCAGATGAAGAAACTGAGAGATTCACCTAGGTCACACAGCTAGTAGTGCAGATTTGAATTCAGGTTCTCCAGTCTCAAAGCCCCACATTTCATCCTTTGCGCCACTTCATTGTCCTCTAGTTTACACATAATCCAAGTTCTTAGTTTCACATCTATAAGTAAAGAGGTTGGACTAAATATCTCTTATAGGTAGAAACCTTAGATCACATAAACTACAAATAATTATATGAAAGATTATTCTAAGTTACTAGTAATAACAGAAATGAATGTTTAAACATCTTTCAAGTTTCACTTCATAATTTTTAACTTAGTAAAAATGAGACAAAATGGAAATAATGTTGTAGATGTTGAGGTAGGATAGACACCAATAACTTCTGAGCTCTGAATTAGTCGATCTTCATGGGAAAACAAATTGGAATTATAAAAAAAAGTTACTAAAACTGTTCAAAGCCTTTGATAAAGAAACTCAACCACTGTGCATTTGCCCCAAGTAGGTCATATACAGAAAGTAAGGTCTCATATTTATTATAACCTTAGCAAAGATCAACTATTCAGTAAACAAAAAACAGGGGAAAAAAGGAAGATTGTATATGAAGCTGTGAACTATTATGTGGTTTCTTTTTTTTAAAAAAAGCAAGTTAAATTTAACAGAATAGTAAAAACAATGACTATGTCTCCTTTTGAATTTTTTTCTGGTCTTCTGTGTGTATTATTTAATGTTTCACTGACACTTTTTTCTTTTGTCACTAGTACTACCCACTGTCTAAGCCCTCTCCCTAGTAACAAGTAAATAGGTCAATAAAGCAAATACACACATTATACTTCTTTCAAAGGTTATGTCTCATTCCATTATTTCTCTATTAAAAGACAGGAAGTGAGTTTCATCATGAGTCTTCAGGGGTCATAATATTAATTAGAATTCTTAAATATTTCAGTTATTTTCCTTTACATTATTGGAGTTGCATAATTTGTTCTGATTTGATGCTGCTAAATTCATCTACTTTGTTATTTTTTATAGTGTAATAATATTTTATTATGATGGGATCCTAATAAAGCTTCCCCCAGACTCAATATTCTAATTTCTTTATAGATCCCATTGAGCAGTAGGTCTACTGCCCATACCTAGCCACTCACTCCCCCTTTCCCCCTACACATAGTCAAATATCTTAACTTAGTTATGTATGCCTCACTACTCATTAGAAAAACTGTTGAGGAAGTGCAGAGCACACACAGAGCATACCAGGAAGGGCAGAGTGAAGCCCAATTTGCCAGGGACAGGACCCTGAACAGATTTCAGGGAGCCACCTTTAGCAACAGTTCCCAGATTGCTTCAAATATCAGTGGAAGAGCTCCTCCTTCCAGGACAGGGGGAAGGTGATCTGGACTCCCCATCCCTGTCAGCAGCCACTGTCAGCTTCCATTTTTGGAGCCCTCCCCTAGAGTCCCTGGGGGAATTGAGCAGCTTATCAGAATCTCAGCCCTGAGCTGGACCCTGACAAAGAACTCAAAAGTCAAGTAACTGTCTGGGAAAATGTCCAAAAAAGGGAAAAAGAATGAGATAATAGAAGGTATTTTTTTTGGTGAGTAGGTATTTTCTTTCATACTTTCAGGTGAAGAGGAGCAATTTAGGTTTTCAGAGGGAGATTTAAAAGTCAAGACTTCTGCAGGCAAAACCTTCAAAATAAATATGTAGTGGTCTCAGGCAATGGAAGAGGTCAAAAGAGATTTTGAAAATCAAGTAAGAGAGCTGGAGGGAAAATTTGGAAGAGAAATGAGAACAATGAAAGAAAATCATGAAAATCCAGTCAACAGCATGCTAAATGAGACCACAAAAATACTGAAGAAATAAACTCCTTAAAAAATAGACTACCTCAAATGGCAAAGGAGCTTGAAAAATCCAATTAAGAAAACAATGCCTTAAAGAGTAGAATTAGTCAAATGGAAAAGGAGATTCAAAAACTCACTGAAGAAAATAGTTCTTTAAAAATTAAAATGGAGCAGATGGAAGCTAATGACTTTATGAGAAGCCACGAAATTACAAAACAAAACCAAAAGAATGAGAAAATAAAAGCTAATGTGAAATATCTCACTGGAATAACAACTGACTTGGAAAATAGATCCAGAAGAGACAATTTTAAAATTATGGCACAACCCAAAAGCCATGATCAAAAAAAGAGGCTAGACATCATCTTTCATGAAATTATCAAGGAAAACTGCCCTGATATTCTAGAACCAGAGGGTGAATTAAATATTGAAAAAAATCCACTGATTAACTCCTTAAGGAGATCCAAAGAGAGAAACTCCAAGGAATGTTATAGCCAAATTCCAGAGTTCCCAGGTCAAGGAGAAAATATTGCAAGCATCTATAAAGAAACAATTCAAGTATTGTGGAAACACAATCAACATAACACAGGATCTGGAAACTTCTACATTAATGGATAGAAGGGCTTGGAATATGAGATTACAGAAGTCAAAGGAACTGGGATTAAAACAAAGAATCACCTACCCAGCAAAACTGAGTATATTTCAAGGGAAAAAAATGGTCATTCAATGATAGAGAGGACTTTCAAGCATTCTTAATGAAAAGACCAGATCCGAAAAGAAAATTTGACTTTCAGACACAAGAATCAAGAGAACCATGGAAAGGTAAACAGGAAAGAAAAATCATAAAGGACTTTCTAAAATTGAACTGTTTACATTCCTACAGGAAAGATAATATTTGTAGTTCTTGAGACTTTTTTCCGTATTTCAGTAGGTAGAGGGAATATACACACATGTATATATGTATTTACATATATACATATATAATATTATATAGATAGGGAGCACAGTTTTGAATAAGAAGAGATGATATCTAAAAAAGTAAAATTAAGGGGTGAGAGAGGAATATATTGGGAGGAGAAAAGGAAAAAATGGAATGGGGCAAATTATCACTCATAAAAGAGGCAAAAATAAGCTTATTCAATGGAAGAGAAAAGGGGGAAGGTGAGAGGGAAAAAGTGAAGCTTATTCTTTTCACGTTTGGCTTAAGGAGGGAATAACATAGTCACCCAATTTGGTATGAAAATCTATCTTTCACTACAGGAAAGTAGAGGAGAAGGGGATAAGTGTAGTGAAGGGGATGATAGAAGGAAGGGCAAATGGGAGAAGGGAATAATTAGAAGTAATCACTTTAGGGGAAGGACACAGTCAAAAGAGAGAAAAGAATGAATGGTCAGGATAGGATGGAGGGAAATGTAGTCAATCTTACACAACATGACTATTATGGAAGTCTTTTGCAAAACTGCACATATACAGTCTATATTGAATTACTTGCCTTCTCAAAGCAGATTGTTGGGGAGGGAGGAAGGGAGAGAAGTTGGAATTCAAAATATTGGGAATGAATGTTGAGAAATGATTTTTCATAGAAGTGGGAAATAATAAATATAGGTAATGGGGTGTAGAAATCTATCTTGCCCTACAAGAAAAGAGAGAGGATGGGGATAAGGGAAGGGAGGGGTGTGATAGAACTGAGGACATTTTGAGGGAAGAGGTAATCAGAATGCAAGGGGTTATGAAGTGGGGGAGGGGAGAGATGGGGAAAAAATTTGGAACTCAAAATTTTTTGGAAATGAATGTTAAAAACTAAAAACAAATAAATAAAGTAAAGAAAAAAGATAAAACCAAAAGAAAAATAAAACTGAAAATGGAGGTAGAACAAATGTGTCCATGAGCTCATATTTCTCACAGAACAACAGGCATGTCTGTGTGATGGGATCCCAACCAGGGCCTCTAGCTAGTCACTTTCCCTAGACCCATTCCTCATATTTTCCACAGAAACAGCAGGTGTGTCCACACACATCCTTTCCACAACCACATTCATCTAGTCTCTGACAGGACCACAATACTCGGCTAATTAGAAAGCAGCACCTTCAGGGTCCCCAAGCAGGATGTGGACCCCAAAACAAAAGAAGAAATTTTTCCTAAGTAGTCACCTATGCAGTAATAGTAAAGAACTGATCTAGAGTGAAGTTATGACATAGAGAGGTTTATTATATAATTATCAAACATGGATCCCCCCCCCGAAAATGTGTTTATCTGTATGTATTGTGGGTAATCACATGCCCAGTTCCATTGTGGCTGGGACCTCTCCCCTAATACCTAATCCCTCAACAATCCCCTACTGTCTTTGTGGTATTCATAACTTCTGTTATGTAATTACGCCTGTACCCTATAAACCTTGCTGTCTCTGAAGTTGCTGGTTCCTCTTGGAATTCACTTCATGAGAGATACCAATCTTAATAAATGCCTATATTTGGATAAGACTCTGAATTTTTGAGATGATTCTATCACACTACATCATGAAACTGCAATAGTTTTTGATGTCCTTGGGAGGGCAGAGTTGAAACCACAACAGTTGTTGGCATCCTTTGGAGGGGAGAGCCTAAACTACAACAATTTTTGACATCCCTAGGTGGGCAGAATCTAAACAGTAACCATCACATTCACATGCCATGATTTGCATAGATACTGCCCAATATAACAAGACTTTTTTCTGAGAGCAAAAACTGAAAACAAAATAGTTTTGATTAATTGATTAATTGGATAATGAATATGGCATAAAAAAGTAATGGAATGCTATTATAAAAACCAATGATTACAAGGAATTCAGAGAAATCTGTAAAGATTTTTATGAACTGGTTTATAGCAAAGAAAAGAAGACAAGGAAAATTACACATTTTACTTTAGTACCATAACGTAAGCATAAAGAACAGCAAAATTTAATTGGAAGCTGTGAAATTGTCATAATCTGTCCTGGTACAGAAAAAAGAGATGAAAAAATGCATCTCCATCCTTTGATTAGAGAAATCGGGTGCTATGGGTATGGAATATTGTTTTATGGTCTTGATTTTAGCCACAGTGCCAAATGATTTGGAATACTTTTCTTGTTATAGGAGAAGGATTACTAGGAAGTTACGAATGGCAAGGAAGCTATACATGGAAAGAACTATGATATGCAAACAGGAAGGATTAATGAAAATGGAGGGAAATGGAGCAAATTACAATAAGATTATATCTCATAAGAAATTATGTTTATGATAATTTTTTTTGCTTATTCTTATCATCAGTAACGTAAATGAAGATTACCAAGTCTTCCATGAAATATTTCTTATTATCTCTGCATACTCCACGTACTCAGATGAATCAATTCTACGATCCTGCATTTGTCTCACTAAGGCAAACCAATAAGTCATCCTCACAAGTTTCAATAACAATATGTTTGAAGAATAATAATAATAAATGTTATATATTTTATACATATTCTGTGTTTTGAATATTATTTTGAATTTGATGTTAGGGTTATGTGGACATAACGTGTATTGTTATGAAAGTGATATGCATAAGTAGGTAGACTCATTTGATTTTGGGAAAGGGTTTCAGCTTATTCATGGATATTGTGGGCATTTTTTTCCTTCTATCCTTTCTTTTTTGGTAGCAACACAAAGACTTAAAACCCAACTCTGCTACTTCTCCTTTTTCTTCTCATTTCAAAGCTGTGAGGATCTCCATCAAGGTTTGAATTTTGAACTTCTATCTCAACATCAAATATGAAATTAGTTTCTAAGGGAAGTTTAGAATTAATGTCCTTAGGTTGTTATTCCATACCAGTAAATAATCAGTGTATTAAGCATTAAAATAGACTTCTGGGCAACAAATGTTTCCTTTCTAAACTCCATTTCCTATAGCCACTGTATTTACCCTGTGAATGTAGGAAATATTTAAAGTAAATATATAATTTGTTTTTACCATGTTTCATACCTCATATATCATGCATATACATAGTGGTTTATATGTTGTTTACTCCATGTGATCTCTTTGAGGGAGAGGACTATGTTTTGCCTTTCTTTCAAGCTCTATTACACTAGACACATAATAGGCATTTTTATAATTTTTTTTCTTTTTTCCCTTCAATATATGATTTATTTTCAGTTTACAGCATTCGCTTTCACATAATCCTGAATTCCAAACACTCTCCCCATTTCTCCCCACCAACCCTCAGGACAGTGTCCACCCCATCGGTCCCTCAATCTGTCTTCCCTTCCATCACCCACACCTCTCCCATCTCCCTCCCTTCCACCTTCCTGTAGGGCAAGTGGATTTCTATACCCCTTTGCCTATACATCTCATTTCCCACTTGCATGCAAAAACAACCCTTCAACATTCATTTTCAAAGCTTTGAGTTCCATATTCTCTCCCTTCCTCCCTCCCCACTCACCCCCCACTGAAAAAGTAACCAATTGTACATAGTCACACATGTGTAGCCATATAAAACACCTCCATAACAGTCATATAGGAAAAGACTGGCCACATTTCCCTTCATCCTGTCCTGTCCTCCCTTTATTTCATTCTCTCCCTTGAGCTGTCTCCCTACATTAGTATTTGCTTCTGATTACCCCTAATCCCAACCTTCTGTTCCTTCTACCATCCTCCCACTCCAAAAATTCCACCTGAGCCCCCCACTCCTAGAGGCAAGATAGGTTTCTATTACCAATTGAGTGTGGGTTATTGCCCCCTTAAGCCAAATCTGACAAAAGTAAGGCTCACCCATTCCCCTTTAACTCCCAGTTCTTTGCCTCTATTGTAAAAGTTCCTCCTTGCCTTTTTTATGTGAGATGATTTGCTACATTCTACCTCTTCCTTTCTCTCTCTCTCCCAGTACACTCCTTTCAGAAGTCAATTTTATTTTTTAGGTATACTCCCTTAATATTCAGCTCACCATGTGTCCTCTAGATATATAATACATATACACATACACACATACACATACATACCTACACTTATACATACTCATATATATGAACATAATTACATATATATACATATCTTTATATATGTGTGTATATATATATATATATATGTATATATATATTTCCATGTAAGAATGTAAACAGTTCAACTTTAATGAGTAATTTATGGCTTCTCTTTCCTATTTATCTTTCCACTTTCCTCTGGATTCTTGTATTTCAAAGTCAAATCTTCTTTGCAAGTCTGGTCTTTTCCACAACAATGCTTGGATGTCCTCCATTTCATTTAAACTCCATTTTTTTTCCCATGAAGCATTATACTCAGTTTTGCTGAGTAGATAATTCTTGGTTTTAATCCTATCTCCTTTCACCTCTGGAATATCATATTCCAAGCCCTTTGATTCCTTAACATAGAAACTGCATATATATCTAAATCTATCGACCTATCTATCTATCTGTGTGTGCATTTAAGTTACAGACTCAATTGATACTTGTCACAGAGGTAATGGTTAATTGTTTGAGTCTGGATTTGAACTGATTTCTTCCTGACCCCAGATCTAGTTCTCTCTCTACTTTGCAACTCAACCTCCTCTAATCTTGCTTACGATAGGTTTAGGGAAAAGAATTGGGTTGTTAATCTTCGAAAGTCTTTAAATGGAAGCTCAACATTCAGTTTTTGAATGAATGAAGGAATTAGTTAATAAAAAAGCCTACCATGTACCTGGTGCTATACTACAGATTGGGCATGCACATATAAAAGTGATAATCCATTCCGATAGGAAGATGGTGGCAAGGAGACAGTGTTTCTTATAGGAAGAGATGATGGTAAGTAGATCTCTAAGATCACTGACTGACATATTGTATCCAGAAAAGCAGTAGTGGCTCTTATTTGAGTAGTCTTCTAAGAGCAAGGGTTGAAAAGCATAGACATAGCAAGGTGAAGGTGAGGCATAACTGAGATCAGCTAAGAATTACTGTGTTATAAATCAGAGTAATATAACCCTAGGGCATGAGTCCCAACACTGAGTGGCTTATTCTCTGAAATTCTCTGTGGAGACCTATTCTCTGAAATTCTAGTTTAGAGGGCCAGGGTCAGGGTCAGGAGTAGAATCAATGAGGGGCAAGCTTGACAAGGAGACAGCTGGGAGAAAGTATCTTGATACCTCAGTTTTTCATGTGACCTCAGATTCAAAAGGTCCACAATTTCTTATTTCAGTTAAGTCAGTTAGTCAGTCAGTCTACCATCATTTATTAATTGTGTGCTATGTTCCAGGAAGTATGTTAAATGATGGGCGTAAAAAGAATGCCAAAAAAACCAAAACCAAAAACAAGAACAAATGAAAAAAACAATACTTACTTTCAAAGAGCCCACAGCATAATGGGATATTAGCAAACAGCAATGTATCAAAACTATTTTAAAAAGACTTATGAAGGATAAATTGGGAGAAGGCTCAGAAGGAAGTCACTGACCCTAATCTTAAATCTGTCTTCTTAACAGGGAAAGGTTTCCTATAGAAGGGGGGGGCGGTTAGGAAAGTACTTAGCATGGTGCTTGGCACATAGTAAGTATTTCATACATGTTTATTGAAGGAAGTTAAGAAAATTAAGAGGAAGAGATGAAGAGGGAAGAGTTTGAGGGATGTGAAAAGTCAGGAGATGGAGTCCTATGGAAGAAGTAGCAAGGACTCCCGGATCACTGAAGAAAAAAGACTGGAAAGGTAGGGAAGAGAAGGTAATGAAAGGCTTTAGAACTCAAAAAAGAAGTTCTATTGGATCCTGGATGTTGCAGGGAACCACTAGAGTTTGTAGAACAAGCAGTGGTAGGGGTGTTACACGCATTTAAGGAAGAGATTTTGTGAGGCAAAGTTGCAAAGGTATGCCTTTCTTGTTCTATTTCTCGATCCATTTCAAGGTCATTTGCAACTGTCATTTTGTACAAATATATTAAATTAGGACTCAACATTCAAAACATTTTAAATTTACGGGTTAAGCTTGCAGGTAAATGATTCCACTTCAAAACTGCTGCTAAAAAACCCGATAGCCCTGGAGTAAGGAATGAGAAAGTAGACATCAATAAAGAAGAAGTGGAGGAAAAAGGTTTAAAGGATTGAATTTGAGATGGATGCTTTTTTATCACAGAGGGAGGGCTATTAGAGAAAAGCCAAGACATGAAAAAGACTCAATCAGTTTTGTAAATCCCTTCCTCCACTCTTCTTTCTCTCAGAATGTGCTAGGAGTTATTTCCATTTAACCAACAAATAACTCAACTGTGCTGCACTGTTTATGTAAAAGGATTTTAGCCATACCCCCAGGTTTAGATAGAATGGGCAGGTCCCTATGAAATATGATTTGAAGGATTCTGCAGCATCATTCCTCCTCTCTCAGCCTCCCCTAAAACACTGATAAGTACATATTTGTATACATAAGCCTAACCTGTATTTGTTTCAGAAATTCACATAATTAATACACTTGGCATTGATATATCTCCATGAGAAAAGGTTTACCAGTGGACTTAATGCAGCTAGGTGGTGCAGTGGATAGAATGACAGGTGTAGAGTCAGGACTCATCTTCCTGAGTCTCAAATCCTACCTCAGACACTTACTTGCTGCATGATACCAGGCAGGTCACTTAACTTTCTCGCCTCACTTTCCTCATCTGTAAAATCAACTTGAGAAAGAAATGTCAAACTACCCCAGTAGCTTTGTCAAGAAAACCCCAAATGTGGTCAGGAAGTGCTGGACAAGACTGAAATTAATCAACAACAAAAATGTTTATTTCTCTTAGCAGAAGCCTGTTATCAATCTAAAAGATTATAGGGGAGGACTAAAATATATTAACTAGATAGTCAGTGTCACCTAAGTGTGATAAAGATTGTAAGGGAACAGGAGAAAAGGGATCAACAGTTTTCCCTAAGGATGATCCTGACCCTAGTAAAGTGTGTTACTTGCCATAGAAGAGAGCAGTTAACAATTCATCCAATGTTCCCCTCTATTTAGAGGTGTGCAGTCATTCCAAAAAAAAAAAGTTCCATTCATGCACTTTTAAATTTAATCTGTACCATTAAGATTTTCTTCATTATTTTCTTAAGCCAAGCCAATTAACAAAACAATAAATTAATTACTGATTTGATTCATTTGCTTATTTCCTAGATGAAAATGCTTACACTGAAAGTTTAACAATCTGTCATCAAAAGCCAGATATTATCTAGCTCCAACCTACCCCTCTTTTTCTCTTTCCCTCAGTAAAGATGGTGTTTATTTTCTCCTCCAACAAAGATATAACTGTCTAACCTCTTAGCTGAGACCAATTCTAATGACTTATAGTTAAGGGGCATTCCCATTACTAGGAATTTTTCTGGGCTTATCATGACAAACTTTTGTCACAACAAATGGCACAAGAAGTACTCCCAATTGGTTAAGAATGATTAGACCGACCCTGCCTTATAGGAGACAGAAACATCAAGTTACAGATCTCAATGATCAAAAACCTTAGGATACCTTGAGGCCTCTACTGGGAAAGCCATTGATTGGGAGTTTCCCCTTTTAATTGTTACTGATTAAAAAAAAGATGGTAAGTTCATTTGCTCTTTTATCTTTCCTACCTAGGTTTCTTTATGCTGTTAGAACATCAGATAAAGCTCTAGAAACAGGGTCACAAAGACCTGAGTTCAAATCTAGTCTCAGATACCAACCAGCTGTGTGATTCTAAATGATCTATTTAGCATGTATGTGCCTCATTTCTCCCATTTGTAAAATGGAGATAACAGCATCAACCTCCTAGGATTGCTGTCAGGATAAAATGAGGTAATATTTGTAAAGCACTTTTTAAACCTTAAAGTGGCACACAAATGCTATTATTTTTATCCAAGATTTTTAGGTATTTGAATGCTACAGGAAAAATACATTTAAGGAGAAAAGGAGAAAGGACTTGAAGCCCATCTCACAAAAGAAAGCAAAACAACACTTTAGTTTTATGACAATTCCATGAGCTTGAAGGGACCTTAGAGATTCTTTTAATCTAGGTAACCTTAACATGGGGTCTTTAGACCCTCAAGGGGCTTATGAATAGATTTTGGGGAAGATTTTAGAACCTGGGTAACAAAAATTGAAACACTTATTTTCGTTAACTTTTAAGTAACAATTAACATTTCCTTTTTTATATATAGATATTGATATTTAAATATATACACAAAATATATCCATATACATGTACATGTATATAGAGAATGAGTGGGTTCATATATTTTCCAAAATTGAAAGGATAAGAATTCATGATCTAATTGAACATATTTAAAGTAGAAAACTGAGGACCTAAAGAAATAATTTGCTTAAGGTTACAGAGGAAGAATTATTCAACTGTTAGGAAAATTAAGTTTGAATCGAGAGTGAGAATTGGAAGAAAACTGTTAGGGCACTTAAAAGGCTCTGGAACCCAGGTATTCCTGACTCCTATTAGTCTGAGGCATTTCACTGAAATTTGACCTTCTGAGGTTTGTTACTGGAGGCATGCTCCCCATGCTACTGATTTCATGACTCAGGGTAACAATTTTAGCAGGAAGAGGTAGGGGCAGGCAGGGCATGCTCCTTCTCAAGCTCACCATGGCTGCCTCCAAACTGACCCAACCCAGGAAGTGCAATCTAGCAGTCTCCTTCAGGAGAAGGGCTGGTTCTGCCTTAGTTGTGTAATGGAGTAATGCACATTTCCACAATTACCTATTCTGAGTACCTAACACCAGCATTCCTTACTTAGGCTGACACTATGACAACCAGCTTAAAGTGTTTCAAGGTTAGACCTCTCCTCATTTCTCTTGCTGCATGAGAGCCTTGTTTCTTTTTTATTAAAAATCCATAACTGAGCTATCAAACTTAGACAAATTGTGAGCTCTTGACAGCTAAGTTCAATTCCTTATTTCCCTCCCAGATACCAAAGTATAGGCCTTGAATATAAAGAGTTTTCAGGTAATATCTGCTCAAATGAATTGAAATAAAATAAAGAACAATACAATAAATACAATAAAAACAACAAATTGACATATTCTTGTCCATTCTCGGATGATCACTACACACTGTCTAGCTGTAGTTCACCTAGAATTATTTGTGGAAATATTATAAGACTGAAGGGCATTTCCTTAATTTTCTTAAGGAAAACCAATCAAATTAGCATACTGGGGATACTAATATTAGGGTGCAGTCTTTTCTTGAGTGCTTTTTTTGTTGTCTGTATAAAAGGCATTAAGTGAAAATGGTAATTCACATTCATATTCATAAATCTTTAACCTTTTGGTAGTTGAGGAGGCCTAGTGTTTCAGAAAGTAAAACATAATCAAGGTTCAAATCCTTGCTTATTTATTATTTGTGGGTCTTTGAACAATTCAGGAAACCTTTCTGAATTGCAATTTCCTCATGTTTGGAAACAAGGAGATTTGCCTAAATAATCACATTGCATAGGAGATGAAATGAACCTAAGCGTTGAACTAGGAGTAGCTACTCCTTTATTAGATGAGAAAACAGATACCTAGTTAGTGGAAGAAGGCCTCTCACTGTATCCTGGAACATCTCTATCTATCCTGATCAATATCTAGTCACTGGACCCTGATGGCTCTGGAAGAGAAAGTGACGTTATGACTTTGCACAGCCTTCCCTCCCTCGAATCCAATTCAATTGAAGTCATGTCATCATCTCCCTGAAAGCATGAAGGACCAACTACAACCTGTATGTCTGAGATGTCCCAATAGGGACCCAATTGGTCAGTTACATTTGGACATTTCAGTTCCTCATCTCTTCTCCCCTCTTTTCTACTCTCCTCTCTTTTCATGGGGTATCATGCCTTACCTGAAGTTGTTCTGCCCAAAGAAAGGTTAATTTTGCTGGGGAATACCGACCTAGATGACTTGGGCTATACTGGCTAGATTTCTTTCTCAAAGACCATGACTTTAACCCAGTTCACTCTGGATCTCTTTGATTGGACAACAATAGGTCCCTGTTCAAGCATCACTTAATGCTTATTTTTTTTTTATAATTTTTATTTTTATTTATTTAACTTTATACATTCATTTTCACAAAATTTTGTGTTCCAATTTTTTCTCCCCTTTTTATCCCCTCCCACCACCCCAATACACCTAGCAATCTAATTTTCCCTATCTCCAATCTACCCTCTCATCTGTCATCCCTCCCTTCTCTTGTCCCCATCTTCTCTTTTGTCCTGTAGGGCCCGATGACTTTCTATTCCTCATTAACTGTATGTCTTATTTCCTAGTAGCAACAACAATACTAAACAGTTGTTCCTAAAACTTGAGTTCCAAATTTTCCCCATCCCTCCTTCCCCATCCATTCCCTTTGGGAAGGCAATCAATTCAATATAGGCCCTATCTGTGTAGTTTTGCAAATGACTTCCATAATAGTCCTGTTGTGTAAGACTAACTGAATTACCCTCCATCCTATCCTGCCCCTTATTGTTTCTATTCTGTCTTTTGATCCTGTCCCTCCCTGAGTGTTGACTTCAAATTGCTCCCTTCTCCCATTGCCCTCCCTTCCATCATCCCCCCCTCTTGTTTATCTCCTTCTCCCTCACGTTCCTGTACTGTAAGATAGGTTTTCATACCAAAATGAGTGTGCATTTTATTCCTTCCTTTAGTCAAATGTGATGAGGGTAATCTTCTTGTTTTTTTTTTTTTTTTCTCAGTTCTCCTCTTTTTTCCCTCCACTAAAGGGTCTCCTGCTTGCCTCTTAAATGACATATAATTTACCCCATTCCAATTCACTCTCTTTCCTCCCCCTACTTTTCTCTCTCACCATTTACCTAAATTTCTTTTAAGATACGGTCCCATTCTATTTACTTCACTCTGTGCTCTCTGTCTCTGTATGTGCGTGCACGTGTGTACATGTGTGTGTGTGATCCCACCAACTACCCAGATACTGAAAAGTTTTAAGAGTTACAAATATTGTCTTTCCATGTAGGAATGTAAACAGTTCACTTTTGATAAGTCCCTTATGACTTCTCTTTGCTGTTTACTTTTACATGCTTCTTCTCATTCTTGTGTTTGAAAGTCAAATTTTCTTTTCATCTCTGGTCTTTTCATCAAGAATGCTTGAAAGTCCTCTGTTTCATTGAAAGACCATATTTTCCCCTGAAGTAATATACTCAGTTTTGCTGGGTAGGTGATTCTTGGTTTGAGTCCTAGTTCCTTTGACTTCTGGAATATCCTATTCCACGCCCTTCAATCCCTTAATGTAGAAGCTGCTAGATCTTCTGTTATCCTGATTGTATTTCCACAGTACTGGAATTGTTTCTTTCTAGCTGCTTGCAAGATTTTCTCCTTGAGCTGGGAATTCTGGAATTTGGCACCAATGTTCCTAGGAGTTTCTCTTTTTGGATCTCTTTCAGGTGGTGATCAATGGATTCTTTCAATACTTATTTTGCCCTCTGGTTGTAGAATGTCAGGTAAGTTTTCCTCGATAATTTCATGGAAGATGATGTCTAGGCTCTTTTTTTGATCATGACTTTCATGTAGTCCCATAATTTTTAAATTGTCTCTCCTGGACCTATTTTCCCATGAGATATTTCACATTCTCTTCCATTTTTTCATTCTTTTGGTTTTGTTTTGTGATTTCTTGGTTTCTCATAAAGTCATTAGACTCCATCTGTTCCACTCTAATTTTGAGAGAACTATTCTCTTCAGTGACCTTTGAACCTCTTTTTCCATTTGGCTAATTCTGCTTTTCAAAGCATTCTTCTCCTCATTGGCTTTTTGAACCTCTTTTGCCAATTGAGTGAGCCTATTTTTCAAGGTGTTATTTTCTTCAGCATTTTTTTGGGCCTCCTTTACCAAGGTATTGACCTGTTTCTCATACTTTTCTTGCATCTCTCTCATTTCTCTTCCCAGTTTTTCCTCCACCTGTCTAACTTGCTTCTCAAAATCCTTTTTGAGCTCTTCCAAGGCCTGAGCCCACCCGGCATTCCCCTGGGATGTCTGGGGTACCGAGGCCCCACCCTCCATGTCTTTCCCTGATGGCAAGAATATTTACTCATCATCAGATCCGAAAGTCAGGATTATTTGCATCTGTTCCAAAAAACTCTCTATAGTCTTAGTTTTCTTCCCTTTTCTAGGCATTTTCCCAGCCAGTTACTTGACTTCTGAGATTCCTGTCCACCCCCACCTAGATCCGCCCAGCTAGTGCTTGGGGTCTGAGATTCAAATGGGCTTTCCGCGGCAGGTGCGGCTCCTATTCAATGTGAGCTTTAGTTCTGGTGCTGTGGTGGGGGCAGGGCGGCCTCCCAGTCTCAGTTCCCTCAGGGGCTTTATGCAGACACCTTCAGTAATGGAGCAGGTGCGGCAGGGCCGTCTCCCAGGCTCAGCTCCTTCAAGTGGTTTATGCAGACACTTTCAGTAATGAAGATCCTGCCTACCCGGGGAGTCCAGAGGGCCGCCGCCGCTGTCTCTGCCCCTGCTGCTTCCTGCCCCTGCCTCTGCCTCCACCACTTCCTCCCGAGCAGGCCCGAGTCACGGAGACACCCCACTCCCCTCTCGGACAGCCCAGACATCTCTCTCACTGACCTGTAGCTTCTGTGGGCGGAGTGACCTTCCCAGCCGCTGGAGCTTCTGTCCCTGAAGCCTGCTCGGATCAGCTTCTCTGGGGCCATGGCCAAGGCAGTGCTGGGGTGGGGTCCACTTTCCGGAGTGTGACAGACCCTGGGGACTGCTCTCCAGGGCTCTCTGGAACGGAAATCTCTTCCACTATGTTTCTGCACACCCTGCAGTGATCCAGAACTTGTGCGGAGCTCTTCTTACATTAAATGCATGGGCTGTGGATTCGGAGCTAGCATACAGTGAGTCTTTCTACTCTGCCATCTTGAGTCCGCCCCCACTTAATGCTTATTTTGAAACACTCCTGGCTAAGAGTGAATGTAAATAGCAACTGTTCCTATTTTGGCCAGCAAGCCTGAGGGTATTCATCTCCCAGTATGATTTCTTGTTTTTTTTTTTTTTTTTTTTTTTAATTAAAGAGGCCATATCTTGACTCTTTTCTTAAAGCGGCCTATTTACTGAATGGGGGTTGACTCATTCAAAGGGTGAACTGGAAAAGACCTTAACTTAAAAAGGTTAAGGTCTCCCACCTCATCCTGGGACATCTCCAGTCCTCCTGAGCACTATCTGGGTACTGAACCCAGATGACTCTGGAGTAGAAAGTGAGGCTAATGACTTTGTAACAGCCCTCCCTCACTTAAATCTGATTTCCAAGATCACACGTACACTAAATAACAAAACTAAAATTCAAACTTAAACCTCTAGGTTAAAATGTAGTTCTCTGTCTAATATAAGCATAATGACTCTATGATCTAATAGAATGGTTGGTAGAACTTATGGTGTAATTGCTGTTAGCTTTTAAATAATAGGCCCCATTTAGTTCATCATTTTTGTCTCCCTACACCAAGAATAAGCCATCTCAAAAGGGGACCTCACTTGAGGTACCACAAATACCCAAGTCTCTGTAAGTGAAGTGTTTTATATAAATTAGCTATTTTAAATAATGATGTAGAAACCAATATTGCTCAGTGGGTAACCTAAGACTCAGTAGTTCATATATCACCTCTGATACTTAGTGAATGTCTTACCACATGCAAATTGCTTAATTTTTGTATGCCTCAATTTGCACATCAGTAAAACAGAAAAAAATAATACCCATGGTACTCATTTCAGAGAGTTATTATCAGAGCCAAATAAGAGAATATATTTAAGGTATTTTGTGAATTTGTAAGTGCTCCATCAATGTCAGTTACTATTATCTTTGAACAACAGCAAAAACAAAATAGAACAAAAACACAAACAAACTTCATTTTGATTTTTCTTTGGTACATAAGACCCCCAAAATCATTATTTCAGGGTTTTGATTTCAGCCTGAATGGAATGTGCTTTGCTTGTCCAAAGTGAAGAATATGCCTTTGTCCTATAAACACTCCAAGTTTTCAGTTCATTTGCTTCTTTTTCCCTCCTCCTCCAAGTAAATGAACACCTTGGAGCTGACTCATCTAACACATGTTGAACTCCCAAAGAGACAGCTGTTCAACATGTGGAGCATTTTCAAATGCACCCACAAAACAGGCATTCATTTAAGATGGAGCACAACCTATCTGTCAGTAAAGTCACTGTCACTACAGCCCTGGAAAGTTTTCTTGCCAAAAACAACTCCTTCTCTAATCCCTTGCTTCATTCCTCTCTACCCTCCCCCTATAAAAAGAAGAGATTTTCCTTGTATATGTTTCTTAATTTGGTTTTAAATTGTCAGAATTAGTCTGTAAATGGTGGTTTTTATATAGATTTCCATATGTGTGTAAGGGAGAGAGAAAGGAGGGAAGGGGAGGAGTGTTGACTGGAATCTGACAGCTAGCAACTTGGAGCCATGACTTTTTAATCCATTTCTGAGTTTACTTATTGAGTTGCTGTGTGGCCAGCAGTAAATCATTTGCCCTCTCTGGACACCATGATTTTTATCTCCATCTCTGGACAGTACTTGCATTGAAATAATGCCCATAAATTGAGATTTTGTTTCTCTGTGCAAATATCTATATATAAAATAGGAAAGGTAAATGAAGGGCTGTGCATGTGTGTATGTGTGTGTGTGTGTGTGTGTGTGTGTTTGTGTATTTAAAAGAGGAAAAGGAACATTTATCCCCATTATCATGTTGTAAATTGTGACTTGAAGAAGTGATTTTGATTTAGGAAAAAAAACACACGCACTTTAAAAAAGTATACTGGAATTCACTCTAGACAAATGATCTAATTCTATATATTTAATTCTGCATTTATGTGCATATTATGTATTACACATATACATCAGTCTAATAGCTACATCTATTATGAAATTGATATACATATATATGCATGTGTGTGTGTATACACAAACATGGAGAAAGAGACAGAGAGAGAGAAAGATAAGGTGAGAGAGAAAGAGAGACAGAGACAGACACATAGAGAAATCAAAAGCAGGGAGGAGAAAATGAAAGGGGGGATTAAACAAAAGACAGAGAGAGAGAGAGAGAGAGAGAGAGAGAGAGAGAGAGAGAGAGAGAGAGAGAGAGAGAGAGAGAGAGTGAGTTAAATATAGGGCATTCCAAAAGCTTTAATAGCTTAAATCATAGTATGGTGTAATTCACTCTGGACAAATTTTCTAATTTACTCTAGCTGTGACTTCCAACTAGCTATTTAAAATTTTAAGTTTTATTGACTTAAAACTATACTAAGACTTTTTGGAACACCCTGTATACAAGAGTTATATAGATGTGTGTGTGCACATATGTGTGAATATTTCTGTGTCTGTGTGTCTGTGTACACTCACCTTTCCTTAGCAAGGATTTATAAGTGCTGGTTATAGGCTAGCTAGAGAATGGAGACAAAATTATCCCTTTCACCCCTACATAATGACTAATTAAAATGTGTTAGTACAATCACATATTATGAATATAAAAATCTGATTTCAAGTTTGGGGGAGATTTTAGAAGATCCCTCCATTAAGTGCCATGCTCATATTTCAATAAATCCAAAAGATCACTCCATAGTAGTTGTTCAGTTGTGAGTGATCTGGGTCTGTTTAAAAAAAATAGTGATAGTGACAGGTTGCATTTAATTCATATTATCCAGCCCAGATTAAAAACTATAATACAGGAAAAACTTGTTGGAGAAAATTTAGGACATCAGAAACCTTGAGAGACATACATTAGAACCAGGACTTTCATTAGTGAAGAGAGGTGACTAATCTTAGAATCTGGGGCACCCTAGGGCTCCTAAACTGTTCTGAGATGGGGAGTCCAGCCGTCAGACTGGAATGCTTGACTAGAACCTGAGTGCTCTGACACAATCCTGATGGTCTCAGAGGCCAGCTGATATTCTTCACAAAATTCTCTAGCCTGCCTGAGGAATCTTATGGGAGAAGATCTTGGAAAAATTGACAAGTTTCCTCATCCCATCCATTCCCTGGCTAAAGGACAGTTTCTACACCCCTTTCTAAATTTCCTCATAGGACATTTCAGATCACCCTTCCCCTCATGCTGCATTCTGAGGTGGTAGAGAAGATTATTTCCATTTCTGTATGGGGCAAAGAATAACACTTCCTTGTTATTTATGTAACAGATTTCCCCCTCCCCTATTTGGGACAGTGTAGAATCTTGAGCATGCTCAGATATTTTTCTGTTTTCTTCCAGTAGTGCCCTGAGGAATCTGCTGGGAGAATACTAAGGAAAAATTGACAGTTTCCTCATCCCATTTGCATTCAAATTTTAAATTTCCATTGTGAAAAGTATTTATGTTCTAGATATTGGCAAAATTTACCATTTAGTGCATAGTTTGCTATATTATTGATTTTTAGACTTAAAAAAGAGGAAAAATATTAATAATGGAGATTAAAATTAGAAGTGTACTGAGTACATTTGTTTCAGAGAGCAAGTTGTTAAAAAATTTATCAGCATGCCTCTGGTTTGGTGCCACAAATCTTCTAACCTTCTATGTTGCAAGCAGCAAGATGAGATTTCAGTAGAGGTGAGGGAGACTCTCTATTCTAACATAATGGTGGGGAGTCTTTCTCTCTATATGAGTCAGAGACTCAACCAGTATAGTAACTGACTGCTTTTTCTACTCTTTTGCATTTCCTTCCTTTAGTGTTGGCATTGTAGGTCCTAGAAGCCCTCCTAGTGCTGAACGGAATCAGCAGGAGCATCTGCTACCCAGAGCTATTGTGGATACAACAGTAATGGTAGTATGTTTTTGAGCAAGGAAAGAGTCAAGATGAGAAAAACAGCCAAGACATTGAAAAGACAATTACACTTGGTGTTTGATTAGACTATGCTCAGGTAGAGGCAAAATGTAAAAAAGCTAGTTAACAGTTTTGCAGAGAAATTACCTGTGTCTCAGTGAGGCTTCTCATCATTGTAGTAATAGTGATACAATGATGGATCCTGTTTGAATAATTCCAACATTTTCTCTTACTTATCTTTGTCTTTTCTTTGCGATAATAAACTACCTGTTCTATACATGATTTATAGTGTATATCAGGTACGTTTTTAATTCCTCCATTGATGGGGAGAGGATGGAAGTAGGAAAGAATCCTAGGTTAAGAGGTAACAGTGGAACCGTCTCTAGGATAGCCATATTGAAAGTGATGAGCCAATGAATATGAGAATTGTGGAAACCGATTGTCTCATTAAGGAATCAGAAAATCTCAGAGCAGTGAACCTAGAACAATTAAAGGTCACAGGGATTGATAGTGATGGCTAGGTCCTGAAGCTTTTGCCAGACAGTACCTAAATAACCACAATGTTAATTTCTCTCTCTCACTCTCCATACATATGTATGCATGTATGTGTGTATATATGCACATATGTATGTAACAAACACATATAAACATGTATGTATGCACTTATGCATGCATTTATGTATATGTAGTTTTTAAACATTTAAGTTTGAAAGTATAAACATATATACAAGATTATGTATATATATATATGGCTATATATAAAACACTTTTAAAACTTTAATGTAACATAAATTCCAGTTAAATATTGATCATTAATATATTGAAAATGATGATGATAGGACTCAATAAAATTAACAATACCATTGGCTATTTCTATTGCCATGTCCTACTAGTGATACATTGGGATTTTTTCTAATGTAAGCACTTGTCTACCTACACATCACCTGCCTTTGACCTGTAAAGGAGATTTTTTGTTTGTTTGTTTTAATATACATGATAAGTATATATGGCAGGAAAATAATGCCATGGCCATGTGAAATATGAGGGATAATAGGCAGGCAGCCAGAATATTTCACTGATATCTTCATGATGTCAAAAACAATTGAGGAAGATGTTCAGTATGTTAAATGGATTCCCCGTTGTGAACTTTTGGGAGGGTATAGATAAGAGTTAAATAGAATGGGTAGTCATGGGTAGTCATGGATGGGTTGCTATCTATATAACTGGAGGAAACTTCTCAACTGGTATTGTTATTATTATGACAGATCTCTGAGTATTTGAATGAATATAGAATTGATGTCAGGAACCATTTCCTCTTAAGTTTTCTTATAATTTTGTTTCTATGTACAAATTTTAACATCTCAAGAGAGTGTGAGCTCCTGTGGAGCAGGGACTGTTTCATTTACATCTTTATACCCACAGCATATACCATCTTGCCATGTACATAGTAGGCACCTAAAAATATTCATTTAATTGAATTAAATTCCAACTAATAACATTTTAAGGTTTTTTAAATTGTTTTAGCCCATCCAGATATTTTGGTGGTCTAATTCTACTAGAAATTCTTCCAAACTCCAAGTCACCTGCAGCTTTTATAAGCATACTATGTATTCCTTCATCAAAATTCATTTTAAAAAATTGAATAATCAAGGACAGGGCACTGCAGCATTCCGTTAGAAACCCCCTCCAGGTCTGCATCAATCCAATAATCACTACTATTAGGATTTGTATCCATCTAACTCTGTCAACCTTTGAGCTACATATTTCCAATTTGTCCCTAAGGATATTATGAGAGATGAGATACTGACTTTATCAGATCCATTATTTGCTGAAGTACAGCTACACTGTGTCTATAACATTCTCTTTATTTGTCAGTCTAGGAACTTTGTCAAAAAAGAAAATTAGATTATTCTCACATGCTTAACTTCTTATGAACTTTTGGACTCCCCAAGTAACCAGCCTTTTTCTTTTTTAAGTACTTGAGAAAACAATCCTTTGATAATGCATTCTAAAATAAAATGCAAGGAATCAGATCAAGCGACAATACAACAAAATATAACTTTATTTCCCTTTTTTTTTAAAACCTGGACATGTGTCTGTCACCATGTCACATCTCTCCTATATTTTAACTTCTTTAAGAATCTCTTAAATTGCTCAGAAAAATACACTGTCCACATCCTGGAATATAGTTCTTCCTAATTCATTAAAAGCAACAGTTGGTGCTGGTCTTAGGGATTCCAAAGAACAAGAAATAACTTCTAGTCTTGAAATTTACCAGCTGTATATGACCATAGGAAAGGTCCCATAACATTTCATTTTTAGCCTTCAAATCCATGTTTTCTACTATATCTTGGACTGGGTTAAAGTCACAAGGTGATACAGAGACAGACTTTCCATTGGATACCTTAAGAAGTTTTTTTTTACCTACACTGGTCCTGAAAATCAAGGCAAACTAACTGCACAGTTTTCAGAAGTTCATTAAATCAAAACAGCTTTTAGAGGAGTTTTCACAGCCCTACTATTTCACTGTTTATGATGTGGTTTTCATGGATTCTCTTTACAACCTTTCTGCTGCTTTCTCACAACTTGAGATTATAGTTTTAAAGGTTTTCTTGGTTTGTTTTTCTCTGTATATGTAGATCAGCAAGATGATTGTGGGGTCTTAAGGGTTTTAGTTCAGAAAGAATTCTAACCTAAAACTTGGCAAAAGTAATTTGGCAGTGTAAAATTAGAAGTATTGCTACATATATGTGTGTGTATATGAGTGTATATATGTATATGTTATATATATACATGTATATAGTTATGTATATGTACACACATATATACGTATTATGTATGTGTGTATTCTCTCTCTCTCTCTCAAAGTTTCTCTGAAGAATTTAGGGATTAGTTGTGAGACATAGTAGACATTAGCACAGGACTTCCCAACATGATGTGTCCACATCAAAAAAGGCACTTTATTCTGTGAGCAAAGCAGAATTGCAGTAGCTCAGAAGAAACATGAAGTGTACAAATTTACAGACATACTTCAAATATTCATATAGATTATTTGTGCCTGAACTGGGGTAGAGTTTCCTGAGCTCCTGTTTGTCTGAATAGCTAGAAACCACAGCACAGTGATGACATTTTGGTCCTCTTCAAGAAAAAAGGACAATCACCATCACCAACACCACCATATAACTGCAGTAGGAACTGGCCCAGTGATTTCATTATTAGAAGAAACTCCGAGATGGGAAAACTCTCTCTACATTTCAGGTCAGCATCTTTTTTCCCCCTGCAAGTTGTTGTTTCTCCTGCCATCTGGAAGAGGACCATAACACCAGGAAGGTGATGCCATGACTTGCAAGGGAATTGGTTTAAGTGAGGCAGGGTGATATAAAGTCACTCTCTCACTCTCTCCTCTGGAGTCATCTGGGTCCAGTGGCCAGATATAGATCAGGACAACTGGAGATGGCCCTGGATACCTTGGAGACTTTGGCCTTTTTAAGTTACAGTCTTTGACAAGTCTAATTTTGTCTGAGGCAAAGCCCATTCAGTGATTAAGGTTAGGTAAGAAACGAGGCAAAGAATGGCCTCATTTACCTAGCCAAAATAAATAAATAGATAAATCTGGAAGGGAATACCCTCAGGGTTAACCATCAGAGTCAAATAATGACCAAATAAAGCTTAAGCAGGGACCTACTATGGGCTAATCAGTGAGACCCAAAGTATCCAACAAGTTATAGTCTTGCTTAGAGCACTGAGATATGAATTAAGTGATTTGCCTTTGAGTCATATGTCAGTATGTCTGAGTTGGGATGTGGCCTCACTACTTCATATGGAAAGAACAAAAGCAACACGCATTTATTAAACACTTGCTAAGTGTCAACTACCTTAGATTTTGATAGGGAAATAAATATAAGCAAAAAAAAAAAAAGGTAAATCCTGTCCTCAAAGATCTTATGTTTTCTGTCTCA
The DNA here is from genome assembly GCA_023548195.1 of Bettongia penicillata ogilbyi. NCBI lineage: Eukaryota > Metazoa > Chordata > Mammalia > Diprotodontia > Potoroidae > Bettongia > Bettongia penicillata. The sequence goes on along the minus strand of JAJHZJ010000379.1, from coordinate 48,296 downwards.
TCTGACTGGTTTTAATTACCCTTATCTAAACTCACAATATTCCATTTTAGTGTTCTATTCCCTGAAAAATCAATGAATGAAGAAAAAAAATCAAACTACCTACCTTAACTTTTTATTTCATTTTATTTTTTGGCATGAAAGATTCCCTATCATTGTTTTAAGGCTCCTTTTTTTCACTAACCCTCATCAACATTACAGATGAGTAGCTGTTATTGCTCATGCACACTGCCATGAGAGGCCCTCAATATAAGAGGCTAAAGCTGAAATTCCTGAGGTAAGATTTCACTTGTCATCATTGCAAACCAAATTGAAATAAAGCTAGGTATAACAGTAAAATTTACAGGAGATTCCTAAGAGCTTAACATGGCTTTTATTATAAACCTTTTCAGTCCTTTCATGTGGGAAAATGCAAACCCCATTATCTCTATTCTATGATTATGTTTGTATGGTAGAAGGATTTTCAACTTTTTTGTATTTTTGACCTAAAACATTTCCCCCACATTCCAATTTCTTGACTCAGTAATTTCTTTCACATACCTCCAAAATCTTTTAGTATTTTATGCTCTATAATTCAAATCCAGCAGCACACCATAATTACCCATGTAACCCTGGGAAAGTTACTTAACCTTTGCCTGCCTCAATTATCTTCTTAGGGATAAAAATAGTACCTATCCCTCCATCAGAGTTAAGACACTATGTTCAAAGTGCTTCTCAAACCTTAAAGAATTATACAAATGTTAGTTATTATTTTTAATGTGAATGTACATAATTTCCATACTAAAGAGGCATGGTTAGTAAGTTTATTAGTTATTTTATTGACACTTAAAAACAATTTGAGTGTTGCTGTTTCACTGAGAATTTTGGCTTAGTTCAAGTCCTGCCTGTCCCATGAACTCTTTTTTGAATATTTTATATGAGAGGTTCTTAAGCTTCTGTATGTGTGTGCACTCGCACATGTGTGTGTATGTGTGTATGTGTGAGGAAGCCAACAGGAAATTGTCAATACCAAATATAATATTAACTGTCACTCTCTTTTAATCACTCTAGAAAAGTCAAAATTCCAGTAATGCCCTTGTATTTCTACACTTAAGAATGTGAATAGCAATTGTCCAGAAACCCTGAGGGTCTTGCCCTCCAGATCTGCTGAGGTAAAGCAATCATTCTCTGCCCCATTTCTTTTTAAGCCTTAATCACTAAATGGACATTGAATCAGTCAAACTGACACCTGTTAAAGACTTTAGCTCAAAAAACCCAAGGTCTCCAACTGCATCCTCTGCCACCTCCAGTTGTCCTGATCTGTATTTGGCCACTGGACCAGAGGAGAAAGTGAGATCACTTGCATAATATAACATCACCTCCCTGATGTCATGGTCCTCTTCCAGAATTAAGCACACCAACACTTAAGAAAGTATCAATTAGGTTGAACTGAGCCACACCAAAAGCCCCCACCCTAGAAACCTTTCCTTGCAAACAAAGCCATCTTGAGCCAGATTTCAGACCCCAATGTACTTACCCTTTCTAAGGGCAAAACAGCCAGAATGAAGTGGTTTTCCCTGTTCATATTACCTAGGGCAGCTAGCAGGTCATGAGCACGCTTTGCTGTCTCATATACCCCAGATCCTCCTCCTCTCCTAAAAGTATAAAAATCTTATCATGGATCTCTTAGTTGGGAAATCCATTTTGCTCTGCACTCATGGGTGACCCCAGTTTGCAAACTTCTTTATCTTGATTAAAGTTGATTTTCCTTCATTTAGATGTTTGATTTATTTCAGGACTTGTCATGTCTCTTTGGTGTCTCCTGAGGTCCATGGACACCTTTTCAGAATAGTGTTTCATTGCTTGCATTTATAATGAAAGGAAATACATAACTTCTGTTAGAGATTACTAAATATAAAGATGTATATACATGCGCACACACACATACAAGCACACACACATATATTTCCTATATATAATTACACAAAACTCCTGAAATCTATTCATAAATCACTTAGGGGTACAAAGATGCTAAGATAAGGAACTCTGCTGTAAAATATGATGAGTTATTCCTTGTCTGATCATTTTCTGTCAGAACTATATACGTTTTTTGAAGGGGGAGTCAAGATTGCAGAGATAAGCCAAGAAATTGCCAGAGCACTCTGCAGTTTCCCTCAGAAACAAAGCTAAATTATGCTTCTAAAAGAATTCTGGGGCAACAGAATCCAGAAAAATATGGAGTGAAAAAATTTCTAAGCCCAAGATAACTCAGAAGGATTTCAGAAAAGGTCTGTCTAAATTGGATAAAAGAGGAGCACAACTCAGAGTAGGTAGTGTCTGGGCAAGCCAGGAGGAAGATTTTAGCCACAGTTGTCCTAGCTCAGCAGACCAGTGGCACAACAGGAAAGCTGAGAGATATCTAGCCCTAGCCCAGTAGGCAAACTGCCGGTCCCAGAACCCAGGGTACAAGCAGGGTGGGCCACCCTAACATGTTCAGAAAGGCCACCAGCCCCAGAAGCCCTAGCACAGAAAGCCCCTTGAAACCTAGCACAAAAAGCTTGGGACACTGCCCCCTCTAACCCAGGAGCAGAGGTCAACTTTTTTAAATGAGAAAAAAAACAAAAAAGCAGCCTGACCATAGAGACCTACCATGGCAATAAGCAAAATTAAAACACAAACTCAAAAGATGACAGTTTCAAAATGTCCACATGCAAAGCCTCAAAGGGAAATATGAATTGGTTTGAAGCCCCAAAATTCCTCTTGGAAGAACATAAAAAGAGTTTTTTCAATTAAATAATGCAAGCAGAAGAAAACTTGGGAAAAGAGAGTTATGAAAGAGAATTATGAAAAAAGAGTCAATAGCTTGGAAAAAGAAGCACAAAAATCAATCACTATTGATTAGAGAGATGTAAAAACAACTCTGAGATTCCACATCACACCTCTTAGACTGACTAACATGACAAAACAGGAAAATAATAAATGTTGGAGAAGATGTGGGAGAGTTCAATTACTAAATCATTGTTGGTGGAAATGCAAGCTGATCCAAACATTCTGGAGAGCAATTTGGAACTATTCCCCAAGGGCTACAAAAATGTTCATGCTCTTTGACCTGGCAATATCACTTCTAGGACAGTATCCTAAAGAGATCATAAAAATGGGAAAAGGACCCACATGTAGAGAAATATTTATGGCAACTCTTTTTGTGGTGGCCAAGATCTGGAAATAGAAGGGATGACCATCAATTGAGGAAAGGCCAAAAAAGTTGTGGTATATGAAGGTAAAGGAATATTATTGTGCTATAAAAAAATGACAAACAGGCAAACTTCAGAAAACCTGGAAAGGCTTATATGAGCCTTTCCTTATATGAGCCTTTCCACTCACCTTATATGGTGAGTGAAGTGAACAGAACTAGTTCATTAAACATAGTCACAGAAAAAGGGTGTAAAGATTGTTTTTGATAGATTCAGCCCTTTACAGCAATGCAAGGATCTAAAACATTTCCAAGGGACTCATGATGCAAAATGTCATACATATCCAGAGGAAGAACTATGGAGTCACAGAATGAAGTAGACTATTATTTCTTTTGTTATGTTTTGTTTTGTTTTTCTCATGGTTTGTCCCATTCATTTTAATTCTTCTATGTAACATGACTGATATGAAAATGTGTTTAATAGGAATGTATGTGTAGAGCCCATATAAGATTGTATGCCATCTTGGAGAGAGGGAGAAAATTTGCAACTTATGGGAGTAAATGTTGAAAACTGAAATCAAATAAATTATTAGATTTGGGGAAGGGACAGAAATACAAAAATGAGCAAAGAAAACAAATCCTTAAAAAATAGAATTGGCCAAATTGGAAAAAAAAATATCCATTGAAAACAATTCTAAAAGTAGAAGTGGCCAAATGGAAAAGGAGGTAAAAAAGCTAACTGAAGAATTCAATTAATTAAAAATGAGAAATTGGTAAGAGGAAGCTAATGACCCCATAAGAATTAGTCAAACAAAATTAAAAGAATGAAAAAAATAGAAGAAAATGTAAAACACCCCACTAAACAACAACAGCAACAAAACTGCCCTGGGAAATAGATCCAGGAGAGAAAATTTAAGAGTTATTGGACTACCTGAAAGTCATAATTAAAAAATAAAGACAATGGACAACATTTTTCAAGAAATTATCAAGGAACACTTCCCTGATATCCTCAGTCCAGAAGGTAAAATAGTCACTGAAGGAATTCACTGATCATCTCCTGGAAGATATTCCAAAATGAATACTCCAAAGAATATTGTAACCAAATTTTAGAACTACCAGGTCAATGCAAAAATACTGCAAGCCATCATAAACAATTCAAGTATCAAGGAACCACAGTCAGTGTAACACAGGACTTTGTAACTTCTCCATTAAAGGACTGGAGAACTTAGAATATGATATTCTAGTAGGCAAACGAGTTTGTATTACAACCAAGAATAACTGCCCAGTGAAATAAAGCATGATTGTTTTGATGAAAAGAGGAATATTCAATGAAATTGATGACTTTGAAACATTCCTGATGAAAATACTAGATCTTAATAAAAATTGTGAGCTTCAAATAAAAGATACATGAAAAGCTGAAAAAAAGGTAATAAGGAAAGAAAAAAAAACAAAGGAAAATAAAACACGAAATTCAAAAAGGTTAAACTTTTTATATATCTACATGGGAAAGTGATACTTGTACTTATTAAAAGCTATATTTCTAGTAGGGCAATTTGAGGGAGTACACTTAGAGGTATGGGTATAAGTTGACTTTGATATGATGATAAAAATATCTAGGGGTGAAAAAAGGATCGTAACAGGACAAGAGGAAAGAGGGAGGCACAATAGGATAAATTATATAGATGAAGCAAATGAAAGGTCTATTAAAGTAGAAGGAAAGATAGGAGAGATTGAGAATTGTTTAAACCTTACTCTCACTGGATTTTGTTCAAAGAGGTATTAACATATACACTCAGTGCACACTCAGTTGAGTAATCTATCCTACCCTAAAGGGAAGTAGGAGGTGAAATGGGGTAAAATAAGGAAGGGTAATAGAAAGGAGGGCAGAACTTGAAGGGGAAAGAAAAGAGAGGGGAGCTGATAGAAGTGAGGGCAGATTGGGGGAGGTGATAGTCAGAAGCAATACACTGGTGTGGAGGACATGGGTCAAGGAAAAAGAAAACTATAAACATGGAGAAAAATATGATGGAGACAAATACAGAGTTACTAATCATAACTGAAGTGTGAATTGGATACACTATCCCCTAAAAGAAAAGTGATCAGTAAAGTGGATTAAAATCCATATTCATCCAATACATTGTTTATAAGAAAAAAAAAACTTGAAGCTGAGAGACATGCAGAGATTAAAGGTAAAAGACGGGGACAGAATCTATTATGCTTCAGTGAAAGAAAAAAAATGGAATTAGCAATCTTGTTCTCTGAGAAAGCAAACATAAAATTAGATTCAATTAAAGATATAAGGAGTGAAACTACATCTTACTCAAAAGTATCATAGACAATGAAATAATAGCAATACTAAACTTAAATGTACCAAATGGTATAGCATCCAGATTCTTAGAAGAGAATTAAGTGAGTTACAGGTCTTTTTCTTGTTAAATTGACAGGGAAAAACAAAAACAAATAACTAGTTGAGGACCTCAAGTTCTCCTCTCAGAACTAGATAAATCTAACCACAAAATAAACAAGAAAGAAGTTTAAAAAGTGAATAGAAATCTAGTAAACTTAGATATTATAGACCTCTGGAGAAAACTGAATGGAGATACAAAAACATATATCGTTTTCTCAGTGGTACCCAGCAACTACCCAAAAGTGAAACATGTACTAGATCATAAAAACCTCACAATCTAAAGCAGAATGGCAGAAATATAAAATGAACCATTTTCAGATAAAGATGTAATAAAAAGTACATGCAATAAAAAGCCATGGAAAAATAGTTTAAAAACTACTTGGAAACTAAATTATCTAATCCTAAAGAATGAGTGCGTCAAATAACAAATCATAGAAACATTTAGTTTCATCAAAGACAATAATGATAATCTGATAATATACCAAAATATATGGGATGCAGCCAAAGTAGTATTTAGGGGAAATTCTGTATCTCTAAATGATTACAGGAATAAAATAGAGAAAGAGCAGGTCAATGAATTGGGTATGCAATTGAAAAAGTTTGAAAAAGAACAAAGTAAAAATCCTAAATTAAATATCAAACTAGAAATTCTGAAGATCAAAGAAGAGATTAATAAAAGTGAAATAAAGAAAGCTGTTGAACTAATAAATAAAACTAAGAACTAGTTTTATGAAAAAAATAGATAAACTTTTGATTCATTTCATTTAAAAAAGAAAGAAGAAAACCAAATCACCAGTAACAAAAATGAAATGCGTGAATTCACAATCAATGAAGAAGAAATTGATACAATACTTAGGAGCTACTTTGACCAAATGTATGCCAATAAATCTGAAAATCTAATGAAACTGATGAGTATTTACAAATATACAAACTTGCAAGATTGACAGGAGACAAAACAAAATACTTAACCCCATTTCTGGAAAAAAAAAAAATGAACAAGCAGTCTATGAGTGCCCTAAGAAAAAATCTCCAGGACCATATGGATTTACAAGTGAATTCTACCAAATATTTAAAGAACAATTAAGTCCAATACAATATAAACCAGTTAGGAAAAAAAAAACAGATAAAGATGGAGTGCTACTATATTTCCTTTATGACATAAATCCAGTATTGTGCCTAAACCAGGAGGAGCCAAAATAAAGCAAGAAAATTATAGACCAATTACACTAATAATTATTGATGAAAACAATTTAAATAAAATAATAGTAAAGAGATTGTAGCAGTGTTCTGTGAGGATAATACACCATAACCAAAAGTTGTTTGTCCCAGGAATGCAGGGCTAGTTCAATATTGGTAAAACTATTAGCATAATTTACCATATGCATATCAAAATTAACAGAAATAATATTAATATTTTATTAGATTCAGAAAAAGCTTTTGACAAAATACAGCACCCATTCCTATTAAAAACATGAGAGAATAGAGGAATAAATGGAGCTTTCCTTAAAATGATGAATATTGTCTATATAAAACCTTCAGTAAACATTTTATGTAATAGTAGTAAGTTAGAAGTCTTTCTAACAAGATCAGGGGCAAAACAAGGATGCCTACTATCACCTATTGTTCAATATCATTACAGAATTTTTAGCTTTAGTAATAAGAGAACAAAAAGAAATTCAAATAATTACTAGGCAATGAAGAAACCAAACCATCTTTCTTTGATGTTATGCTTAGAAAATCCTAGCTATTTAACTATATGAAAAGACCCAGAAAAGTTAAGCTTAATCCTGAAGAACACAACAACAACAAATACACATCAGAGAATTGCCAGATTTTCAGGATTTTCTTGCAAAAATCTCAACTTAACAGAAAATTTGACATACAGGGTCCAAAAGAAATACAAGGTAAGCATCAAAGAATAATTGCAAGGGACTCAATAAGCACAGTCTGTTTACTTTTTGTACAAGGAAATACAAACTGTGTGTCTAGGATTCTAATTAGCAATTGGGCGGTCCAAAAGAAAGATTGAAGTAGAATTGAGTATGACATTATTCTAAAAAGTAATACTGTCTAGGAAAAAGGTAAAAGGAGTAAATATTATATACAAATACGGTGGAAGAGGAAGAACAGAAACAAATGAATTAAATGGAGGAAAAGGAGGACTGGGAGTTCTGAAATCCTTCTCTCATTAGGAATGGGTTAAAAAGTGAACAATCCATATAAAATTCAGAAAGAAACAATGCAAAGGGGATAGAGAGAGAGAATAACAAGGATTTTTAGAGAGAATCCTATTCACATCAGATCTGGTTTAAAGAGGGAATAATAGCCACATTTTGAAAGGAATAAAAGTCTTCCAAATTTACAAAGAAATGAGGTTGTTCTAATAGGATGGGAGATAGAGAAAAGTGTCTAGATTAATGAAAATGGGATAAAGAAGGAAATATATATATGGAAAGTTATAAAAGTCCTCTAAATTCAGACAGAAACAAAAACATTAGGGGAAAGCATGAGCAGGAGGTAAGGGAGGGATCATTGGAGGGGGGAGGTAGGTTAAGTAATAGAATACTACATAACCTGTAGAATCAAAGTAGAGGAGTCAAGAGAGATAAGAAATAAGAGATACAGGCAGATGCAAAACAAAGATCAGAAGTAAAATTTATCAGAACAAAAAACAGGGGTAGTAACCCTGATCTAAGACAAAGTTAAATATAAATTAGATTTAATCAAAAGACAAAAATTAGGGAAATGATACTATACATTGGCAGCATTAATCAATATTGTTTTAGAGTATTTAAAATAACTAGATTGTATAAGGTTAGGATACTGCTCTAATGTAGGAAATGGTAAGTTGGTGGACTTGAAAAAACAAGGAAAAAACTTAGGTAAAGACTTGAAATTATCAAGGAAGATGTTATCCATTCTCAGAGAAAAAGAGGTCTTACATACATACAGATGAATGTAAATGTCTATATATGAGTATGCTTATAGATATCTAAGTAAATTTATGTGCATATGTAATATGTTTGTGTATATATACCATTATATATGTGTGTGTATATGTATGTTTATGTATATATGTCTGTATATGTGTGTATCTGAGTATGTATGTACATCTAGTCTTAACTATAGCCTTCTTGAGGGAAGAGAGAAGAAAATGGGGAAAACAGAACAAAACAAACAGTGCTTTGTAGAGACCAATAAAAAACTTACAAAGAAGCAAAGAAAACCTGGATGGCTTTGAAAAACAATGTGTAGTATTTTATTTTGTAGGCTTTATTTAATGGAAATCTTTTTTTTTTTTTAATATTTATTTATTTATTTATTTAAATTTTACTTTCGTTTTCACAAAATTTTGGGTTCCAAATTTTCTCCCCTTTTATCCCCTCCGCCCACCCCAATACACCAAGCAATCTAATTTTCCCTATCTCCAATCTGCCCTCTCTTCTGTCATCCCTCCCTTCTCTTGTCTCCATCTTCTCTTTTCTCCTGTAGGGCCAGATGACTTTCTATTCCTCATTAACTCTATGTCTTCTTTCCTAGTAGCAACAACAATACTAAACAGTTGTTCCTAAAACTTTGAGTTCCAAATTCTCCCCATCCCTCCCTCCCCACCCATTCCCTTTGGGAAGGCAGGCAATTCAATATAGGCCATATCTGTGTAGTTTTGCAAATGACTTCCCTGATAGTCATGTTGTGTAAGACTAACTGAATTACCCTCCATCCTATCCTGCCCCTCATTGTTTCTCTTCTGTCATTTGATCCTGTCCCTCCCCAGGTGTTGACTTCAAATTGCTCCCTCTTCCCTTTGCTCCCTTCCATCATCCCCCCCCCCTTGCTTATCTCCTTCTCCCTCACTTTCCTATACTGTAAGATAGATTTTCATACCAAAATGAGAGTGCATTTTATTCCTTCCTTTAGTCAAATGTGATGAGGGTAAACTTCTTGTTTTTTTTTTTCTCAGCTCTCCTCTTTTTCCCTCCACTGAAAAGTCTCCTACTTGCCTCTTAAATGACATATAATTACCCCATTCCATTTCACCCTCTTTCCTCCCACTACATTTCCCTCTCACCATTTACCTTAATTTCTTTTAAGATATGGTTCCATCCTATTCAATTCACTCTGTGCTCTCTGTCTCTGTATGTGTGTGCATGTGTGTATGTGTGTGCATGCATGCGTGTACATGTGTGTGTGTGGTCCCGCCAACTACCCAGATACTGAAAAGTTTTAAGAGTTACAAATATTGTCTTTCCATGTAGGAATGTAAACAGTTCACTTCTGGTAAGTCCCTTAAGACTTCTCTTTGCTGTTTCCTTTTTCATGCTTCTTCTCATTCTTGTGTTTGAAAGTCAAATTTTCTTTTCAGCTCTGGTCTTTCCATCAAGAATGATTGAAAGTCCTCTGTTTCATTGAAAGACCATATTTTCCCCCTGAAGTATTATACTCAGTTTTGCTGGGTAGGTGATTCTTGGTTTGAGTCCTAGTTCCTTTGACTTCTGGAATATCCTATTCTTTGCCCTTCGATCCCTTAATGTAGAAGCTGCTAGATCTTGTGTTATCCTGATTGTATTTCCACAATACTGGAATTGTTTCTTTCTAGCTGCTTGCAAGATTTTCCCCTTGAACTGGGAGTTCTGGAATTTGTCCACAATGTTCCTAGGAGTTTCTCTTTTTGGATCTCTTTCAGGCGGTGATTGATGGATTCTTTCAATACTTATTTTACCCTCTGGTTGTAGAATGTCAGGGCAGTTTTCCTGATAATTTCATGAAAGAAGATATCTAGGCTCTTTTTTTGATCATGACTCTCAGGTAGTCCCATAATTTTTAAATTGTCCCTCCTGGATCTATTTTCCAGGTCAGTTGTTTTTCCAATCAGATATTTCACATTCTCTTCTATTTTTTCATTCTTTTGGTTTTGTTTTATGATTTCTTGGTTTCTCGTAAAGTCATTAGACTCCATCTGTTCCATTCTAATTTTGAGAGAACTATTCTCTTCAGTGAGCTTTTGAACCTCTTTTTCCATTTGGCTAATTCTGCTTTTGCAAGCATTCTTCTCCTCATTGGCTTTTTGAACCTCTTTTGCCAATTGAGTGAGCCTATTTTTCAAGGTGTTATTTTCTTCAGCATTTTTTTGGGTCTCCTTTACCAAGGTATTGATCCGTTTTTCATACTTTTCTTGCATCTCTCTCATTTCTCTTCCCAGTTTTTCCTCCACCTGTCTAACTTGCTTTTCAAAATCCTTTTTTAGCTCTTCCAAGGCCTGAGGCCACCCGACATCCCCCTGGGATGTCTGGGGTACCAAGGCCCTGCCCTCCACATCTTTCCCTGATGGCAAGAATATGTCCTCGTCATCAGATTCGAAAGTCGGGATCATTTGCATCTGTTCCAAAAAACTCTCTATAGTCTTATTTTTCTTCCCTTTTCTAGGCATTTTCCCAGCCATTTACTTGACTTCTGAGATTCCTGTCCACCCCCGCCTAGATCCGCCCAGCTAGTGCTTGGTGTCTGAGACTCAAATGGGCTTTCCGTGGCAGGCGCAGCTGGTATTCAATGTGAGCTTTAGTTCTGGTGCTGGAGTGGGGGCAGGGCCACCTCCCAGTCTCAGTTCCCTCAGGGGCTTTATGCATAGACCTTCAGTAATGGGGCGGGTGCGGCAGGGCCGTCTCCCAGGCTCAGCTCCTTCAGGTGGTTTATGCAGAGACTTTCAATAATGAAGATCCTGCCTGCTGCTGGGGGAGTCCTGGGCCGCCACGCCGCTGCCTCCGCCACCACCCCCGTCTCGGCCTCCCCCGCTTTCTCCCGAGGGGGCCTGAGCCATGGAGACACCCAGCTCCCCTCTTGGTGAGCCCAGGCGTGTCTCTCACTGACTTGTAGCATCTGTGGGCAGAGGGACCTTCCCGGCTGCTGGAGGTTCCGTCCCTGAAGCCTGTTCGGATCAGCTCCTTTGGGGCCGCAAAGGCAGGGCAGCAGTGGGGTGGGGTCTGCTTTCGGGGGCGCGATGTACCCTGGGGACGGCTCTCCAGGGCTCTCTGGAATGGAAATCTCTTCCACTATGTTTCTGCACACCCTGCAGTGATCCAGAACTTCTGGGGAGCTCTTCTTACATTAAATCTATGGGCTGTGGGTTCGGAACTCGCATACGTGCGTCTTTCTACTCCACCATCTTGACTCCACCCCTTTAATGGAAATTTAATGCTGTATATTTTGAATCTTCCCTTACTGTTGTACACATGGCAATGTTTTTGTTTCTTTTCTTATTTTGCATCAAAGTTTTAGTACTGGAGTTTATAATGCTTCTTTTCCTGATTAAAATAAATTAATAATATATTTTTTAAAAGACTCATTATGCAAAACACCATCCACATTCAGAGAAAGTACTGTGGAGTCTGACTGCAGATTAAAGCATACTAGTTGTATATTTAAAATTGTTTTTTATGGTTTTCCCCCATGGTTAGCCACAAGATGACTAATGTGAAAATATCTTTACATGATTGCACATATGTAACCTATATCAGACTACTTGTGTTCTTGGGGAAGGAATAAGGGATGGAGGGAAGAAAGGACCAAAAAATGTGAAATTCAAAACCTTAAAAAAAATGAATGTTAAAAACAGATAGCAATCATAACTGTGAATGTGAATGGGACTGACTCTCCTATAAAACAGAGACAGATGGCAGAATGGATTACAAACCATAATCCAACAATATGTTGTTTACAAACAACACATTGAAAACAAGAGAATACACACAGAGTAAAGGTAAAATGTTGGAGCAGAATATACTGTGTTTCAGCTGATGTAAAAAAATCCAGGGTTTGCAATCCTAATCTCAAAGAAAGCAAAAGCACAAATAGATCTAATCAAAAGAGATCAGGAAGCAAAACATGTCCCGCTAAAAGGCACCATGGGGTGGAGTCAAGATGGTGGAGTAGAAAGATGCATGTAGTCTTGGGCTTCCCTCACAACCCACAAAATACCTGTAAAAAATGACTCTCAACAATTTCTAAAGCAGCAGAAATCACAGAACGACAGAGCAAAAGAGGTTTCCAGTCAAAGGTAGTCTGAAGGACTGACAGAAAAGGTCTATTCATGGGACTTTGAGAAGAGCAAAGCCCATCCCTGGCTGCATGGCACTGGAAAGAACAGGACATGAACAGACCTCTGGGGCAGAATTCCCAGCAGGGAAGGTCCCAGATTCCTCAATCCACAAGCAACAAAGAAAGCTACAAAGGTCAGTGTGGGAGGACTTTCTGAGTTGGGCAAGAGCAAAAGGCCCCACACAGTGGCACAGGTAGCAGCAGCAGCAGCAGCATTGGGCAGCAGCAACAGTGGCCAAGGAAGCAGCCTCAGTCCATTGAACAGATAGTTCAGCTTAAAACCTCTAGGAGAACTGAGCAGCTGATCTGAATCCCAGGCTTGAGTACATTACTGGAGGGGAGGAGGAGCACTAGGAACCTCCTTTTGACAAAGGATCCAGAAGTCAAGTAAATGGCTGGGAAAATGCCCACAAATGGGGAAAAAAATAAGACCATAGAAGATTACTTTCTTGGTGAATAGGCATTTCCTTCCATCCCTTCAGATAAGGAAGAATAAGACATAATGTCGGAGGATGTCAAGGCTTCTGACTCCAGTACCTCCAAAATGAAAGTGAAATAGGTTCAAGCCATAGCAGACCTTGAAAAGATAGTCAACAGCTTGATAAAGGAGAACCAAAGAAATACTGAGGAAAATAATCCTTTAAAAATAGGCTAACTCCATTGAAAAAGAGGTCAAAAAATCCAATGAGGAGAAGGAGGCTTTAAAAAACAGAATTAGCCAAATGGAAAAGAAGGTTTCAAATATCACTGAACGAAATAGTTCTTTAAAAGAGAGACTGGAGTTCAGGGGAACTAATGACTCTGAGATAAAACAAAAAGTTAAAAAACAAAAACCAAAAGAATAAAAAAACAGAAGATAATGTGAAACATCTGATTGGAAAAACAACTGACATGGAAAATAGATCCAGGAGAGACAATTTAAAAATTACAGGACTACTTGAAAGTCATGATCAAAAAAAAGAACCTAGACATTATCTTTCATGAAATTATAAAGGAAAACTACCCTGACATTCTAGAACAAGAGGGCAAAATAAATATTGAAATAATCCATTTATTACCTCCTGAAGGACACCTAAAAAGAGAAACTCCTGGGAATATTGCGGCCAAATTTCAGAGTTCCCAGGTCAAGGAGAAAATATTGCAAGAATCTCGAAATAAATAATTTCAGTATTGTAGAAAAACAGTCAGCATAACACAATATCTGATAACTTCTATTTTAAGGGATCAAAGGGCTTGGAATAGGATATTCCAGAAGTCAAAGCAAATGGGATCAAAACCAAGAATCAACTATCCAAAAAAACCGAGTATTGCACTTCAGGGGAATAAGTGGTCATTCAGTGATATAGAGGATTTTCAAGCATTCATGGAGAAAAGACCAGAACTCAATAAAATTTTGGCTTTCAAACATAAGAATCAAGAGAAGCATGAAAAGGTAAACAGGAAAGAGAAATCATAAAGGACTTTCTAAAGCTGAACTGTTTACATTCCTACATGGAAAGATAATATTTGTAACTCCTGAAAATTTTCTCAGTATTTGGGTAGGTGGAGGGATTACACACACACACACACACACACACACACACACACACACACACACACACACAGTGCAGGTTGAATTGAATCAGAAGAGATGATATACATAAAAATAAAATTAAAGGAGGAGAGAGCAAACATTGGGAGCAAAAAGGGAGAAGTGGAATTGGGCTCACTATCACTCATAAAAGAGATAAGAAAAATATTGTTCAATAGAGGAGAAAAAGGAGGAGATGAGAGGAGAAAAGTGAAGCTTATCCTCTTCACATATGACTTAAGGAGGGAACAACATGCTCACTAAATTTGGTATGAAAATCTATCTTGCACTATAGAAAAATAGGGGAAAAAGGGACAAGTGTGTTGGGGGGTGATAGAAGGGAGGGAAAATGGGAGAAGGGAACAACTAGAAGTAAACACTTTGGGAAGGGACAAGGTGAAATGAGAGAACAGAAAAAAAAAGGAGGGGGACAGGATAGGATGGAGGGCAATAGAGTTAGTCTTTCACAACATGACTATTATGAAAGTCTTTTGCAAAATGACCCATATATAGAAAGGGGAATCCCATTTAAAGCTATTGTAAACACTCTAAAATGTTTGGGAGTCTACTGGCTAAAACAAACCCAGGTACTATGTGAACACAATTGCAAAACATTTTTCACACAAGTGAAGTCAGTTCTAAGTTTGTGGGAAAAAAATCAGTTGCATATGGGTAGACCAAGCTAATGTAATAAAAATTGCAATTCTACCTAAAGTTATCTACTTATTCAGTGTCATACCAATCAAACTACCAGATTATTATTTTCTAGAGCTAGAAAAATAATATCAAAATTCATCTGGAAGAACAAAAGTTACAGAATATCAAGAGAACTAATGAAAAGAAAATCTAGGGAAGATGGTTTAGCCATAGTATATCTCAAATTTTATTATAAAGCAGCAATCATCATAACCATGTGGCTAAGAAATAGAGGGATAGACCAGTGGAATAGTTGAGGTACTCAAGACATAGTAGATAATGACTATAGCAATCTACTGTTTGATAAACCCAAGGACTCCAGTTTCTGGGATAGGTACTCACTCTTTAACAAAAATTGCTAGGAAAACTGGATAGCAGTGTAGCAGAACTTGGGCATAGACCAATGTCTGACACTGTGCACAAGAATAAATTCCAAATGAATACATGATGTAGGTATAAAGGTTGATATTATAAAGAAATTAGGGGAGCAAGGAATAGAGTATTTCTCAAATTTATGGAGAATGAAGAAATTATGACCAAATAAGAGAGAGAATATTATGAAGTGCAAAATGGGTGATTTTGGTTACATTAAATTGAAAAGACTTTGCAAAAACCACCCCCATGCAACCAAGATTAGGAGGGAAGGAAAAAACTGGTAAAGAATTTTAAAAGATTTATATGAACTGATAGTGAGTGAAAGGAGCACAACCAGGAGAACTTTGTACACAGCTACAACCATAGTATGCGAGAAATTTTTCTGGTAGACTTAGTACTACATTGCAATGCAAGAACTTAAAAAAATTCACAATGAATTTTTGAGGGAAAACACATTCCACATCCAGAGAAAGAGCTATGGAAATGGATTGCAGATAGAAACAGATTGTTTCTTTTGTATTTTGTTTTGTTTTATGGTTTCTCCTATCCATTGTAATTCTTCTGGGTAACATATATTTAACAGGAATATACATGTAGAATCTATATAAGATTATATGCTGTTTGAGGGAGGGAGAGGGAAGGGAGAGAGGAATGTCAGGGAGAGATGGGGAAAATCTCAGATAAATGGAAGTGATTGTCGAATACTGAAAACTAATAAAATTTGATTAAAAAATTAAATTTATGATTGTTTGGAAAATATAAAATACTATTTCAAAAGTACTATGTCCTTCAGGTACTTAATTATCTTCAATTCATTTCTGAGGCAATGCAGTACAATGTTAGATTGCTAGTTTTAGAATTAGAGAGACCTCATTTTTTCTAGGCATTTACTAGCTTTTTGACTAGGAACAAGACATTTAGCATTTCTGAAAGAGACAGTACCTTAGTACTTATTCACAATGTTAGTTAGTTAGTCCTAAGTGACTTTTCTAGCACTTGCCAACCAAGTTCATAGATGACTGCAGTGCCCCCACATAAAGAAATTACAGATTATTCACATAACCACTTTACTATAAATTCTGTCATTGGAGGCAGCTAAGTGGAGCAATGGATAGATAGACAGAGGATCTGGGGTCAGAAAGATTTAAGTTTAAATCTGGCCGTATGTATTTGCTAACTGTTTCCTTTGAACAAATCACCAAACTGCTGCTTGTCTCGTTTTCCTTATCTGTCAAATGAGGATAATAACATCCCCTATCTCCTGGGATGGTTGTGAAGGTTAAATGAGATAGTAATTTTAAAGTACTTTGTCCAATACCTGGCACATAGGAAATGCTATTTAAAAGTTAGCTACAGTTGTTTCTGTTGGTTATGTTGATGTCATCGTTGCTCTCTAATAGTTTCAATATGTAAGTCTTTCCCACTAGATTGACCTTGTATAAATAAACAGCAAGTTATGTTTCTTTTTTATTCCTATCTCACCTAGCACAATGTTAAGTTTGGAGTTAGTAAATACTTAGTAAATTAAGTACCATTTATTTATTTGATAATCTCTCACATAAGAAAAAAGTCAAGAATTTTGATGGGAGGAGGGGTGGGGATACCTAGGGATGTGTGAGGACATTGTGTTCATGAGGCTACTGAACTATCCTGCAGTTTGTTTTTTCACAGGAACTGGAAGCCCAGATTTCATTGTTTGTGTGGCAGTAGTATGACTAGGATCGAACCAGCGTTATTGAAACTTTCAGTCCTGCATCTAGCTATGTGCAAATGTTTAGATAAATGGTACTTGTATTGTAATTCCAATTATTTGGATAATTACTTAAGTTTAATGTTTCATTTCACCCATCCATACATAGGAGATCACATGTAGAAATTATGGGATTTTGGTGGGTCTATGGCTTAGGTGAAATGTTCCCATTGAACTTTTGCACTGATTTTTAACCAACCATATGGCTTTAGCTCATAAGTGATATACTGTTAGTAAATCATTTTTACTAGAAAGATGACACAAAAACTGTGCAGACCAGTTTGGTCATCCCATGGTCTGTTTCACTGGTTGAGAGACAGTGTGTTTTGGATAACAAATCCCAAATGGAAAATGTGAGTAGGATTGCAATAGTTAGCTATTCTTCTTCCTTTGGGTAATAATTTCTGCTTTTCACTTATGGTTAAGGTATAATGTTTGAATGGCATTAGGTGTTGCGTTTAGCTTAATGGATCTGTCAGAGTACTTAGGTGTTCTGTGGTAGGGACCCTGGATAAAGGTAGCAATTTGTCTTTTTATATTACAGCAGTGGTGACAAGCAAATGTTTTCTTTTCCTCTGTTGACTCTGAGCTGTTCCTTCTTAACATGAATGGTCTGTATTCACAAGATGTGAGAGGTTCAGTCTGAATCAATGTGTAGGAGGTGTGATACTGATCGAGACTAGATATAATCCAAGACTCTATCCGTGGAAAGTCATGTTAAAGGGAAAACAAAACAAACAAAAAAACCCAACAAAACGTATTGTAAGAAAATTTTTTCCCTCTTCAAGAGTAAAATATTAACATTTTCCTTTAATTCCTCCGTAAGTTTTCTTCTGATCTCACACACTGAAGTAACATAAGAACTTTGATATTCTAACTAGGTTGTTTTCTTCAGTTTAGTCGAGTGACTATTTGTCTTTTGGGGAGATACTTCAGGTAGTTTGGTATTGCCTTAGAATGAATTCATCTCTCTTTCGACTATTTTTCTAATGAATGTAATACCAAAGGCAATGCTATTTGGGTAAAACTGGTATTTATTCTGAAATGAGTCTGAGAATGGCCCAGGAACCTGGTTTCTTATATTTTTGCAGCAAGCTGCTGCTTTTTCATGCTAAAAAGGTTTAAAGCTGAAAAGTAGTAGGAACTGTTTCTTAGCTTGGCTGTAGATGAATTGTGAATGGTTTTTGCACTTTTGCATCAAATCTTTGTCAGGGATAAGTTACAAACGTAGGGAAGTTGTTGGTGTTAGTTCATCTTCAGAAATTCAATTGAGTTGATGCTTTGGAGGTGATTAATTGTCACAGCGAAGATATTGCAAATAAAATGGACAAAAGACCATAGAATCAAAAAAAGTGCTCTTCTCTGAAAACAATAAAAGTTTTAATTATACTTATTAGCAAAATAGTCTCAGATCCAGAGCAAGTTCAGAAGTTTAGCTTCATATATTTACTATACATCTATTCAAATTCCTACTCAAAATCCTATAGGAACTTTCCATTTTCTCCACCAGGTTACTATACAAATCCTTTGGTCAGCATTTAAAACACTCTTAAAGAGTAACTAGATTTATGTGGTTCCAAAATACCTTTCCAATCTAATTTAACTCAAAATCTAGCATTATGCTAAGTGAGAGAGAAAATACTCTCCCACCCCCAGAAGGATTCTGAAACTGGGTTCCCTAGAAATGTGCGTTATCTAGTCTTAACACACCCTCACTGCTTTTTGTGTTATTAGTTCCTGACACTCTATAACAATAACTTGGTTGCATACCAGTTGTGATAAAGCAGATGGGTAAAGATTTCTAGAAAGCTAGAAAGGGGTCAGCTACTGAAGGGCCTTAACAACCAATCAAAGGATTTTGTATTTGAGGATGGAATTAAGAGGGAGCCATTGGAATTGATTTAATAGGTTAGGGTGGAGGTGATATGACCAGATCGATACTTCAGGCTATTGGAATAATCTATGCTTGGTGACTAGGACCTGCATCAGGGTAGTGACATTCTCAGGTGAAATTAGGCATCAAAAGATGCTATAAAGGTGAAAATGCCTAGTTTGTAAACCTGAGTAATTGGAAGGTTGTAGGACCTTCACCAATAATAGGGAAGGAAGAAGGAAGAGAGGGTTTGGTGAAGTTCAGTTTGGGACATATTGAATTTAAAACATTTACAAGACATCCAGTCCAAGATGGTGGGAAAATAAACATCAGTTAAGGCTGGGTAAATAGATCTGAAAATCATTTCCATCAAGATGGTAGTTCAATCCATGGGAGCTGATGACATCATGAAATGAAATAATATGGAGGGAGAATACAGGCAGAACCAGGATAGAGTCTTGAAGGGCATCCATATTAATGGCCTTTGTCTGGATGCAAATTCAGCAAAGGAAACTGAGGAGTAGTCACACAAGTTGAAATAGAACCATGAGAGGAAAATGTAATGAAAAGATAAACTAAGTGAAGAGAGTATTCTGGCAAAAAGGATGATTGCCAATGTCTAAGACTGCAGAGAGGTCAAGAAGACTGAAGAATGAGAAAAGGTCATTAGATTTAGCAATTAGAGAGATAATTGGCAATTTTGGAGACAGTAACTTCAGTTGAATGATGAGGTCAAGATACAGACTACAGTGATATTAGAAGGGAGTGAGAGGAAAGGAAGTGGGAGCATCAATTATAAATGGCATTCTCAGGCACATTAGCCACAAAATGGAGAAGACTACTATATATGAATACATCGTCAGGTTTATTAGAGAATGGGTGAGACATGAACATGTTCATAGGCAGAAGGAAAATAGAAATTAGACAGGGTAACACCGAAGATTAGTGAGAGAGTAAGGATGAGAGTGGCAGCTATAGAAATCTGCTGAAAAATTAAAAAAAAAGTTACCATGGGATAAACTGTGCAAATAGAGGGGATTGGCCTGGGTGAAAAGAGCCACCTCTTCTTTAGTAAAAGCAGTTCATGTCATTTGATGTAGGAGGAGAAGGAGGAAGAAGAAAGAGCTCTTGGTGAGTATAATTTTATACCATCCCCATGCTGTATTTGTACAATTTGATTTTTTTTTAACAAAGGGTAAGTTTTTCACATGCATGCTTATTAAATTTCATTTTGTTAGATTTGGACAACCAGCCCACCATGCAAGAGCCTGTACCTCACTTTAGTAGTATTCAGGAACCTAGCTCATCTTCATATCATTAATAAGGTATCAGAGTTAGAATTTTAGAAGAGTACCAGTACATTATCAGTTAAAATGAAAATACAGCCATTTAAGAATGTCTGGGTACAAGCTTGAGGTAATAGGTGAAGGTGAAAGAGAAATGCTATTATATCCCTCTTATCTCCACCTCACCCCTGTTTTGGAATGTGAATGTGGCTGACATGGTCCAGTCACATATTTCAGTGGTTATTCTTCTTTTTATATATATATAATAATTTATTTATTTAACTTTTTACATTCATTTTCACAAAACTTTGGGTTCCAAATTTTCTCCCCATTTGTCCCCTCTCCCCACCCCAATACACTGAGCATTCTAATTTCCCCTATCACCAATCTGCTCTCTCTTCTATCATCCCTTCCTTCCCTTGTCCCCATCTTCTCTTTTGTCCTGTAGGGCCAGATAACTTTCTATTCCCCATTATTTGCATTTCTTATTTTCTAGAAGCAAGAACAATGCTCAACAGCTGTTCCTAAAACTTTGAGTTCCAACTTCTCCCCATCCCTCCCTCCCCACCCATTCCCTTTGGGAAGGCAGGCAATTCAATATAGGCCATATCTGTGTAGTTGTGCAAATGACTTCCATAATAGCCCTGTTGGGTAAGACTAACTATATTTCCCTCCATCCTATCCTGCCCCCTCATTGCTTCTATTCTCTCTTTTGATCCTGTCCCTCCCCAAGAGTGTTGATTTCAAATTGCTCCCTCCTCCAGTTGTCCTCCCTTCTATCATCACGCCCACCCTGCTTATCCCTTTCTCCCCCACTTTTTTGTATTGTAAGATAGATTTTCATATGAAAATGAGTGTGCATTTTATTCCCTTCTTTAGTCGAATGTGATGAGAGTAAACTGCTTGTTTTTCTCTCAGCTCCCCTCTTTTTCCCTCCACTAAAAAGTCTCCTGCCTGCCTTTTCTATGAGAGATAATTGACCCCATTCCATTTCTCCCTCTCTCCTCTCAATACATTTTTCTCTCACTGCTTAAATTCAATTTTTTAAGATATGATCCCATCCTATTCAATTCACTCTGTGCTCTCTGCCTCTGTGTGTGCATGCACGTGTGTATGTGTGTGTGTGTGTGTGTGTGTGTGTGTGTAATCACACCAACTACCCAGATACTGAAAAGTTTTAAGAGTTACAAATATTGTCTTTCCATGTAGGAATGTAAACAGTTCAACTGTAGTAAGTCCCTTATGACTTCTCTTTGCTCTTTACCTTTTCATGCTTCTCTTCATTCTTGTGCTGGAAAGTCAAATTTTCTTTTCAGCTCTGGTCTTTTCATCATGAATGCTTGAAAGTCCTCTATTTCATTGAAATACAATTTTCCCCCTGAAGTATTATACTCAGTTTTTCTGGGTAGGCGATTCTTGGTTTTAGTCCTAGTTCCTTTGACTTCTGGAATATCCTATTCCATTTGTCTAATTCTGCTTTTGAAAGCATTCTTCTCCTCATTGGCTTTTTGAACCTCTTTTGCCAGTTGAGTGAGCCTATTTTTCAAGGTGCTATTTTCTTCAGCATGTTTTTGGATCTCCTTTAGCATGGTGTTGACCTACTTTTCATGCTTTTCTTGCATCTCTCTCATTTCTCTTCCCAGTTTTTGCTCCACCTCTCTCACTTGATTTTCAAAATCCTTTTTGATCTCTTCCATGGCCTGAGCCCATTGGATATCTATTTCAGATGTTTGGGACACAGAGGCCTTGGCTTCTATGTCTTTCCCTGATGGTAAGCATGGTTCTTCCTCATCAGAAAGGAAAGGAGGAAACATCTGTTCACCAAGAAAGTAACCTTCTATGGTCTTATTTTTTTCCCTTTTCTGGTTAATTTCTCAGCCAGTTACTTGACTTCTGAGATTCCTTTCCACACCCACCTCACCTCCAGATCTGCCCAGCTAGTGCTTGGGGTCTGAGATTCAAATGCTGCTTCCCAGACTCAGGGTTTTTGGCCGGGTGTGAGATTAGGTTCAGCTGCTGGGGGGCAGGGCCGCCTCCCATGCTCAGTTCCCTCAGGGGGTTTATGTGGAGATCTTCAACAATGGATCCAAGCTCCTGTCTGCTTTGAGAGCCCCTGTCTGCCACTGCCTCTGCTGCTGCCTCCTGAGGGGGCCTGACTTATTGAGACACTCTTCTCCCCTCTTGGCCAGCCATAAAGACTCTCTCACTGACCATTGTGCTTGTGGGTGGAGGGACCTTTGTGTCCACTGGAGATTCTGTCCCTGAAGCTTGCTCAGATCTGCTCCTTGTGGTGCTGCCCGGCCAAGTCAGGACTGGGCTCTGCTCTGGGTCTGGTGTGTGATGGACCTTTGGTGTCAGTTTTTCAGGTCTCTCTGGAACAGAAATCTCCTCCACTCCATTGCTGTGTGGCTTCCACTGCTCCAGAATTTTTTGGGAGTTCTTATTTTCAGGTTTTTTATGGGCTGTGGGTTCGGAGCTAGCATATGTGTGTCTTTCTACTCTGCCATCTTGGCTCCTCCCCCCTTTAGTGGTTATTCTTGACTCCATCTATGCAGACAGCTTTTTCTGTGAATATGTCAGGGGAATCCAGAAAGAAAGAATAGAGCAAGAAGGTTGATTTGATTCAATAGCTTAGTCTTGTCCTTGATTGAAGAAATGGTATTCTGACTCAATTTATTTGGGGAGAAAGGAAGAAAATGCAAAATCTATTTTAGTTCTGTCTTTGGTGTTTACCCAAAATGATTAAAAACAAATACATAAGACTCTGAACTTGTCTTAACCCCAGATAAGAGAAAGCCTGGCATTTGAGGGAAACAAGACTTGAAACTTGTTCCTTTCTCAATCTCTATATACCAATTAAAATACTATTCAAACTTCTCCTTATTTGCAAATAAAACAGATTATCAATTTTATGTCATAAGACATGCAAACTACTTAAATAAAAATTTTAAATGTAACTGTATGGAACCAAGTAAGCTTTGAAATTTGCTTCTGCCTTTCCACTGGTGGAAGGAGGGTGAGAAAGAAAGCTGTACTTCACACTCTTATAACTCTTCTGCAAGAAGGAAAATCAGTAATCACCGTGCCATTATGGAATAATTACTTTGCAGGACCTAGTGGGTTCCTGCAGTGGTCCCATATAAATAAGCATGTAGGTTGCTATAACTCAATCTTCAACTCTGAATGTTGGTTTAATGGTAGCCACCCTTAATACTTGCCTTCCAGTTTCTTGCCTCTGTCTTCAGTTTTCATTTGATGTCCTTCTTTATCCTTTAGCATATTACTACCACTGATACTGTAAACTGTTCCCACCAATGTTTCAGCACTGAGTTTAAAAATGTGGATTAGTATAGCCTTTGATGACTCAGACCTCGACAATCTTAGTCTCCCTTAGGGAAATAAAAAAAAAAAAAGAAATAGAATAAAATAAACCAACAACAACCATAAACAATTGCATCTGTCTAGGACTCTATCTCCCAGAAGTCTCTGTATCTAGTTTCTGAGAACATCTCTTGCCTTTAAAGCTTTATCCTGAAACACCTCATACAGATATATTTCCAAAAACACCCCAGTAAGTGACTCTAGTTGGGGAGAATTCTGTAGATCATACAAAATTAATGCAGAAGGCTGTGTCATCCTCTGGCACACTTCTAATTCTAAAAAGAGTTGCACGGCAGGCTAACTACTCTTCCTATATTACTTGAGTCAGGCAACTTGATGCGGTAGAAAATACAAGACTCACAAGCAAGTGATCAGATTACAGTTCCTAATTCTGTTATTTACTTACAATTTAATCTCGTCCAAGTGTCTTTGTCTCTGACCTTGAGGTCCTTCATCTTTGAAATAGTTATAGGACCGGGATAAACTACTGACATCACAGTTAAGATAATGGTGATGAAAGCTCTTTGGGAACCATAATACCCTAAAAAAGGACTAAGTGGAATGTTGGTGCAAACGTGATTTCATCCTTCTATGGGGAACTCCCCTCATCCCAGCAGACCAGCAGTTCATCTGCAACTTATTGTTTTAGAGAGTTGACTTGGAGCACACAGATTTTTAGTGCCCTGCCCATAACTACATAACATATGTCAGAGTTATTTCTTGAACCTAGCTCTTCCTAACTTCCCTGTCAGCTCCTCTACTCACTACTCCCTTGTTGCCATCCCAATATGTTATTATTTATTTAAACATATGTGATTGATATATTTATGGTTTTATATGACCTAAATTCCCCCCATACCTTCTCCCCTCCCTCTCTGAGGCAAGTATCCCCTTATGACAAAACATGTTTTTTAAAAAGAAGAAAAAGTACTAGAAATGAAAAAAAAAATGAAACCAAACAATACATAAAATTATGTTATATTCAGTGTCCCATACCCATGGCCTCAGTATCTACATCAAAATGATAGTAAAGGTTTTTAATATGCTAATAGGAAAATTAGATTCACTAAGAGGTTACTTCATTGTCTATACTCTATAAACAAACAAGAGGTTTTTGAAACTCTTCCATGTAGTTCAAGCTGCATCGTTTTAATCACCATTATAGCTTCAAGAGGACAGGCAGGTGTGGAATAAGTCCGCTATGACCCCTTCCCCTCTGTTTGGATCTTCCATGAGAACTAGCTTACTGAATAGTGTAGATAATAGCCTCTTTAGGTAACTTGCCTGATACAGTGACAATGTTTGTCACCATATTTTATAAGGTGGTTTCCTATTCTCCTTTCAGAGATTATTTTTAGAATGCAGCTTTAGGGGATGAACAGAACAGAAGCAAATGCATCTACATGGGTGCATTCTTCTTATTCTCATTTTTAATACAGCCCTTCTTAGGAAAGCTACATGAAAGAGTTTGTCAGTGTTGCCAGTCCGCAAGGTGATTTATTAAGATGTTGCTAAAGTTATTATTATTTTAGTTAAAAAAATGAGGACCTAGAGCCCCATGATAAGTTTACAAGATGATGGATATGATGAAATATACATTGCATTCCCTTGCAATTTACTTTTTATGTTCCTGTGATTGACAGTTCTAGTCTTATTTAAACTATTTAATAATGATGTGAAGTCAGGGGTAAGCATCCTACTAATAAAATATGCAGATGATTCTGAGCTTGCAGGTGCTGCAAACATCAACAAGCCTGAGCAATAATATAAATGACCCTTCACAAATATGGACAGGACATAACCAAATGAAATTCAGTTTGGAAAATCATGTGAGCCAACCTGAGATTCAATTAGCAGGAGGAAACTGACAACAGGAAGACCACCTAATATAAAAGTACCTGGCAAATAAACGTGTAAGCTTGAAGAATGAAAAAAAAAAAGATTAAAAATATAGTGTCTTTTCCAATTGCTAAGAAAAGTTATTTTGTATTGTTTCTCTGTAATTCTGGATCCACCTGAAGTAGACACTATGAAGAAGGGGATGGAAAGCATCGATCAGAGAATCAAATATCATAGAGAAAAACAAAGCATTGACTGAATGTCTTTCGTTGAGGACTGATACTACCCATCAAGGCTACCATCAGAAGAGCCAGGATCATAGTCTGGTGTCCTTAAGCTTGGTCTAGGACTGGGAAGATCATCAAAGTAAAGTGTCATTAAGCATAACAAATAGGAGATTCTAAGTTGAGTGTTCATGTTATTAAGAGAGTATTCATAAGACAAATGGAAGGGTTGAAAAGGAATACAAGAACCAACATGAGGGTGGGTTAGAATTCTGGTGAAATTAGAAATTTTAAACTAGGACATTGCTTAGATAAGTTGGTATTGGATGTTATTGACAAATTCAAAGAATTCTTTTCATGGAGGGCATGACAGAGCAACCGTATCCATCTCCAAATTTTAAAGGACTTGATTATGCAGAATCAATAATTGGAAAATATTTTCATTTAATGGTTTTCATTTCCTTCTCTACAAAATAACATCACAAGTCTAAACTACCCACACTCTCAAAGAGTAAGCATTTCACTTTACAATATTTTATATGAATGGCTGACATCTCTATACATCAAGGTTTACAGTGCTTTATATACATTATCTCCTTTGATTCTCATAAGAAACTTGAGAGGTAAATACTAGAATTATCAACCCCTTTTTACAGATGTGGAAACAAAGGTTTAGAAGGATTAAGTCACTTGCCCAAGTTCAATCATTAGGTAACATGAATACTTTCTTCACTTGGGAGACTCACTCTAATAGTTTGTGCATTAGTACACTATGATGGAAAAACTGAATAAATGCTTTGCAACTTAATTACTAGAGAGGATCATAGACACTCTTTTCACCAATTCTATCTCCTTAGGGTAGTACTAATTGTCTAAAGGTATGTGAGCTTTCTGTTTCTACCAATTATAATTTAGTTATGATGAATCTCACATATTTTTTGATTTATTATGCTTCCATAAATGTTAATTCTATAACACCTAGATGGCAACAGGGAAGAGAGTTCTGAGCCTAAAGTCAGGAAGACCTGGATTTAAATCTGACCTCAAGGATTTACTAGCTGAGTGACTCTGGGCAAGTCATGTAACCACTGTCTGCCTCAGTTTCCCCATCTGTAAAAAAGGAATAATAATAATAGCAACTACTTACCAGATCATGTGATAATATTTGTAAATTGCTTAGCACAGAATCTGACAGATAGTTTCTTCCCTTCCCATAATAACTTTAATTCCTCGTTCATACAGAAGTATATGCTGATATACTCCATTCAATGGTTTTACTTTTAACATAGAATTAGTAAGCAAGTAAGTGTTACTTAGTAAGAAGGACAGAACATTTGCATAGTAGATAGGGAACCCTTCTTTAAATTGGGAAGCCCTAGATCCAAGTCTTATCTTGACCAGTACTGTCTGTACTACTCTTCAAAAGAAACTAAACCTCTCAGAGCTCTACGAAACTCTAACTATAAATTGCAGAGAAGTATTGACATGAAATGGTAAAGGAATATTTCTCACTTGGGAGTTTCCCATTCCAAAGAAACATGAGGTCCAACATGAATTTTATTTCCTATCTCAATTCCTAGAAAGATAGTAAATGATAATATAAAACAAATACCTATATGTCTATAAAGGCATGACTCTTCTGGACCATCAGACATAGACTGAATCTGGAACCAGGTTAATTCAAACTTTGACCAAAAATTAAAATATAAAAACACAATTTCCGTAAGAATTTCAGTTCATGTTTCCTGTTTTATTGTTCAGTTGTGTCTGACTTTTTGTGACCTCATTTTGGCGATTTGCCTACAAATGATACTTGGAGTTTTTGCCACTTTTTTCCTGATTTTAAACCCAGTGCACTATCTACTGTACCACCTAGCTGCCTCTATACTGCCTTAGAAATGACAAAATAGATTATTAAAGTGGAATAGAATGTGCCTGCCTGGACAAGTGAAAAAATGCTCAGTAAAGCCTTGGAGGTATTCTGGAGCATACCTTTCAAGGTAGGGGCAAGGAGAGACATGGGGGTGGATCAATAGCAAGGTAGTTGACGGGATTAAATAAATACATAAATTCATTCTTGTTGCTTTACTAATATCCTGTGCTCACTTATGTACATATACAAAACATGCAAAGAACTCTGGTGGATACAAAAGAGAGCTAAATTAAAATCCTGGCTCTCCCTTTGACTAACTCTATGCATCTATAAGATCTCTTCTGGGATGTTCAGCTATTTTACACATAAAATGATAAGCTCATAGAATGAACTTCTAAAGGTCCCTTTAGAGTTGTTTTCTGGTTATATGGTCATATGTCCATGTCTATTGTATGTATATGTGTATTATATACACAAGCATACCTGTACATACACACACATACACAAATTATATGTTATTAAGAGATAAGTGATTTAAAGAAATATCATATGAAGAAAATAATTAGATTTATCAAAATTTTGACAGTTTAGAGAAACAGGAGAGATATCAGGAGATATTTGTTTAACTTGCAAATCAGTGGTACAGAAAATTAAGTTCTTAGGGTTCAGAGAAAGGAGAGTTTGCTTTGGGCTAGAATGCTTAATGAAGACAAGAAGATGTAGGACTAAATTGAAGGGATATTTTTGATAGAAAAAAATAACTAAAATAATTTCAAATGAGGAATGGCAGTATGAAAAACCCTCCAGGCAAAAATGTTCATAGTATGATCTAGAGCAATGGAGTGGAAAGCTTATGAATGAATAGGAGTGAGAGATAATATTGGAAAAGGGAGGTCATGCCTTACTGCAGTGGTCTTGCCAATCTAGAGTGGAGTGGCATTGATGGGATGCTTGGGTGCATATGCTTGAGCCCCAATTCTAAAATCACACTTCTCTTTGAAAATCACATTTCTCCCTTGCCTCAAAACACTATCTCAGGCAGTCTCCCTCTAGCTCAAGAACAACTTGCCCCAGCAACAACCATTATCTCCCTTCCTGATACATCAGCCAGCTATATCTATAAAACTTATTAGTTTCAACCAACTGTGTACTGGCTGAACCAACTGTGCATTGGGTCATAATGACATTTACTACTCACTGACCAATCATATGTATCCTAGACTTAGGCATATGTATACTCCCTTACATTTATCTTGTCTAACAAGACAATGATAAGAGTAACCTGTCATTCTTGAGTCAATGCTGACCGCTGGTTGACTTAGTGACATTTTGAGGCCTGAAAGCACACATCCAGGTATAATTCTGTTGGGCTATTTCCAAATGAATTTAGGGTAAAATACCTGTGCACTAGATACCAAAGTTACATATTCCCGTAAGAACTGACCACTCCTTAACCACTCCCTAATTCCACACCAAAACACCTAGTTAACATATTTGGCACATGATTTACTGTGGAAAATCCTATATAAACATTGCCTATACCCCTCTAAGTTTGCAGTTTCCCTAAGAACTCTTGCCTGCTGAAAAGTGTAATAAATCTTTACCTTGGCCTCAACAATGCTTGAGTCAGTGAATTCTTCTCCAAGCGACCTGCTCCCAGCACTCAAGTCCTTGTGGGGGTCTCACATCTCTATTCCAGCCTTCATCAACAGGACCTGGATTCAAATTTTGGCTTTACCATTATTAGCCTTTTGACCTTGGGTAAATCACGGAGGTCAGACTTAGTCAAACAAGATCACCCTTTCATCTTCTGGCTATAAATAATAGAATGAAGTTTACCTCTGATTTCCCTTTCATTTCTAAAGCTATGATTCCATAAACTATTTAAATAACATGGTAATTCAACCTCTACATTACATAATCAGGGATGTAAAAGGCATATCTATGAGCCAAGTTGGCCCTTTACTCTCAAAAACCCAGATTCAACATTTTCTTGCCCTCTATTAAGACTGGTAATTGATCAAGTGACAGAAAGATTTTTGGAACAGAAAGCTTATGTTCTTGTAAGAATTTTATGTTTTTTTGTACTGCAGATCTCAAATTCTAGTTCTCTCTCATTTCAAAACATTCCCAATCATTCTTTATATAGTTCTAAAGTTGAAGTTACTGGTAGTACTCCATAGAGGAGTATTTCTATAATGGAATCAAAAAATGAAAAAAAAAATCTTAACAATCAAATCAATCTTTATCTAGATATTGGTTGGGGCTTTGGATACATTGAATTGTTATTTTCTTAGACTGACAGACAAAATGTACAATAATTTTAACCATAAAACATCACTCTGGGGTAGTATATATGAAATTAGAAGAAAATGTATAAATATATACGCACACACACACACACACACACACATATATATACACACACATATATATGTGAATTAAATGTCATCTTAAATCTTTAGATTTTTGTTATAGTTCTGAGGTAAATTGATATTGTTCTTATATTTGCTAGTGTAGCCCCAGTTTACTTAAGCTGTTTCAAAGATACTTTAGATACTTTTAATATACCTTAAGGAGACTAAAGAATTTAAGGAGTGACAGATGACTGAATTGGAGTTTGTGCCATTCTCTGTAAAAGGACCAATAGAACCTTTCTGAGGAGATCTGGAGAGGTAAATGCGAAGAGAGTTTGTGAGAAATTGCATTTAAGTTTCATAGCATAAGGAGTGTTTGAGGTCCTTGGAGAATTAATTGTTATTTTGAGAAAAGTCATCTATGAAAGAAGTAATTTAATCTAGGCTTACACTAAATATGCACTTAAATGACATTAATTTATCCTCTGAACCACATTGCATATTTTATAGCTAAAATGTCTATATAATTTGTTTATGTATGCAGAATTCAAAACAGTATATAAAGAAAGAGCAATTTGGTTGCTACAGAATGAGTTTCATTCCATATATAGGATACAATTTGATTGTGAATTCAAATAGAAACCAAGAGGGCAGATATGATGACAAGCAGAGTTTCACTGCTCATTGTCCACAACCAGCCTACCATATCTCTCTAGTGGGCAATCTAAGCAAAAATTTAGCCTATTTGTGCTCATTCCCTCAATGATTAACACCTTCTTGCCAAGACATACATTTTAATAACAGTGCTTTTCAATTTATATTTTTAAAATTTATTTTATCCATTTCATTATTTTGCAATCAAATGTATATTTTAGCATTATTATTTTTTAATTTAAGTTCTAAATTTTCTCCCTCCCTCTTACCCCTCCCCATTGATTGAGAAGGCAAGCAATATAATATAATATGATATGATATGATATGATATGATACAATCATAATACAATACAATACAATATAATATGATATAATGTAATATAATATAATGAAATATAATGTAATATAATGTTATAAAGATGTAGCCATGCAAAATATATTTCCATATTAGGCATGTAGGTGAAAGAAGACACACACACACACACACACACACACATAGACACGCCCAAACAAAAATGAAAAAAGTTAATAGAGCATTCATATTTCGTAAGCTCTCTCTTTTTAAAGCTGGAGAACACTTGTTATCAAGTGGTTTTTGGAAATATAAATGAACCAAAATTAATTATTTTTGTATTATCACTGTACTATGTTTTCCTGATTTTACTCATTCCTTTCATTAGTTCATATAAGTCTTCCCAGTTTTTTTTTCTGAAACCATTCTGCTCATTATTTCTTATAACTCAATAATATTCCGTTAATATCATATACCATAAATTGATGAGCACTTCCTGAATTTGCAATTTTTTATCACTAAACAAAGAGCAACTAAAAACTATTTTTTTACAAATAACTTCTTTTCCATTTTTTTTTATTTCTTTGGGATATAGACCCAGTAGTGGTATGGCTGGGGCAGAGGGCATGCATAGTATTATAGCTCTTTGGTCATAGTTCCACTTTGTAATCCAGAGTGGTTTTACCAGTTCATGATCCCACTAACAATGCACTGTTATTGTTCAGTCATGTTTTTGTCACATTCAACTCCTTGTGATCTTATTTGAGACTTTCTAGGCAGATACTGAAGTGGTTTGTTATTTCCTTCTCTAGTTCATTTTCCAGATGAAGAAACTGACTTGTCCAGGGTCACTCATTTAGTAAATATCTAAAGCCAGATTTGAACTCAAGAAGATGACTCCAGACTTAGCACTCTATCCACTGTGCTACCTAGCTAGCTACTCAAGAATGCATTAGTGTATCAATTTTTCCATGTTACCTCCAATATTTGTCCTTATTGTGATCTTAGTCAATCTGATACATGTAAGGTGGCAGCTCAGTTGTTTTACTTTTCATTTCTCTAAGCAATGATGATTTTGAACATTTTTATGAGGCTTTTAATAGCTTTAATTTATTCTTTTGAAAACTGCCTCCTCATATCCTTTCATTATCAACTATGGAATAGCTCATTTTCTATACATTTGACTGCATTCCCTTGAAATAGGAAGCATTTGTTTTTTTTTTCCTTTTTTTAAATATAAATTTATTTATTTAACTTTTTACATTCATTTTCACAAAATTTTGGGTTCAAAATTTTCTCCCCATTTATACCCTCCCCCCAACCCAATACACCGAACATTCTAATTTTCCCTATCACCAATCTTCCCTCTCTTCTATCATCCCTCCCTTCTCTTGTGCCATCTTTTCTTTTGTCCTGGAGGGCCAGATGACTTTCTATTCCCCATTAACTGTATTTCTTATTTCCTAGTAGCAAGAACGATACTCAACAGTTGTTCCTAAAACTTTGAGTTCCAAATTCTCCCTATCCCTCCCTTCCCACCCGTTCCCTTTGGGAAGGCAGGGAATTCAATATAGGCCAAATCTGTGTAGTTTTGCAAATGACTTCAATAACAGTCGTGTTGTGTAAGACTAACTGTATTTCCCTCCATCCTATTCTGCCCTCCATTGTTTCTATTCTGTTTTTGATCCTGTCCCTCCCTGAGTGTTGACTTCAAATTGTTTGCTTCTTCCATTGCCCTCCCTTCCATCATCCCTCCCTCCCTGCTTATCTCCTTCCCCCCAATTTCCTGTACTGTAAGATAGGTTTTCATACCAAAATGAATGTGCACTTTACTCCTTCCTTTAGTCGAATGTGAAGAGGGTAAACTTCACGTTTTTTTCTCAGCTCTCCTCTTTTTCCCTCCACTAAAATGTCTCCTGCTTGCCTCTTGAAGGAGATATAATTTACCCCATTCCATTTCACCCTCTCTCCTCCCACTACATTTCTCTCTCACCATTTACCTTAATTTTCTTTAAGATATGGTCCCATCCTATTCAATTCACTCTGTGCTCTCTGTCTCTGTGTGTGCATGCATGTGTGTATGTGTGTGTGCACGCATGTACATGTGTGTCTGTGTGTGTGTGTGTGTACGTCTGTGTGTGGTCCCACCAACTACCCAGATACTGAAAAGTTTTAAGAGTTACAAATATTGTCTTTCCATGTAGGAATGTGAACTGTTCACCTTTGGTAAGTCCCTTATGACTTCTCTTTGCTGTTGACTTTTTCATGCTTCTTCTCATTCTTGTGTTTGAAAGTCAAATTTTCTTTTCAGCTCTGGTCTTTTCATCAAGAATGTTTGAAAGTCCTCTGTGTCATTGAAAGACCATATTTTCCCCTGAAGTAGTATGCTCAGTTTTTCTGGGTAGGTTATTCTTGGTTTGAGTCCTAGTTCCTTTGACTTCTGGAATATCCTATTCCATGCCCTTCGATACCTTAATGCAGAGGCTGCTAGAGCTTGTGTTATCCTAATTGTATTTCCACAATATTGGAATTGTTTCTTTCCAGCTGCTTGCAATATTTTCTCCTTGACCTGGGAACTCTGGAATTTGGCCCCAATGTTCCTAAGAGTTTCTCTTTTTGGATCACTTTCAGGCGGTGATCAATGGATTCCTTCTATACTTATTTTGCCCTATGGTTGTAGTATCTCAGGGCAGTTTTTCTCAATAATTTCATGAAAGATGATGTCTAGGCTCTTTTCTTGATCATGGCTTCCAGGTAGTCCCATAATTTTTAAATTGTCTCTCCTGGATATATTTTCCGGGTCAGTTGTTTTTCCAATGAGATATTCTTTTCCATTTTTTCATTCTTTTGGTTTTGTTTGGTGATTTCTTGGTTTTTCAGAATGTCATTAGACTCCATCTGTTCCACTCTAATTTTGAGAGAACTATTATCTTCAGTGAGCTTTTGAACCTCTTTTTCCATTTGGCTATTTCTGCTTTTGAAAGCATTCTTCTCCTCATTGGCTTTTTGAACCTCTTTTGCTTATTTTTCAAGGTGTTATTTTCTTCAGCAATTTTTGGGTCTCCTTTACCAAGGTATTGACCCGTTTTTCGTGCTTTTCTTGCATCTCTGTCATTTCTCTTCCCAGTTTTTCCTCCACCTGTCTAACTTGCTTTTCAAAATCCTTTTTGAGCTCTTCCATTGCCTGAGCCCACCAGATATCCACCTCGGATGTCTGGGATAGAGATGCCCTGACCTCCACATCTTTCCCTGATGGCAAGCATTGTACTTCCTCATCAGAAATGAAAGGAGGAAGGAACATCTCTTCCCCAAAAAGTAGCTCTCTATAGTCTTATTTTTCTTCCCTTTTCTGGGCATTTTACCAGCCCGTTACTTGACTTCTGAGATTCCTGTCCACCCCCACCTAGATCCGCCCAGCTAGTGCTTGGGGTCTGAGATTCAAATGCTGCTTCCCAGCCTCAGGACTTTCTGTGGCAGGTGGAGCTGCTATTCAATGTGGGGGCAGAGATGCCTCCCAGGCTCAGTTCCCTCAGGGGCGTTATGCAGAGACCTTCAGTAATGGGGTAGGTGGGAGCAGGGCTGCCTCCTAGGCTCAATTCCCTCAGGGGCTTTATGCAGAGACCTTCGATAATGGTCCTGAGCTCAGGGAGTTCCGGCCACCACTACCTCTGCCGCTGCCTCTGTTGCTGCCTCTGCTGCTGCCTCCCGAGGGGACCTGAGTCATGTAGACACCCCACTCCCCTCTCGGCCAGCCCAGAAGTCTCTCTCACTGACCTGGAGCACCTGTGGGTGAAGGGACCTTCGCGGATGCCGGAGATACCATCCCTGAACCCTGCTCAGATCTGCTCCTCTGGGGCTGCATGGCCAGGACAGCTCAGCGAGGGCTCTGCAGTCCGGAGCAGGATGGACCCCTGTGGACAGCTTTCCAGGGCTCTCTGGAACAGAAATGTCTTCCACTGCATTGGTGCATGGCTTGCAGTACTCCAGAATTTGTGGGGAATTCTTTTTACAGGAAATTTATGGGCTATGGATTCAGAGTTAGCATACGTGAGTCTTTCTACTCCACCATCTTGGCTCCTCCCACTAGGAAGCATTTGTTAAAGCACTTTGTTTTACATTTTTCCCATTTTAGTTCTAATATTGGCTACATTATTTTTGTTAGTGTGAATTTTTTTTTAATTTCATGTGATCATAATAGCCCATTTTATTTCCCATGATCCTCTCTATATCTTCTTGGTCATAATTTGCGACCTCCTTCATTTATATGAAATGTACATTTTTTGATACTTCCCTAATTCACTTGTTATATTACCTTTTAGGTCTAAGTCATTTATTCATTTTCACCTTATCTTTTTGTATGTTGAGAGATTTTGGACTAAGCCTATTGATTGTCTTTTTCTTTTCCTGTAACACCAATGCAATATTCACAATGCCTATGGTGGCCATGAATATCCTGGCAAAATTTTGAACTCTGAAATATCACAAACTCTCCACATGGAAGGCAGAGGAAAAACATTTGTTCATACACCAGAAAGTTAAATCCATCATAGCCACAAAAATCCATACACAGTAACAATGCAGAGGGCAACACCATCTCCAAACCCTCTCTAGGCTTCCCACAAACATGGTCTCTTAAACAAAATCATAAACAATCTCTTTCATTCACACTAGCTGGCAGCCTGCTCACCTGCATCTTTCCCCTGACTGCTCTTATGACTAACTTTCTCTTGGCTGTGCTCCAGCTCCCCCTCTTCTTGTTCCACCCATTCAGTAAAGTCTTCCCACAACAAGCTCCATTTGACTCAAAATCATGTAACTCAGGCTTCCAAGTGACTCAGGCAGGTTACATGGGCATAGTAATGAATATGAAAGATCTTTCCATTTAAATTACCATTGCAACCTCCCAATAAAAGAAGTTCATAGTTTTACTTATTATCTCACTTTTTGAAAAATTCTTCTTTCCTTAAAATTTTCTATTCTATTGTTAAATTAGAGCTTATTAACTTGTTCTTTTTCTAATTTTCTTGCTTACATGTCCATTTCATTGATCTGCACTTTCTCCCATATATCTATGTGTATATATATGTATATATATATATGAATGATTTATGATTGTATCTATGTCTGTGTGTATGTGTATGTGTGTATATACATATATAAATATGCATGCATACAAACATGCACACATGCATACATACATAGATGCATATATGTATCTATGTTTGTACGTATGTATGTATACTCATTTAAAGTTATAAAATTTCCCCAAAGTGCTGTTTTAGCTACATACCATAGAATTTGATATGCTGTCTCATTGTTATTATTGTCTTTAACAGAATTGTTCTATTTTTTTTTAAAGAATTGCTCATTGACCCACTGATTCTTTAGGATTAGATTACTTAATCTGTCCTGCCACCGGACTATGATGGCTCTGGAGAAGACAGTGAGGCTGACAACTTTGAGCAACTCTGTCCCACTTAAATTCAATTACACATGAATCAAAAGACATCACCCATACCATTTTACTATTATATCTCAAAGTCCTGTGGCGACAGGCAAGTGATGAAGCAGCAGGTGAGGATACACAGGGAGTTCTATTCACCACCATGGCCCAGGCATTAGGATTATTTCTCACTGGAAGCAGCAGTGGGATTTGGTAGCCCCCCTGGGTGTTTGAGCAGTTTTTTAAAGATCATGCTGTTCACCTCCTGGTGTGAAGAAAGGAATAGGAAAAGGTGCCCTAAAAATGTCTGCTTACCCACCCCTGGTCTGATTACCATGACAAGCAGGAATCCCACTCTGAGGGTGAAACACAAGGAATGTAAAAAAAATATACAAAAACACCTGCAAAGATGATTCCACTCACCATCAGCACATGGAATGTGTGCACACTTACAGGCAGTACAAAATCCAGTAGACCTGAAACATGAACTGCTCTTGTTGCAAGAGAACTCAACAGGTATCATATCCAAATAGAGTGAAACAAGGCTGGCAAATGAAAACCAGCTTAATGAAGTTGGAGTTGGATACATATTTTTATGAAGTGGCCACAGTGAAGAGGAGTGCCATGAAGCTGTTTCATGCTTTGCAATCGAAACTGATCTAACCAGCAAACTGGTAAGCCTGGCAAAAAGAGTGAATGACAGGCACATTACAATACAATTGCCACTTGCAGGAAAACATCATGCCTCCATCATTGGTGCCTATGCTCCCAGCATAAAGAACCCTGATGAAGTCAAAGAAAAATTTTATGAAGATCTAGAGACCTTTATCAACAATGTGCCAAAAAAGAACAAACTTATTGGGAGACTTTAAGGCTAGAGTAGGCTAAGACTGTCAGACTTGGCATGGTCCTAGGGAGGAATAGAGTTGGAAACAGTAACAGTAATGGTCATTTACTGCTCAAGACTTGTGCATCCCATGACCTTCTCATCAGCGACATTGTTTTCCTTTCCTAAATGCAATAAAACTTCATGAATGCACCCTCAGAGCGAACATTGGCATCTAATGTTCATATGTGATCATCAGGCAAAAAGGCAGACAAGATGTTCGAGTGACAAAGACAATATGTGGTGTGGAATGCTAGACTGATTATAGACTTATCCTTTACAACCTAAATATTCCCATTCATTGAAACTGATAAAAAATTCATCAAAAGTCATTGAAAAAAGGCAAAATGACTACCAGGAAATGTCAACAAAAAAGAGCTCTTCTCTGAGCATGCACAGTTTGTGGCTAACTTGGAGGGAAAGTTGAGCCAATGCACAGCTGGCAACAGTGGAGTGAAAAAGGAGTGGACA
This sequence comes from Bettongia penicillata ogilbyi, assembly GCA_023548195.1. NCBI lineage: Eukaryota > Metazoa > Chordata > Mammalia > Diprotodontia > Potoroidae > Bettongia > Bettongia penicillata. The sequence continues at coordinate 10,661 of JAJHZJ010000379.1, read as the reverse complement.
GCTTTCAGAGATCTGGTGTACAGAACTGCATTTGTTAATCAAAACTGGTTTGATGAAAATGATGGGGAAATTCAGAAGCTACTAAATGAAAAACGAGAACCCCACAGGATTTACCAGTAGGATAGATAGTTCATCCATCTCTAAGAAGGCAGTATTTAATTCCACGAAAAGTAAAGTACAAGCAACACTGAGATAAATGCAGGATACCTGGCTCAGTAAGAAGGTAGAAGAAATTTAGTTTTGTGCTGATAGTAACAATCCAAAGCACCTTTATGATTCACTGAAAGCTATTTATGGAGCAAAAATCTCTGGGGCATCACAACTAGTCAGTTCTGATGGAGTCACATTAATCAGTGGTAAGGACATGATCATAGAGAAATGGGATGAACACTTCCATAGTGTTCTCAACACACCATCATCAATCAATGCTGAGCCATTCACCATTTACCTCAGGATGAAGTCAATCCCTCCTTAGCTGAATTCCCAACTGAAGAAGAGATTTTGAGGGCCATCAGTCTCCTTTTATGTGGCAAAGCACCTGGCACTGATTTTTTTCCACCTGAGGTTTACCAGGTGGAGGGAACATTGCTCATACAGAAAATGACTGAAATTTTCCAGATTATATGGCAAGAGGAGATTATCCCCAATGATTTCAAGGATACCTCCATTGTCTATTTCTGTAAATGTAAAGGAAATAGGTTGTCCTGTGACAATCACAGGGAGTTCTCTCTCTTAGTCCTTTTTTTCATTTTGTTTTGTTTTTTGTTTTTTTTAACTGATAAATTCTTTTTTTTTGTCATTCCTTTTTTTAATTATTTTATTTTTTTAATGTTTTACAATTATTTCCTTAAAGTTAAGATTTTATCTCCCCCACCCCTCCCCCAATACCCCCCTCCCTCCCCATGACAGCATACAATTCTGTTTAGGTTCTACATATACTTTCCTATTGAGTATATTTTCATTATATTCATGCTATGTAGTCGAACTAAAATAAATGGAAGAAATCATATAACAAATCAACACATAATACACTGAAACCCACCCACACACAAACATGATCTGCTACATTCTGCAAGTGACTTCCACATTTCTTTCTCTGAGTGTGGAAGGCATTTTGCTTTAGAAGACCGACAGGATTTTTTTTTTTCTCAGTAAGTTCTTGTGTTATTACAAAGTTCCAAGTCTACCAGAAAAAGCTCTCGCACACTGTGGTCGTTGCTGTGCACAAAGTTCTCCTGGTTCTGCTCCTTTCGCTCAGCATCAGATCATATAAGTCCTTCCAGGCCTCCCTGAAGTCTTCTTGTTCATCATTTCTTATGGCACAATAGTACTCCATTACATTCATATACCATAATTTATTCAGCCATTCCCCAATTGATGGGCATCCCCTTGACTTCCAGTTTTTGGCTACCACAAAGAGTGCTGCTATAAATATTTTTGTACACGTGGGACCCTTTCCCGTTTTTATAATCTCTTGGGGATACAATCCTAGTAGCGATATTTCTGGGTCAAAGGGTATGCACATTTTTGTAGCCCTTTGGGCATAGTTCCAATCCGTTCTCCAGAAGGGTTGGATGATCTCACAGCTCCATCAACAATGAATTACTGTTCCAACTCTCCCACATCCTCTCCAGCATTTATCATTTTCTTGTTCTGTCATGTTTGCCAATCTTACAGGTGTGATGTGGTACCGCAGAGTTGTTTTGATTTGCATCTCTCTAATCAATAGTGATTTAGAGCACTTTTTCATATGATTATAGATATCTTTGATTTCTTCCCCTGAAAATTGCTTGTTCATATCCTTTGACCATTTATCAATTGGGGAATGACTTGGATGGTTATATATTTGAGTCAGTTCTCTATATATTCTAGAAATGAGGCCTTTATCCCTGAGCTTAGCGTAAAAATTTTTTCCCAGTTTACTACCTCCCTCCGAATTTTGGTTGCATTGGATTTGGTTGTGCAAAAACTTTTCAGTTTAAAGTAATCAAAATTATCCATCTTGCATTTCATAATGCTTCCTATCATTTCTTTAGAAAAAAATTCTTCCCCTCTCCATAAATCTGATAAATACACTATACCTTGCTTCTCCAGTTTATTCATGGCATCAATTTTTATACCTAAATCATGTACCCATTTGGACTTTATTCTTGTGTACAGTGTCAGGCATGGGTCTATGCCTAATTTCCGCCACACAGTTAACCAGTTTTCCCAGCAATTTTTGTCGAACAATGAGTTCTTATCCCAGAAGCTGGGATCTTTGGGTTTATCAAACAGGAGGTTGCTATATTCCTTGCCTACTGTGTCTTGAGTGCCAAGCCTATTCCATTTGTCTACCCCTCTGTTTCTTAGCCAATACCAAGTGGTTTTGTTAATTGCTGCTTTATAATACAATTTGAGGTCTGGTAGCACTAGGCCACCTTGCCAAGCATTTCTTTTCATTAGTCCCTTTGATATTCTGGACCTTTTGTTTTTCCAAATGAATTTTGATATTATTTTATCCAGCTCTAGAAAATAATTATCTGATAGTTTAATTGGAATGGCACTAAATAAGTAGATCAATTTAGGTAGAATTGTCATTTTTATTATATTAGCTCAGCTCTCTTAGTCTTTACTGGCAAGATTCTTGCTAGAAATCTCCTTATTAGGCTGATCCTTCACCTTCACCTCAAGTAGATGGTCACCTACTTGAGAGTCAGTGTGGCTTCAGAAAACGCCAAGGAACAGTAGATATGGAATTTGCTGCCCAACAACTCCAGGAGAAATGCCAGGAGCAAAGCAGAAGTTTGTAGATCTGACCAATCCTTTGATACTGTTAGTCATGAGGACTTTGGAAAATTATGTCAAAACTTGGTTGCCCAGAGAAGTTTGTCAGTATTGTATGTCAATTTCATGATGGCATATTTGCCCATGTTCTGGATAGTGAATAATGCTCTTAAGCATTCCCAGTCACCAATAGAGTGAAACATGACTGTGCTTTCGCTTTCATGCTTTTTAGCATGATGTTTTCAGTCATGTTGTCAAATAGTTTCAGTGACGATGAACACAACATCAAGATCAGCTACCATACCATTAATGTTAAATGCTTCAATTTGAAAAGGCTACAAGGCAAGACCAAAGTGGAGGGAGGACTGGTGAATGATTTTTCTTTGCAGATGATTGTGCACTCAAGGCAGCCTCTGAAGCTGAGATCCAACTAAGTGTGGATCAATCCTATGCTGCCTGTGCTAATTTTGATCTAATAATTAGCACCAAGAAAACACAGGTGCTCCATTAGCCACCACCACACTATTCATACATGGAACCATCGGTTGCAACAAATGGAAAAGTTCTGAATGCTGTGGATAAGCTCACTTACCTTGGTAGTGTTCTTTCCAAGGACGTACACATTGACAATGAGATTGACACAAGCATTATGAGAGCTCACTCAGTATTTGGGAGGCTCCAAAGAAATATTTGGGAGAGAAGACATATTAGACTGACTACCAAAATGAAGGTCTGCAAAGTAGTTGTGTTGATTTCATTGTCATATGCCTGTGAAACATGGACAGTCTACCACCACCACCCCAGGAAACTGAAAGATTTTTATTTGAACTGTTTTAGGAAGGTTCTGAAGATAACCTGGCAGCATAAGTTGCCTTACTGAGGTCCTTACTTGAACTAAACTGCCACGCATTCATACTATGCTTCAGAGAGAGCAATTCCAATGGGCTAACCATGTTGTTCGAAAGCAAAATGTACACTTGCCAAAAAAGACTATTTTATGGAGAACTTACATGGGGCAGGCAATCGCATGGTAGTCAAAAGCAACAATGCAAGGACACTCTCAAGGTCTCCCTCAAGAACTTTGGAGTTGATTATGCGACATGGGAGACAGTGGTACAGGTTTATTCAGTATAGTGTGCCCACATCAGCAAAAGTGCTGTGCTCTATGAGCAAAGCAGAATTGAAACAACACAAAGTTTCGTAGGATGTGCAAAATTGGAGTATCCACCCCAAATGTTCATGCGGATTATCTGTGCCCAATCTGTGGTAGAGCATTCAGAGTGGTCTTAGGATCCACAATGAAACTTGACTGTATCATGATGACGTCATTTTGGTCCTTTTCGAGAATGAGGGACAACAATCAGACAACTTATTCTGCAATGAAGCTTTAGTCTATGCTTCCACTGCAAATTATTGATTATAATGTGTATTACATTATGGTCTGGGAAAAGGTGCATGTAATATTTCTGATTTTCTTCATTTGGTTGTGAAATTTTTATGCCCTAATACATGATCACGTGTATGTGCATATATGTAAGTTCCCTGGACAGTTGAGAGAAAAGGTACTTGACTTTCTAGTCCCATTCAATTTTCTCTAGAGGTGTATCGTATCTAGCTCTCCTAAGGTTTTCTTCATCTCCTTAACTGCTTTCTTATTTATTTTGCGATTAGATTTATTTAGTTCTGATAGGATAAAATTGAGGTACCCACTAGTACAGTTTTATAGTCTCTTTCCTCCTGTAATTCATTTAACTTTTCCGTTAAGGAATTGTATGCTATGCCATTTGCTGCACATATGTTTAAAATGATTTTCCTTCAAAGTGAGAATATGATAAGACCTTAGTCTAAAATGGCCAAGGTCCCTCATTGCATACTGGGCCATTTCCAGACATCTTGAAGAATATCAGGGCATTGGACCAAAGTTGTTTATTATTTCAAGTTGTTTTTTACTGAATTCTCTAAGTATAGTATCATAGGATCTGCAAAGAGTGATAACTTAGTTTCATCTTTGCTTATTCTAATTATTTCAATTTCTTTTTCTTCTATTATTGCTATCATTTCTAGTACCATATTAAATAACAGTGATGATAATGGACATCCTTGATTAACCCTGATCTTATTGGAAATGCATCTTGCTTCTCCCCATTGCAAATCATTTTAACTGATGGTTTTGGGTAAATACTGCTATTATTTTAAGGAAAGCTCCATTAATTCGTATGATTTTCAATGTCTCCAGTAAGAATGTGTGTAGTATTTTGTCAAAAGCTTTTTGTGTAGCTCTCAATAGAGATAAACTGCACAGTTTGTTAATTTTGTTCTTGATACACTCAATAATGCTGTTTTCCTTATATTGAACCTGCCCTGCATTCCTGTTAAAAATCCGATCTGATCACATTGTACTATTCTAGTGATATGTTGCTGTATTCTTTTTGTTACTATGTTATTTAAAATTTTGCAGCTCTATTCATTGGAGAAATTGTTCTGTAATTTTCTTTCTCTGTTTTGGCTCTTCCTGGTTTAGGTATCAGAACCATATTTGTATTGTAAAAAAGAATTTGAATCTTCACCAATTTTCCCAATTAGTTTTTATAATATTGACATGAACTCTTCTTTAAATATTTGGTAGAATTCACTTTTAAATCCATCTGAGTCTGGAGATTTTTTTTTCTTACAGAGTTTATGGATGATTTGTTCAAATTCCTTTTCTGAAATGGGGTTGTTTCAATATTTAACTTCCTCTTCTGTTAATCCGGGCAGTTTATATTTTGTTAAATATTCATCCATCTCACTTATATTGTCATAATTTGGGGCATACAGTTGGGCAAAGTAATTTATAGTTATTGTTTGAATTTCCTTCTCATTGGAGGCGAGTTCACCCTTTTTCATTTTTGATATTGGCACTTTGGTTTTCTTCTTTTTTATATCAAATTGACCAAAGGTTTATCAATTTTATTGTTTTTTTTAAAAGCCAAATCTTTATTTATTTGTTCAATACTTCTATTAATTTCAATTTTGTTAATCTCTCTTTTGGTTCCGAGTATTTTTAATTTATGATTTCCTTGGAAATTTTTAGTTTGTTTCTTATCTAACTTTTCCAGCTGCATGACCAATTCCTTGATCAACTCTTTCTTTATTTTATTCATATCGGTGTTCAATGACATAAAATTTGCCCTAAGAACCTCTTTTGCAGCATCCTCCAAGTTTTGGGAAGTTGTCTCATTATAGTCATTAAATTTAATGAAGTTATTGATTGTTTCTATGATTTGTTGTTTAACCCAATTAACTTTTGGTCTAACTTTCCATGTCCTTTTATTACATATAACTTTTATTGCATTGTGATCTTAAATGAATACATTGACTATCTCTACCTTTCTCCACTGGATTGTGAGGTTTTTACTCCCTACTACAAATTAAAATTTTTTTATTTTCTTTATTTTCAGATTTCTAAATTCATTTCCACAAGACTTAGAGTTCCAATTTTTCTCCCCATCTCTCCCCTCAACTCACCCTATAATACCTTGCATCCTGATTATCCTCAATGTATCCTCCCTTCTATCACACCTCACCCTTACCTTATTCCTATCTTCTCTCTTTTCTTGCAGGGGAAGGTAAATTTCTATAACCCTACCTTCTATCTCCCCTACTGTTCTGTAGTATAAGATAGATTTTCATAACAAATTTAATGGTCATGTTACTCTCCTTAAGCCAAATGTGAGGAGAGTAAACTTTGCCCCATTGCATTTCTCCCTTTCTCCTCCCAATATGTTCCTCTCTCACCCCTTAATGTTATTTTATTTTTTGTGGGTATCATCTCTTCTGATTCAACTCAACCTGTACTATCTGCCTGTGTGTGTGTGTGTGTGTGTGTGTGTGTGTGTGTGTGTGTGTGTATAATCCCTCTACCACCCAAATACTGAGAAAAGTCTCAAGAGTTACAAAAATTATCTCTCCATGTAGGAATGTAAACAATTCAGCTTTAAAAAATTCTTTATGATATCTCTTTCCTGTTTACCTTTTCATGATTCTCTTGATTCTTGTATTTCAAAGTCAAATTTTCTGTTCACTTCTGCTTTTTTGTGAGGATTGCTTGAAAATCTTCTATATCATTGAATGACCATTTATTCCTTAGAAGTATTATGCTCAGTTTTTCTGGGTAGGTGAAGTTTCTTTGACTTCTAGAATATCCAAGCCCTTGAGCCCTTAATGTAGAAGTTGTCAGATACTGTGTTATCCTGATTATATTTTCACAGTACTCAAATTGTTTCTTTCTAGCTGCTTGCAATATTTTCTTCTTGACCTGGGGACTCTGAAATTTGGCCACAATATTCCTAGAAGTTTCTCTCTTCGGGTATCTTTCAGATGATCAGTGAATTATTTCAATATTTATTTTGTCCACTGGTTCTAAAACATCAGGGCAGTTTTCCTTGATAATTTCATGAAAGATAATTTCTAGCCTCCTTTTTGATCATGTCTTTCAGGTATTCCCATAATTTTTAAATTATATCACCTGGAACTTATTTCTAGGTTAGTTTTATTTACAGTGAGATGTTTCACATTATCTTCTATTTTTTTCAATCTTTTGGTTTTGTTTTGTAACTTCTTGGTTTATTTCATAGTCATTAGCTTCCAAGAACTTCACTCTCTCTTTTAAAGAACTGTTTTGTTCAGTGAGCTTTTGTACCTTCTTTTCCACGTGGCTAATCCTGCTTTTTAAAACCTGCTTCTCCTCGTTGGCTTTTTGAACCTCTTTTTCCAATTGAGCTAGACTATTTTTAAAGGTGTTACTTTCTTCAGCTTTTTTTTTTTTTGGTTCTCCTTTAGTAAGCTGCTCACTCACTTTTCCAGCTGTTCTATGGCTTGAACCCACTTCATTTTCATTTTCGAGGTACTAGGGGCTGAAGCCTTGACTTCGTCTGACAGTAGGGCTTGTTCTTCCTCATCTGAAAGGATGGAAGGAAACACTTGTTCAGCAAAAAAGTAACCTTCTATGATCATATTTTTCCCTGTTCATCTGGCATTTTTCTAGTCAACTACTTGACTTTTGAATCCTTTGTCAGGAAGAGGGTCTGTACCTCCTCCTCTTCATCCACTATATAGGGGATGCTATACCACTTGGTGCATATATGTTTCATAATGATGTTGCTCTGTCTAAGGTGCCTTTTAGCAGGATATAGGTTCCTTTCTTATCTCTTTTACTTTGATCTCTTCTTTTGCCTTGTCTAAGGTTAGGATTGCTACCCTTGCTTTTTTTTTTTTTTACATCTGCTGAAGCATAATATATTTTGCTCCATCCTTTTACTTTACCCTGTGTATATTCCCATGTTTCAAATGTGTTTCCTGTGAACAACATATTGTTAGATTATGGTTTTTAATCCATTCTGCTTCTCCCTTTTATGTGAGAGTTCATCCCATTCACATTTACAGTTATGATTACCATCTGTGTCATTCTCTCCTTATTTCCCTCATTTATGCTTTTACTTTTCCCTTCTCCCTTCCCCTTCACAATACAATTTTAATTTTTGACTACCCCTCCCTCAGTCTTCCCTTCTTTCTATCAATCCCCCTCCCTTTTATTTCCCTTTTCAATGACTATTTCTTTCTCCCTTTTAACCCTCTTCCCTTTTTCTTTCTTTTTCTTTTCTCTTTATACTGCCTATTGGACAAAATAGATTTCTATGTTTTACTGAGTTTGTTTTTCCCTCCTTGAACAAAATGAGATGAGAGCAAATTTCAAACAGTGCTTATTTCCCTCCTCTGGTGCTGAGTTCCCTGGTGTGCTGAGGCAGAGGCCTGCTAAAGTCTTTCCGACTTTCAGCAGTGTTACCCTGGAGCCTGCTGTGTAAGGTATGGAGGAGGGGTAGTGTGACCACAGGATGTCTCCTCTCTTAAGCTAGACCACAGACAAGCTCAGAGGTTGGTGAACCCTTTTCTACACTAGTGTATTTCTGATTGCTCTGGCTGTGATAAGGCTCCTCTTGTGGTCCTCATATTGGCTCTTACAAGCTCCACTCCCGTAGGACTCAGGATCTCCTCCTAGTTCACTGAGGTGGGACTGTGTGGAACAGGTCTGGTCCTGCACTAGTCTCCTTCAGCCATATCAAGAGGGTCTCACTTTAATGATTTTTCCTGGCCTCTCCAGTTAGGAGACTGTTTACCTCTTTGGCTGATCCCACTTCTCCAGGAATTTTCCTGGGGATATATTATCTGGGTTTTCCAAAGCTATCAAGGGGAGGGGCATAGCACATATAGATCACTCTGCCACCTTGTCTCCAGGAAGTTCAAGTAGGTGACTTATAGACAATATGTAGGCTCATAGTCTCAGGCCCAGCTACTTTTGTTTACCCATGGTCCAGTGCTTCTTGATCATTCAATTCTGCTGGACTCCCATTCTGGGCTGAAAGGTTTGAGAATCTGCACTGCTGCTTGTGCTTCAGTATGCTCTGGTGCTTCATGCTTGGCTTTTCTATGGCAGGGTCTGCCCTTGTACAGCTTGTGTGCTCAGTGCTCTCCTAGCCTTGTGTAACAGATCCTTCCTGTCAACATTCCAGACTGTCCTGGGCTGTAAATCTGCCACACTCTGTCTCCTAATTTGTTCAGATTCTCTTTTTAGAGGTATCTGAAGGATTTTGTGATAGAGTTTAGATGAGTACATGCTCTAACTCCACAATTGTGGCTCCCAGGGTATTTCTTATAAACAACATATTAGAGGATTCTGGTAGTTGACCTACTCTGCTATTCAATTCCATTTTATGGGATAATTCATCCCATTCACATTGACAGTTATGATTACTAACTGTATATTTCCCTTCACCCTATTTGTCCCCTCTGTTCACTCTTTCTCTCTTTATCAGTTTTTGCTTCTGTTGGCCACCTCCCATGATATTTCCTTCCTTCTGTCAGTTGCCCTACCACTTTTATTTAGTCTCTTCCCTGTCTATTTTGCTATAGGGCAAGATAGATTTATATACTCAATGGATTGTGTATATAATTTCCTTTTTGAACAAATACTGATGAGACTAAGGTTCACATGGTGCTCATTGTCCCATCCTCCCTTTTTCTCCTCCACTGTAATGGATCTTTATTCCTTCTTTTTGTGAAATAATTTACCTCTTTCAACCTCTCCCTTCTGCAACTAGTTTGCTCCTGTTTCTTATCCCTTAATTTTTTTGTCATTCTATTAAGTTCACCTTATGCCTTTGTCCTCTGTCTATGTATATTTCTTACAGTTGTACTATTAGTGATAGAATTTTTAAGAAGTGAAAGTATCATCTGCCATGACAGAATGTAAATTGCCTTTTTCTGTTGAATGCCTTATGTTTCCTTTTCCCTTTTAACCTGTTTATGCTTCCATTGGATCTTGATATTGGAGATAAAATTTTTATTTTAATTCTCTTCTTCTCCTTATGAAACCTTGAAATCCTAATATTTTACTAAATGACCTTTTTTTCTCTTGATGTATTATGCTGTATTTCACTGGGTAAGTGATTCTTGATTGTAGTCCTTGTTTTTTTGCCTCCTGGAATATCATGTTCCATAACTCCCAATCCTTTAACATAGCCACTGCTAAGCCCTGTGTAATACTGATTGTGGCTCCCCAATATTTGAAATGGTACTTTCTGGCTATAGTGTTTCTTTCCCTTAGCCAGATAGTTTTGAAACTTAGTTTTAATAATCCTTAGAGGTCTTATTCTGGGATCTTTTTTGGGGTGATCAATGAATTGTGTCAATGCCTATTTTGCCCTCTGGTTCCAGTATATGTGGGCAATTTTCCTTGATAGTTTCTTGGAAGATGCCATCCAGGGCCTCCTTTTGATTATAGATAGCTCCATAATTCTGACATTATGGCTCTTTGATCTATTTTCCAGGTTAGTTGTTTTTCCATGAGGTATTTTTCA